>JAOTRO020000020.1:0-11992 GCA_028566515.2 Pyracantha coccinea | reverse complement strand
ATCATCTGGCTTAATACCAGATGCCTGCAGATGATGAAACTGTAAAATTGCTTCCATGCATGCTTCCATCCCAAGGCCATGATTCCCATAACCATCATTGCATTCCATGAAATAATGTCACGCGCAACCATTTTATCAAAACTTAACATCTCCCTTCTCGTTCTCTACTTTCACCTAATCGCTACGACTCTCAAACTGTAAACACAAGTTAAATTGGCTTTTCGACAAATTAAGGAATAAGGTTTCAACCAACAATAAAGTATGTATAATTAAAAAAAAAAAAAAAAGAGAACTAAAAGGGTAGTCATGGACGAAGTAGCATTCCAATATAGAGAGAGCATTTTCAACAACAAAAAAAAAAAAAAGAAGAGAGGAGGGGAGAGAGGGGGTGGGGGAAGAGAGAGAGAGATTACTGGTTGAGCAAGTGACTGACAAAATAAAATTTGGCCCACAGATTATGTGCGTAGTTTTGGGGGGAGACGATAAGATTTTTGGTTGTTAAAGAAGGATTGGATTGGTTTCTTAGCATTATCAAGGTACGAAATGTGTGGTCTTTTGATCTTACTAACATTACCCTTCTATAAGGTATAGTTGTGATCAATTTAGAGATAATTTCGCTCATGCTATTTTAGTAGATGAAAATAGATAGCATGAGACTTACTCTTCTCATGCAAATAATCCTTATGTTTATTTATAACGTCTAACATACAAAAGTTACATAATACAAAGTGGTAACCATACGCCACAAAGATCCACAATAAGCCAATAAATCTGATCCATTTAGACTCTATACATAATCATTCTATTCCAACCAAACCAACCCCATATCATATACATGTCATTTCAGCTGCAAAAGAGCATGCATTTGACCAGTCATCAATTACACATAAAACATGCACATTAATTCAAGGCTACAAGATAATAAAGAAATAATTCTAGATAAATAGATGTGTGTTGTTTAGAAACTCGTATGTATTTACAAAGAATTGGATACCTTATAATTTGGAAGTAGTTTTGTCATTCCACCTTAAAAACGAGGGGGAGGGCCGGGCACATGTCCCCTGGTCCTTCTTCAGCTTCATCCTGATACGTGACGTATAGACACATGTATACATGTATCATAATATCTAATTGATAATTGGAGAGATGGTCTTATAACTTATGAATGAAGCCCATCATATTTTAGTAAACTGTGTCTTGTGAAACTCATGACATCACACGATCTGTGTCTAAAGTTTGATATAGATTTTGTAGTGACTAATAGCTGGTAAAAGTAGAAGAGAAACAATCAAAGACAATAAAAATATACTATGTAAAGGTGAATGGAGATGTCAAATATATAAGAGCCTTGTTTTGTGTTTTGTCCAGTAGTAGAGTATAACTTTAGCTAGTTTATTAACAACTCAACTCATTGTCAAGATCTGATAAGAGAATACTGTAACTGTAACTTATAAAAGGGCCTTCGGCCGGAAAGGGATAAGGGGATTGAGGCTTGAGAAAACAAAAGTGAAATTAAGCTACCAAATTAATTAACAGAATATTTGATCGTTTTGTAAGAACGAGTGACACATTACACTGTGGTGTCACGAATGTTTGAATATATGACTCAAATTCAGTCTAACAACAATGTATTTGACATAAAATCATAACAGGAGATTTTTTTTTTTTTTGACAAGATATTAACATGAGAATATATATAACATGTATGAACACACATATATATTTATATGATTTTTGTTAACAAAATAAACAAACTTGAAAGATAATAAGCAAAATTTAAAAAATTTCAGTAAGGCAGAGAAGTGTCAATAGGAAGAAGGTTTTGTCTGAGAATCTGGAAAAGGAAAAGTGAGGTTCTGATGAGGAGTGAGGAAAGACCTTAATACAAGGGACTTTTGGTCCTTTTTATACCTCTACATATAACATGATCATGATGCTATAAATCATTAGCTAGCTAGCAAGGAGGAGGACGAGGAGAAGGACGATCGATCGATCAATAGCAAGGAAACTAGCTAGCTTGCGCCGTGCGTTCATATCAATTATATGGCGCCAGTGGGATTACCTCCCGGTTTTAGGTTCCACCCGACGGACGAGGAGCTGGTGAATTATTATCTCAAGAGGAAAATCAACGGCCAAGAGATTGAGCTCGACATCATTCCTGAAGTTGATCTCTACAAATGCGAGCCTTGGGAATTAGCAGGTCGTTCACTGATCATCACTTGAGTCCCTTTACTTTATCAACACCATTATTATTCAAGCAGTATACCATTCATGATAGTTAACATTCTGATTAGCGTTTGACCGTTATCTTTGTATATGTAAAATGCAAATTATGTCATCTATATTTACATGTATAGTTGTATACAGTTACATATTTGATTGGTGCATCGATGCAGAAAAATCGTTTTTGCCAAGTAGAGACCCCGAGTGGTACTTCTTTGGACCGCGGGATCGAAAATACCCTAATGGATTCAGAACAAACAGAGCAACGAGAGCAGGTTATTGGAAGTCGACTGGGAAAGACAGGAGAGTGACGTGCCAGAATCGAGCAATCGGAATGAAGAAGACGCTGGTTTACTACAGAGGCCGAGCCCCTCAGGGCATTCGGACTGACTGGGTCATGCACGAGTATCGCCTCGACGACAAGGACTACTACTGCTCCTCCGACCTCGACCTCGACACCTCCTCCTCATCATCTGCCGCAATTCAGGTACCATATTCTCCATCAATTTATACACGCATTATTTGTGCTCTAAATTAATTAATAATACAGACATAAGTATACATATATAATGTCCACACGTTAATTAGTCAATTGGGAGGATTAAGCATTCTTTGTATCTATAGCTCATTTTATTTGTCCCAAAATATTCTTATCATTAAATTGATGAGTATGGTGGGATTTAATTAATGATAGGTGCGAGTGTGACTTATAAATTCTAGATGATCACTCTTACTAATTTATTCATTAGAAGGAACTTACTAGTGTCATCGTTATTGATTATTCGATGAAAAAGAAAGATAAGATGATTAGAATGATTATAGTGAGCTTTAGTTAGGGGAAGTACAATTTCACATTGTATTTCAACGATCAAACCGTTTATTTTTAAGTTTCCGTCAAAGATTATCTCTACCAAAAATCACGCAGAACGGAAACCATAAGACCATTGTTTCAGAGATTAATTTTTTTCGAATCAGCATACTAGCTATATTTGACCTAAAAAGCATGAAGTTCGATGCTTGAGGCAGGGAGAAAAGCATTTTCTTTTTTCATGTTTTTTATTATAATTTTACCTCTTTTGCAACGTGAGGTCCAAAAGCTTGGCTACGCTGCCCCTAAACTTAATTAACACTCCACTTATACTTATAAGAAAAAATAATTGATTAATTATAGAGCATAATCAGTCAGAAAGCTTTGGACCATAAGCTAATAGTGTATAATAATGAAAAGTTAAACTATCCACGTAAAACTTGCATGAGTTTGCATTTGCATGCATGGAATTTACGATATTATACTTTGAAATGTATAAATAATGGAATAAATAAACAAATAGCTGACAATATTCGTTGCTTGCAGCGGATCACTTAAATCTCTTTTCTTTTTCTAATAAGACAATAGGACAATCCTCCACAAGATTCAGATACGAATTAATATCCCTTAATTAACTCAAGCTTACTTAAGACTTAAGGATTATTATACTGTAATTGCGTTTGATCATACAGCTAATTAACCACAAAAAGCAGCCTAGCTAGCTCCACATCGATCGCTTTCATTTATGTAAGGTGTCGGTGACTTTTTACTTTATTCCGAACTCCAAATAATAAAATATGCATATATTGTTATAAATTATACGATAACTTTTTTAGTATTTCAAAAAATACCATACATGAAATAGTATAACACGAGTAGTTTGATGCTTGAAAAAAAATATTAAACATTTACATTATGGCATTTAGTATATTGAGCTGTGTTCCAGCAGAGTCGGCACATTAAAAAATCTCCCATTATACAATATCATTCCAACTCCTTTTACACTTTGCTTGATAAATTAACAAATATTGAATTTACATAGCAGGATTCTTTTGCATTGTGTCGCGTGTTTAAGAAAAATGGCATTTGCGCGGAGATTGAAGAGCAGCAAGGCCAATCAAGTCGTTTAACACCAAATAATATTCATGAACGATCACAAGGTGCAAACAATGATTATTGTGATCAAACCATGTCACCGGAGATTCCGATGGCATCGTCATCGTCGATCTCATGCCTGCAGGAGGAAGATGACAAAGACGATTCCTGGATGCAGTTTATCACAGATGATACGTGGATGCAGTGTTCTTCTAACACCGGTGTCAGTGGTGAAGATCAGCTCTCTCATGTGGCATTCACAAACTAATTGATCAGTGAAGATGAGTACATGGATGGTTAGCGGAATTGGTGTTAATGGTAAATAACCTGAAAATGCATGCACGGACGGATGTAATTTTCAAACAATAAAATACAACATATATATATATATATATACACGATTTCATAAAGAACACTAGACAAAGTTTGTAAGGTTTGTCATCACATCTTCATTAATTTGTAGATTAATTATCTTAAATTGGCTTTAGCCATTTTATGACGGTTTGGTTTGGTTCGGTTTTAGTTTTGTTGGTGGATTCTCTTGAGAGTTAGTTTATCAGATGACCAGTCTAGAGATTTAGTTATTAACCTCTTTCCTGAGGTGATTTGGGTGTTACTTGTGGAATAAATATATACAATACATTTAACGATTGGATTTTGAAGTTACCTCTTGAATGTCATATTAATCTTCACAGTTTCCACTGCTTGAATTCTGCAGAGCCTAACATGAAGGAACTAGCATTTCGATGCCCACCGCCTCCAAATTCCTGAGAAGAAAATGCAAAACGCATTTTAGCTTTTCCCAAAGTACTACGTATATGTGCCAGTTAATTCCATGTTTAACAGGCAGAAAGAACATCCATATGATGAGAACAACCTGTGAGATGAGTATTGTGTCTTCGGTGTCCACACTCCTAAGGCTTATTTTTAGCATTTGGTCATTTTCAAGCTCAGGCACTCTGTATACAGCAGCACCAATGCCCCTACAGAGAATTTGAAAGAAAAAAAAAACATAACTAAAATGTAAAATGGAAGGATAGCACCGATTACAATACATCTCAAACAAGTTACTGAATGTCCAGATGGGTGGAACAGTTTGAGTTGAGCTCAATAAAAACTACTGGAGGTGATGGAAACCATGCTTTGGAAGAGATCAACGTCAATAAACAGGCATAAAAATATGATTCCACATAAAACAAACAAAATAACATGAATATAGTTCTGAAAAATGAAGATGGCAGGATACACCTCATTCGTACTAAGTTTATCCACATTGATTTCAAACTGAAAAACAAGACGAAATCATGAATTGCTAGAATAGTGCATTCAAGGAGGAGTCTAACATGGGTCCAATTAACCAGACGTTTTACCAAGTAAAAAAGGAACAAATATAGCCCCACTGGTTCAACATGCTTCAGTCCTAGCATCAATTTGGATAGATAGCTTTATTTTTACATCCCATGGTCTCTCCCTTAAAACTTTTACATTTTCTTTCTACAATTCTTGTAATTGCAAATCCATTCGCAAATGGAGAAACTACTTCCTCAAATAAAACTCCTTCGCCAAAAATATCATCATCATGAATGCAGCTCTTGAAAAGATTACTATGTCGGTAGTTGAAATTCCATTTTTTAGCAAATTACTTGGTCCTCCTAATCAGATGTGATTTGTGACCCTCCAAACAGAATGGATTGAAAGGCATGGATTGCGAATCTAAGAAAGGGCAGTTTCTGGAGAATGGAATTCCACAATTGAGTAAACTCTCCTCTATGAGGCCACAACCGAGACTTCTATAATCGGTTGCTCTTTCAACTAAGGGGACATTTTCTCCATTTGAGTGAATGAAATTCTGCCACAGTTATATAAATAAACATGATAACTGAGGAACAACCAGTGTCCTATATAAGATACCACTCCAATGCTATAAAAGGGAAAAAAATGCTATATTCATCGTGCAATTGTTAGCACTGCTTTATAGTTTTGTGCATTCAACTTTCTTGGATTTAACTTATAAACCATAAAGACAAGAATTGGAATGTGATAAGAAAAATACATTGTGGCATCACCGCAACAGCAGCACTTTTGAAGAAAGCAAAAACAAGGCAAGAAATTCAATAACTTTCACAAAATTCGAACTAGAACCAATGATAAAATCACGCTAAATTCAAACTAAAAAAGCCCAAAACTTGTAATCTTGATGCATTGCGGTAATGTAAAGAGTGGCAACATTAAGCGTGCCCCAAACACTATTGAAAAGTTTGGAAAGGAAAAAAGTAACAGAGTGACCAGACAAAAATTCCGATATATGTATACATTTCAAGACCATGAGCAAGGAAACAGAAGGGCACATACCTTAAGTTTAGACTACGGCTTTTAGTAGCTAATTGATGTCCGAGCTCACTCCTCAACTCAGAGATAGAATCTGCATTGACAGCCTACAAGCAGAAAAGATAACACCATGCATAAACACACTCACACACACACACAGAGCAGCAGCAGCAGTCCAATAGAATGCAGAAAAGAAGTATAATAATAATACCAGGCAATTTCCAAAGGCTCCACCGCCAAGCGCAATTTCATAAGGCTGACTGAGAGCTTCATCTATTAATTTCTGCTTTTCCGATAAGCTCGCCATTCCTTCACTAATCAAAGACTCCAAATCCAAAGAAAGCAGCTGCTCACTCAAACCAAAAATCAATAAAGCACACAACTTTTCAGTAATTTCAATGCCATCAATTCATGAAGCAAGGAAATTTGAAATTACATGTAGGAACAAAGATGGGTTCAGCCCGACGTCGTACTGAAGGTTCAAATCTTTGAAACCACTACTGAAAACTTTACTCTTGGGAAGCTTCCACCTCCATAGATTACCATCTTCGATATACTCGAATAGCCTCCTCACTCCGTCAAACCGAGCAACCGCTGCCTTGTTGTCGGCGTCAATTTTGTCCCTGAAGTAATCGAAAGCGACGGTGGCGCCGCTCCTGTTCATGTCTACGACGCCGGCCACGTTTCCGCCAATGGGGGTTCCAATGGCAGTCTTGTGGTGGTCCAAGACGACGACGTTGGGGACCACGGAGGAGATCTTCTGGACGAAACCAGGGGGACCCACGAAGTCGAGGAGGTAGAGGTGGTCGTTGTTGGGGAGGGGGAGGTGTTGGGGGGTGATGGAGCTGTAAACGGTGTTGGGGACAAAGAAGGGTTCGGCAGAGACGGTGGAGAAGTAGAGGTGCGCTGCCAAAGCAACAAAGGCGCCGTCCAGACAAGGGTAGTGGTACAGCACAGCCGGTCTCCTGTTAACTACCATATTCAACTTTGCCTCTTCTACCTTCTAAAAGTTGATTCAAGTTTGGAGGGTTGATGACCGACAATTTAAGTAACAGAAAACTTCATTTTAATTCCTAAATAAGATTAACTTTTCAATAATACCAAATTGAAGATTAAAAACTAAAAATAATCATTTGATTCATGTCACATCAAATTATACAGTCCATGTCATATTTAATTATTTTTCTACAAATTTATTATATTTTTAGTTTACCTATATTGTCCTTAGGTTCAAATAAATCTCCTAAACGTTTTGGAGTCTCTGCATTCGGTTACATTCCTTCAGATTAAAGTTTTTCCCTTTTCTCTCTTCAGTTACGATTCCTCTCCGGCGTCAATGAAGTTTTTCCCTTTTTTCTCCGCTGATGACGATGTTCACTCTACCTTTGAAAGCTTCAATCATCCTACTTCCCACAACAGTCTTGGTCAACCTTTCAACGTTGCCAAAATTTCTTTTCATGAATTTCGTCCTAGGTCCTGACAATCGTGTCCCATGCTCAATTGCTTTGCCTCTTTCTGGTAATCCAAAAATGGCAGCAATAATTGCAGCTGTTATCATCAAGCGCTTACCACCTATATCAAAGCATTTAAGATCATTTTTATATGTCTCTAGTATTTCAATAACATCGCAGTCGTTCTTCCATGCATCATATGTCGCAATGCCTTCTATGTATGTCTTGAACAAACCCCAAAATGGTGTCCTCTCCATAAGCTCTAGGTGGACAGGTTTGATATGATTTTGAAATTTTTGGTAGGCTTTTGCAAAAATCCCCATGTTAGACCTGTATTGTAGGAATGAATATTCACTCCTCCTCTTTCGTGCCATAATTCTTGTAACCTGTGGATTCATAAAATATGGAAAAGCATCAAGGTTTACACAATGATTGAAATGCAGCAGGTATTACAACAAAATGGATGACATAAGTCCTCAGGTGGATTCAAACCTAATTAGTACAAACGTACCTAACTAAACGTACTGAATGAAGAGGACCTAATTGACCGTACCGAAGGAAGAGGACCTAACTGACAGTACCGAATGGAGATGACCTAACTGACCGTACCAAAGAAGAGGACCTAACTGACTGTACCGAATAGAGAGGAACTAATTGACCGTAACTACTGTATGACTGTTACAAATTTGAGCACAGCAACTGCTCTCTCCCTAAAATCCCTCACGTTTTGACTGTTAACAAAACTTGATAACAATTTGGTAGAGGTTACAGTTCTAACATTTAAGATGGTAGTCATGTAAATAGTGGTCAAAACTTTGGTATTTGTATAAGTGACGTGTCACGGTGCATTGAAATAAAGGATCATTTTTAGATACTGAAAACCTCTTAGGTTATATTCTAAAAATTATCTTTGATAAGGACTAATCTCTAAGAGCCCCTTGTTTATACCCCATATATTTACTTAATACACTCGATGTTTATTTTTTTAATTAAATTTTACCTTTTTTTTAGAAGAAACGATAGTGATTTTATTCAAAACCATCAAAGAGTGCATACAATCTTGTATGAGGACATTCGACAATAGATTTAGAGGTTCCTCAAACCAATAAAAGTTAAAATAAGAAATTAAGACTAACTTGGTCATACTGTGTACCACATTTCTACATCCACATTTCTGTAATACCCTTACAACCATCATTCTCAATATACACTTCATTTTTCTGCATACTCACCACTTCTTCGAATTATGATTTTTTTTTTCTTCCCTTTCAAAGAATGAACATTTAGATTTGAGAATCTATCATTGTCGGCAAAAAAAAAAAAATTGCAAATCCGTCACTTTGTAGCAAAAAAATCTAGAAACACATTAACTCCATGAATACTATTTTGAGAATCCATCATTGCCCACTTCTGAGTAGGGTTGATAGACAATTGAAATCAGAGCCCAGTGGAAAAAAAATAAAGAAAAAACAGAGTACGAAAAGAAATTTAGGCGTGGAAAGATGGAAGAATATTGGGTAGGAAAACCAAAAGGGAAGCCAATCCGATATTTTCATGGCACAAAGATTAAAAATCGAAAAGATATGGTAGAAAAGCATAAACAATACCATAACAAAAGTACCAACACACAATAGCCAAATTTTTCTGATCAGATGTGGCTAGGGTTTATTAGGTGTGTGATGCACGTACTTTTGAAGATTATGAACGAAAATTTTAATTGATAAATAAACCTAAGTTTAAATACTAAACTTGAATTTGACAAAAAAAATAAAATTAAATGAGAAATGGAATATTAAGACATTAGTTTTTACTATTTTTATTACTTGTAACCTCTAGATAGAAATTAGAGGTTAATTGAAGCACTTAGCACTACAGTTTAGTGGTATTCCTCTTAACTTGTAAGTGAGAGGTATTACATTCGATTCTCGTCAAAGATGAATTTGAACCACATTATTACTAGCCTATTTTATGGTTGAGCCCACCCTCTTCTCTTTTAGTGTAGATAATATTATTTGTTAAAAAAACAAAAATATAAGCACTCTATTTTATTTCTCACATGCTCCTTAATAATTTATGTCCGCCGATCTTCTTCAATTCATCTGATCCGACAGCCAAAAATAAAAAGAAAATGTGTGAGAACTAAAATGAAGTGTGTGGGTATCACACCCCCTAGGTTCATTTATATAAGGGACCATTAAATGGTATATATGGCCGTTACTCTAATGACTTGAGTGTTGAGGTTTAGTTAACGTGCGCTCTATATAAGGTGGTGGATAGGATGTTTGGTCTGCATAAATTACCTCATTTTCTAATGGGAGATGGGAAATCTTCACATCTCAATATGCTTCTTGGACTTAAAAAAATTGAATGATCGATAAAGATGAATAAATATTGTTAGAAGAAAGATTAATAAAACCGCTCAAAGTTAGGATAAAAACTTCTAAAATACGCGTACACCGTTATCATGACGTATTATATTAATAGACTAATAATGTACTGATATGTATAAGTTTTTTCACATAAGAACAACATAATATTGGTGTACCTGTCCCATATAAAACTATAAGTTGGTCTTCAGACTTTATAACTGTTCCAAGTCTTCAAGACTTTGTTACATTTTTCGGTGATGCTATGGACAACCAATTTAGAGTTCCCTTGAATAGAATCATCCTTGTTGTGCCTCTGAAATTAATTATACGCATCATAACCTAATTGTCTAGTTTAGTGAATCAACAAATATCCCTAATCTGTTGTCTGTTGATTACTAATAGCGGCTTCAAATCTCCTGCACTGACTAATTTTTATTTCAACAATAAATTTACACTGAAGAGATGGAAGATTTAGACTAAATCAGATATTGAGTATACCACAATAATAATGGCATCAAATTGTTATCCACGAGATTCAAAATTTTTTTTTCTTTTTTAAGTAATTGTCTTAAAAACATGTAAGCATTGTAGCCCTAGCCTAATCCTATATTTACCCTAAATGATGGATAAAATAAAGGAAACTTTAACAAAAAGCTCCCGGTACTGTTCACTTTAACGAAAAACCACATTTTTACACAAAAAAATCAATCCTGATACTATTCACTTTACCCTTTAATTTGTCTTTATCGTTAAAACTCAAAGTTTTCAAGTCATTTTCATTAGTTTTCCTTAAAATAAATTGGTTTCGAACTCACTATGTACAAAACTCTAACATAAAACGTCTCACTTATAAATAAAAAAAATGCTTTTTAGTCAAAATAGTCCAACTGAGATTTGAAATCAATAGAAGAGTTTCCTGAGTTAGTCAATCATCAATCATTTGGGTCATTCAGTGAAAAATTTTGTTTAATAAGAATCAAAATAACAAAAATACCTTCAATTTAATAGACAATGAGCCAAAATGATTTGACAATAATTGAGGGTATTTTTGTTATGTAATTTTATTTAATGAAGATTTTTCATCGAATGATCAAAATGATTGATTGTGGACAAACTCATGAACTATTTCTATCGATTTCAAATCTCAAAAATCAAAATAAAGAGTTATGTCAATTTAGAGATTGTTTTAGCTAAAAAAGCCTAAGATGCCAACAGAGTATAAGGGCTTTAGTACTTGGTAGATCATAAAATTTAAACTTAATAGAACACAACATTGGAAAGAGATATCTCTTCCACAAAGGTCACCGAATCAAGTGATCTGGGCTTTTGAAATTTCATTCAACGATCCATCTATTTTGATCCCTTAAAAGGAATAATAATTTTTTTACCGTTGAATAAAATTTTAAAGGTTCAAATCACTTAATCTGGTGATCTTCATGGAAGAAATTCGGAGATGATCTCGTTCCTACCGCATTGTCCGTAGGACTCCACCTGTGCACAACCAGTTGCTATCCTTTCTGATTGCTCTTCTTTTTGTTTTATTTCATTGGGGTCCTCGGGATCTTGGAAAAAAAAAAATTTGGGGTCCTGGAATCATGATCCATGAACTTTCTCCATGTTGGCTTGGAATTTTTTTTTATAATGACCGGAACACAAATAGTATATATATTATGTATTATTATATAAGTGGTAAAAGATTTATTTTTAAGTCATTAATT
>JAOTRO020000019.1:732708-750209 GCA_028566515.2 Pyracantha coccinea | reverse complement strand
CATCTATATTTACATGTATAGTTGTATACAATTACATATTTGATTGGTGCATCAATCAATGCAGAAAAATCGTTTTTGCCAAGTAGAGACCCGGAGTGGTACTTCTTTGGACCGCGGGATCGAAAATACCCTAATGGTTTCAGAACAAACAGAGCAACGAGAGCAGGATATTGGAAGTCGACTGGAAAAGACAGGAGAGTGACGTGCCAGAATCGAGCGATCGGAATGAAGAAAACGCTGGTTTACTACAGAGGCCGAGCCCCTCAGGGTATTCGGACTGACTGGGTCATGCACGAGTATCGCCTCGACGACAAGGACTACTACTGCTCCTCCGACCCCGACACCTGCTCTTCATCTGCCGCAATTCAGGTACCTTGTTCTCCATCAATTTATACAGGCATTGTTCGTGCTCTAAATTAATTAATAATACACACATATGTACTATTAGAATGAGGAGTGATATCCACATACTCTTTTTTACTTCTCACATACCTTTTTAATTTTCGACAATCTGATTGAATGAACTGATGACGATCAAATGATATAATTAAATAAGGGGTGTGTGAGAAGTAATCAGGGAAGTGTGGATAGCACACCTGATTATATATATAATGTCCACAGGTTAATTAGTCAGTTAGGAGGATTAAGGATTATTCTCTTTGTATCTGTAGCTCATTTTATTCGTCCCAAACGATTCTCAACATTAAATTGTTGAGTATAGTGGGATTCAATCAATATTAAGTGCCAGTGTGACTTATAAATTTAAGATGATCACTCTCACTATTTTATTGAATAGAACTAATTAAGATGATCACTCTCACTAATTTATTGATTAGAACTAATTATGTGGTGATTAGGAAGGAACTCAATGTTACTGATTAGCTGATGAAAAAAAAAAGATGATTAGAATAATTATTGTGAGCTTTAGTTGAGGGAAATACAACTTCACATTGTATTACAATCAAACCGTCTATTTTATATTTTTTGTTCAAATATTATCTCTACCAAAAATCGCACAGAAAGAGTTCATAAGACCATTGTTTCAGAGATTAATCTTTTTTTTTTTCGAATCAGCAGACTATATTTGACCTAAAAAGCATGAAGTTCGATGCTTGAGGCAGGGAGAAAAGAATTTCCTTTTTTTTCTCATACCTTTTTTTATTTTAATTTCTACCTCTTTTGCCCTAAACTTAATGAACACTCCAATTATAAATTAAAGGATTAATTATAGAACATAATGACCATAAGCTATCGTGTATAATAATGAAAAGTAAAACTATCAACGTGAAACTTGCATGAGTTTGGAATTGCATGCATGTAATTTACGATATTATACTTTCGAAATATATAAATACTGTAATAAATAAACACAGAGCTGACATATATTCGTTGCTTGCACTGGATCACTTAAATCTCTTTTTGCTTTTTATAATCAGACAAAAGTACAATCCTCCGCAAGATTCAGATATGAATTAATATCCCTTAATTAACTCAAGCTTAATTAAGAACCAAGAATTATTATACTCTACTTATGTTTGATCATATAACTAAGGTTTTCAAACTAAAATGTTATCTAGGACTAGCATAACTCCACACTTGTAGAAGTGGTCCATGATTTTGTCCATTGTAAATCACTTTAGTCATTTCATAAAAATCTATCAATATCTTGTTAAATTGTCACGTGAACGACCACGTAACCACTTTTATATATATTTTTTTGTCAAACAACCCCTTGACGAGGAGATTTTTCACCTCAGAGTGATGGATAACTGTGCTTGCCACCAGTTGTCCTTCTTTATAAAATAAAATAAAAAAAACAAGAAGATTTTTCACGAATGACTAAAACACTTACAGTAGATAAACTCAAAAACAGCTTTTATCAATTTTTATTTTCTGAAAGATCAAAATAAAAAGTTATTCTAATCTCAAGACCATTTTGACTACAAGAAACAGGCTACCACTAATTATAAAGCAGCCTAGCTCCACATCGATCACTTTCATTTGTGTAAGAAGGTGTCGGGGACTTTTTACTTTATTCCAAAGTCCAAAATAATAATTAATACGCATATATTGTTATCAATTATATAATATTTTATTCCAACTCTAGTACACTTTGACTAGATAAATTAATTAACTAGTATATGCAGGATTCTTTTGCATTGTGCCGCGTGTTTAAGAAAAATGGCATTTGCTCGGAGATTGAAGAGCAGCAAGGCCAATCAAGTCATTTAACAGTAAACAATATTCATGAAAGATCCCAGGGTGTAAACAATGATCACTGTGATCAAACCCTGTCACCGGAGAATCCGATGGCATCGTCATCGTCAATCTCATGCCCGCAGGAGGAAGATGACAAAGACGATTCGTGGATGCAGTTCATCACAGATGATACGTGGATGCAGTGTTCTTCTAACGCTGGTGTCAGTGGTGAAGATCAGCTCTCTCATGTGGCCTTCACAAACTAACTGATCAGTGGAGATGAGTATATGGATGGTTACCGGAATATTGGTGTTGGCGGTAAATAACCTGAAAATGCATGTATGGACGGATGTAACTTTCAAACAATAAAATGCAACATATATACACGATTTCATGAAGAACACTAGACAAAGTTTGTAAGGCTTGTCATCATACCTTCATTAATTGGTAGATTAATTATCTTTAATTGGCTTTAGTCATTTTATGACGGTTTGGTTTGGTTTAGTTTTGTTGGCGGATTCTCTAGTGAGTCAATATCTCAGATGACCACTCTAGAGATTTTTTTATTAAACTCTTTCCTGAGGTAATGTGGGTGTTACTTGTGGAATAAAGCTATATATATACATTTTTAACAAATCGAATTTGATGTTGTACCTCTTGAATGGCATATTAATCTTCACAGTTTCCACTGCTTGAATTCTGCAGAGCCTAACATGAAGGAACTAGCATTTCGATGCCCTCCGCCTCCAAATTCCTGAGAAGAAAATGCAAAACGCGTTTTAGCTTTTTCCAAAGTACTACATATATGTGCCAGTTAATTCCATGTTTAACAGGCAGAAAGAAAATCCATGTGATGACAGAACAACCTGTGAGATGAGTGTTGTGTCTTCGGTGTCCACACTCCTAAGGCTTATTTTTAGCATTTGGTCATTTTCAAGCTCAGGCACTCTGTATACAACAGCACCAATGCCCCTACAAAGAATTTAAAAGAAACAAAAAACATAACTAAAGTGTAAAATGGAAGGATGGCACTGATTAAAATACATCTCAAACAAGTTACCGAATGTGCATTGGATTTCCAGATGGGTGGAACAGTTTGAGTTGAGTTCAATAAAACCATGCTCGGAAGAGAACAACCTCAATAAACAGGCATAAAAAACCGATTCCGCAGAAAACAAACAAAATAACATGAACATAGTTCTGAAAAATGAAGATGACAGGATATAACCCTTTTATACTAAGTTTATCCACATCGATTTCAAACAGAAAAACAAGATGAAATAATGAATTGCCAGAATATTGCATTCAAGGAGTCTAACATGGGTCTATACTAACCAGACTTATTATCGAGTAAAACAGGAGCAAAAATAGCCCCACTGGTTCAACATGCTTCAGTGTTCAGTCCTAACATCAGTTTGGATATAGAGCGATTATTTTTACATCACATGGTTTCTCCCTTAAAACTTTTACATTTTCTATTTTTCTTTCTACAATTCTTTCATAAATTTATTTTAATTGCAAATCCGTTGGCAAAACTACTTCCTCAATAAACTTCCTTCACGAAAAATATCATCATCATGAATGCAGCTCTTGAAAAGATTACCGTGTCGGTAGTTGAGATTCAAATTTTGAGCGAATCACTTGGTCCCCCTAATCAGATATGATCTGCAACCCCTTCAAAGAGAATGGATAGAAAGGTATGGATTGCGAATCTAAGAAACGTGCAGTTTCTGGAGGATGGGATTCCACTATTGAGTAGTCTCTCCTCTACCAATGACAAAACTAAATTCAAACTAAAAAAGCCCAAAACTTCTAATCTTGACGCATTGCAGTAATGGAAAGAGCAGCAACATGAAGCGCGCCACGAACGCTAATTCCGATAAATGTCATTTCAAGACCATGAGTAAAGAAACAGAATGCCACATACCTTAAGCTTAGACTACGGCTTTTAGTAGCTAATTGATGTCCGAGTTCACTCCTCAAGTCGGAGATAGAATCTGCATTGACAGCCTACAATCAGAAAATATAAGATTATGCATTTCCTATCAATTTTATTTTTTTCTTACGTTGTTCACACACAGAGAGAGCAGCAGCAGCAGTCCAATAGAATGCAGAAAAGAAGTATACTAGTAAGTAATAATACCAGGCAATGTCCAAAGGCTCCACCGCCAAGTGCAATTTCATAAGACGAACTGAGCGCTTCATCTATTAATTTCTGCTTTTCCGATAAGCTCGCCATTCCTTCACTAATCAAAGACTCCAAATCCAAAGAAAGCAGCTGCTCATTCAAACCAAAAACCAATAAAGCACACAACTTTTCAGTAAATTCAACGCCATCAATTAATGAAGCAAGCAAATTTGAAATTACCTGTTGGAACAAAGATGGGTTCAACCCGACGTCGTATTCAAGGTTCAAATCTTTGAAACCACTACTGAAAGCTTTACTATTTGGAAGCCTCCACCTCCATAGATCCCCATCCTCGATATACTCGAACAGCCTCCTCACTGCGTCAAACCGAGCGACCGCCGCCTTGTTGTCGGCGTCAATTTTGTCCCTGAAGAAATCGAAAGCGATGGTGGCGCCGCTCCTGTTCATGTCTACGACGCCGGCCACGTTTCCGCCTATGGGGGTTCCAATGGCAGTCTTGTGATGGTCCAAGACCACGACGTTCGGGACCGCGGAGGAGATCTTCTGGACGAAACCAGAGGGGCCCACGAAGTCGAGGAGGTAAAGGTGGTCGATATCGGCGAGAGGGAGGTGTTGGGGGGTGATGGGGCTGTAAACGGTGTTGGGGAAGAAAAGGGGCTCGACAGAGACGGCGGAGAAGTAGAGGTGCGCCGCCAAAGCAGAAAACGCGCCGTCCGGGCAAGGGTAATGGTACAGCACTGCCGGTCTCGTGTTAGTTACCATATTCATGTTCGCAGCCCTGCTGGACGCCTACTGCAACCACTGCTGCCTAACTCAGCTTTGCCGCCCGGCCACTCTGCCTCCTGTGACTAAAACTCCTAATTGTTTTTCTTTTTTAAGTTAATTATAAATTTGCCCCCTGAGTTTAGTGATTATTTCACTTCGGGTCCTAAAAGAAAAAGTTTATTAAAGTTTGGTCCCTGAATCATCAAGTTTGGCCCCACTCACCATGCCCCATAGGGCAGACGTACCTAAAACGCTCTCCCCACAACTTTATAGACTTGTGGAAGCGGAGTGTAGACTGACCGACGGCAAATGGCAACGACCTTTGTTATCCTGAGGAGCCCTGCAAATCCATGGCCTTCCAGTTCGAGCAACAGACTCAAACAACAGAAAACATCTTCTCAGGTGGTCGGCGGCTGCTGCACCACCACTTTCACCTCCTCACTTGCCTGCCGTGCTTGGCGGAATAGGCAGTCCCTTTCCTCCTCTCCCACACACAAAAACCGCACCTTCTCGCCATCGGCGTCTCTTTCTCCTCCTTCTTCTTCTTCATCTTCTCCCTCCACCTCCACCAAGCTCTACGTCAGCGGTTAGCTTTTCTCTCTTTCCCAATTTCCCTTCATATATATATTTATATTTATATATCGATTGATAAATTCATTGGGTTTTACTTTAACATGGAATTGCAATTGTATGATTGAAAGGTGAAAACTTTTTCAATTTGCATTTGTAAAGCACCAAACTTGAGGGGGTCTCTGTTGAAGGCTTGAATGATGGACAATTTATGCATATGGGTCCTCCAAATTAAGGATACTTTGTCAATTGTCATGCAGGGCTTTCGTTTCGTACCACTGAAGAGAGCTTACGAAATGCTTTCCAAAATTTTGGACAACTTGTAGAAGGTGAGAGCATCAAAGATTTTGGCATGTTTCTTTTCTTAGTTGAGCTGCAATTAGCCTCTGTCAGCTGTTTTTCTGTTGATTTTAACTTTGTTTTGGGTTTCGAAATCAATTCCATTTCAATTTGTAGTCAATTTGGTGATGGATAGAATTGCAAATAGGCCAAGAGGCTTTGCTTTTCTCCGCTATGAAACTGAAGAGCAATCCCTAAAGGCTATCGAGGGAATGCACGGAAAGGTACGTGCTGCCCAGGAGGCTCCATTTTTCCTTTTCGAAAAGAAGATAAATAATTATGAAAGAAATTACACTGCTTGAGAGTCTCATACTACTGCTTTATATTTGTGTTCGTGAGTGTCTAGATGCCCCAAATTTGTCCTAGCAATGCTTCGTACTTTGTTATTATCCATATTCAATTAGTTGGCCCATTTGTTCATCAAATGTCTACTTGTACAAAACATGCACTAAAGCAGCAGTACAAGAGCGTTTGAACTGTTTTCAAAGCTGAGATACTCTCTCAGACTTTTGGGCTTTACTAGTATAAGATAACATTCGCCATCAAGTGAAGCGACAACATATCAAGGAGAGTGTCATAGGAGAATAGAGTTTCGTAGTAATTTGATATAATCTTACTGCACAAGAGAGATCTTGGAGACTTGGATTTTGGCCTGCTTCTATCAGGGACCCCTATGTATTACAGGTACCTTTGATGGCAACGTGAAAAGGTTTCTATCACCTTGTAATTATCATCTAAACCAAGGGTGGTGTGTAAACTTAGCATAAACGTGAAACATATGATATCACAAGAAGTGTAGGCATAGTCATGCTCTGCTCTAACGTTATGCCATCATTTTCAGCTGTGCTGCCCCGATTGTGACACATTATTTTCAGAAACATGTATTAACCTCATAAATCAAATCCCCTCAAGGATGTGCATGCTAGGTAGCCTTAAAGTATGTTGGTTTAGTGAAGTAGTGCATAGTTTCATAGTCCATGACTGCTCTTAGACGTGTTGCCGTTAGAAGGGAAACCAGAACTAGGTGTAATCTTGTCTTAAAAGTTGTACATGCTTTCAATTGGAAATCTTCACTTATTGACGTGTAGGTCAATGACTATAGTCTTTTATACCTGTTCTAGAGTCTAGACAGTCAATTGTTTTTGAGCTTGATGAAACATTGAGTTAGTTGTTTGATGGAGTTTGTGTCCATGTGACTTGAGAAGATATATATAGTGAACTGATGGCCTTTTGAACCTTGAATTTTTTTTCTCGTTTCTAATGATTGCTGCGCACACCAGCAGTCGTTTCCAATATCTTCGGTAGCTTTGCTTATATTGGCTCGTCCACAACAATGACGTAACAGATATTGAGTTTTTCTTTGCTTCTTGTTTTGTTTTTTTTTTTCAGTTTTTGGATGGCAGGGTAATATTTGTTGAAGTTGCAAAGCCGAGATCGGAGCTTCGTCAAACCCCCAAACAAAACCCAAGACGATATTGACGTGTCAGCCGTAGGCCTATGATTGTTGTTTAACGCGTTCACTCGTCTAGAGACTGTCTAGTATCCTCTTCGTTATAATTCTCATTTTTGTGTGCTCTGTTTCTCTTTGTATGCAAATGTGACGATGCGTTAAAGGGTAGCGATTTTCAGTCACCTTTTTGTCAAGGCAAGAAAGAATTGAAATGATTACGCACTGGCGATGCGTTGCGACCAAGAAAATTGTCAAGGAAACGAATACGTATCCAATTGAAGCCTACTAATTTCGTTTAAAGAATACATCCAGAAAGGAAGTTACTATTATTTCTTGTTGCATAAATGCAGCATCATCGGACAGGAACGTATGGAATTGTAATCTTTAATTCAAAGCGGGTATTGCTAAAAACTTGAAAACAGAACATCTAGAATGCAAAACTACGAGCAGACACGAGCCCGTTGTCTGTCCCTCATGTCTTCGGAAACCATGACAGATGAGTTCTTACTTAGGTCCGCTAAACATCTTTTGTACGGCACAAACCCCTTCCGTGAACTGCCGGGAGCCGAACGAGTTTCTTCGCGTAACGAACTGGCAGACTCTACGTGCTTCTCTCCTAAACTTTCCACTGCACTACCAAATGATCTTTCCGTCTGTTTAATTGTTTCGTCCGCACAAGAATCTACACGTATTTGTAATCGAGCTGAGTTTTGGTTACATGATCTGATGTGGAAGTACGGTAGACCATGATACATATCCCACCATGGCAGAGGAGCTTCAGGATTAGGGCTATGTTTTGGGTGTTCCCAATTAGTTGTAGCACCACATGCCGATGGATCCAGATTACCAACAATCCCACCAAGTGTCAAACTCGTATCCAACGGATCTGATCTTGGTGTTTGAACACGCTTATAATTCTCCCTCTCACAACTGTCTTGTTCCACCTTTGATGTCGGTGTCTTAGAATCCTTGGCACCAGTTGGAGATTGTTTCTCCGAGTCTGGTACCAAAACTGTCCTTCCAAAGAGCTTAATGCTCGCAGACGGTCCTGAATTGCCAGCATCTTCTTCAGTACCCACAGTGTGCTTGGAACCTGATCTGTAATTCTGGAAATCCAGATCAACAGAAGGGCAACCACATGTCAGAGCCCAACCAAAACAGAGTACAGGAATCTAATCGAAATAAAAAAAGACTTCATCATACCACGGATGGAAATTTTTCCAAGACTGAGTCGGCAGATAACTGGACTGATGGCGAGGACACTTGCACTTCTTCAGCAGATGAGCTGAACGTCGTACAATCATTCTCCTTTTCAAAATGGGATGGGCCCGTTGAGCGCATGTCAGTGGTACACGAAGTCGGGGTTGAAGATCTGTTATGCTGGTCCAAAGCTGCAGACCCCAGTACATCCGAACCCACTGAAGTAGGAGATTGTTGGTCTTTCCCTTGAGCCGAAAATTGTGGGGACGGTGACCTTTCAGGTGTTCCATCGAGACAATCCACTGATTTTCGTGGATAAGGATGAACAGGCTTCCGCTTAGGCCTGGGAGGAGGAATCTCAATAGGCCTGATGGAGCCTTCGCTAGGTCCACATGACTCCTTAGATACCTGAAAGCAAGAAAGACCATATCAATACAGTGAAGGATACATGCTAATAAAAAATACGGCCAAATGACCATTTTGAATGGGGGTCTTGAATCTCTAACCCAAGAAATTTCAGCATCCTGTACATACTATAAAAGGAAATAGGTACTAAAGTCGAATAGGCATTAAACCTTAGAGAAGAACTTTTGAGCATGACTTCGAATTTGAACTGCGGTTTTGGTGCCTACATGTTCTGCATAAAGATGAGTTTTACTTCATCGTCAGATGGTGTGAAAGGAAGTTACTCTAGAATCTAACAAAGTCATGAGGCACTGAGCTTATACCTTCTATTTGACGCCAACCTCGGCCGTACAATTTCAAGGCTTCAAGGAACTTCTGATGCTCCTCCTCGGTCCATTTTTCTCTTTGTTTTGTAATCGTATACGGTTTCCTAACCTGAAGAAACAAGGAGAAAACAAAGAACCGTTGAGCGAAAATTTCAGCAGGTACATAAATTTTCCGTGACAAGGGCAATGAAAAGAAGGTGACCTTGGGTGCATGGTCACTGCCAAATGAACAAATCTCCGCATTAGATTGCGCATCACCATTTGAACTGCAATTTCCAACCGCAACAGAGGCGTTGGACCCTGTGGCTTCAATCTTATCCTATGTCCAAACACAAAGTCGAGTTGATACTTTTGATTCCAACATAGTAAAAAACAAGCGAAAAAGCGTTCATCATTAGCACACAATTCGGTTCGAAACACACACAACAAAATAATTCTGCGCGACAGCACGAGTTTGAAAACATCAAAACGAGCCGCATCGCAATACTAATCCACTACAGAGTAAGTAATCAGGTAAATTGCTTGATCTAGTTAACAGAAACACAATCAATCCACAGAAACAGACGAGGAAATATATTCGTCAATTAATCATAAACTTAATTTAACCACTGCCTCAAAACCCCATCTTGATCTGAGACATCTATCTAAGTATGCATCGAACCGACACTCAAATTCCTCAACTTTTGGAACAAATTGTACTCAGAAAGTATTCACTGACATGCCATCATCAGATTCCGACCAAAACAATGGATTAAAAAGACAGAAAATTGAAACATAGGAAGACAAATTGCTTTTGCATACCTCAACTGCCATTGCTGCTCAAATCAAACAGAACAAGTCCCACACGTTTACTCCAAACCGTTACCGAACTAAACCTTAATCTGCAAAATTGATTCACAACAAATCAAAAACACAGAATTTCATCGATTGGATATTCCGCTGAATCTAAATAATAAACAAATAGTTTATTTATGAACAAAAAAAGGTCAAATAAGAACAAAAAATCAAACTTTATCAATTTTTTTTTTCAAAAAAAGAAAAGAAAAGATTTTTATGGGAAAATAAAGCAGATCAATCAGAAGCTTACCTCAAATGGTATTTGAAATATTAAAAATAAACTTTTTCTCAACAGTTTTGTAACTGGGAGAGAAGAAGGGAAGATAAATTCCCCTCGGACTTTCCCGAGAAACAAACAAAAAGATTCCCGGAAAAAAAAGAAGAAGACAGAAATCCAAATCCAAATCCAGAGAAGAAGAGGGAGGACGGAGGAGGATGTAAAGAGAGAAGAAGAAATGTGAGAGCAGGGAAGAAGCGCACAAGGAACTTGAGAGTTATATGGAGGAGGAAGAAAGTAAAAGCAGGGGCCGCCACGTCAGAGCCAGACTGGAGAATTTTAGTTTTAATTTAATTTCTGAGAAAATAAAAAAGGTCGGGTAGGAAAATTCTGGAAGGGAGTTTGGGCAATGGACAAATCTTGTGGCTGAGAACGCAGGGGACCCTCGGACACCCGGCACTTTCTGGTGAGTTGTAACCTGCCTCCGACCTTTTCGGCTTTTCTCCCATGTTAAGAAAACTCCAAAAATCCCCCCCCCCCCTTTTTTTTTATAATTTTCTTGATATTTTTGTGGCTAAATAATCACAAAAGAGAAACACTTAATGCAAGAGATAAAACAAGCATATCAATTTCAGAATCATCCATATTACATGCACGCATGAACATACTGGAAGCATTCATTTCAAACATCACATTCTGAAGCAAACCTCATCGAACATCTAAACATTTGCATTTAACTCGAATGTATAACCAAAATATTTGCTACATGGCCCATCATACAACTTTTTTCTAGGGTTCACATTTAGTTCCTTCTCTAGATTTTTAAGAACGGGCATAGCCTGCTGAAAAGCGAAAGATAATAAATAAAAAATAATAATAATAAAGCAGATGTTCTGAACTGATGATAAAAAGACAAACATGTGCAGTGCTGATACATCCCGTTCCTTAAAATAATGTATTTTATTTCGGAGACATGTGAAATGACTATTTTGCCCCTATATGTGTGTCTTAATTTCCGAGCCTTGACAAGAAAACTAGTTCCTTGTAAGTATCTTGGGTTTTCCTCACTCTATTCACGCACGTGAATATAAAGTCAAAAGTGAAATTTGAATCGAAACTGGAGGGCTTAATGGTAATAATAAAATTGAGGAAGCGTAACTTTGTAGTTTTACTTAAGTTCCTTCACCTCCGAGAAGGAACCACCACCCCCCATCTCAATTCCAACCAAAACCAACCCCACAAACTTGATTTTATTTCATGTTCGGATCCATTTATTGTATTATGGTTTTGGTAGAAAATGGGAAAAGAGATAAAATGACCGTTGAAAATTACATTTAAGTTTGCAACGGTTGAATAATTTTGTCACATTACCTCTCATAGTGTATATGAATAATACTGGTGGTTGGACTGTCGAAAATAATTATATCGAGTCCAACAATGGTGGATATGTGAAATAAGGCCTCAGTTTAAAAGACGGAGCTTCCATTTGGCAAACTTCAAATATGTGCCCGACAAATACCCTAAACCCTAATTTATGCTTGACAAATACCTAATAAATTGCCCGACTAACAGTCCGTCCTGTGAAATGTAGCGTAATGTTACTTAAGGGACGCAGGTTTGTGGCCTAAGACCATGAAAACTGTTTTTTTATTTAAGATAATTGTATATAGTTTATTATAGCAATTGTACAATAATAAACTCTAAATCACTGTCAGTACACTCATATGCTTCCTTCGTGTCCCTCTCAATGTCGCTTTCACTGCTTGAGTCATCGATGCGATCTTCTGCCAAGGAATTCCGTGGAGTAGGCAATATTTTACAAACAATGTATGTTTTGGGGTTCAACCCAAAACAAATTGTTATGTGATGTTTAGAGTTCAACCCCACCGATGGCATTTTTTATAATATTTTTAATTATATGAGAGAATGAAGTCACTGGTTGCCGGATCATCCCACCGATTGTCACTGAAAAATCCTGTCGTCCGGTTGCCGCCGTAAAATCTCGCTGGCTGGTCGTCTGAAAGGAGGGTAGGATATGGTAATTATGTAAATTGCAATGTTTTCTTATTAAATAATTTTGTTGATTCAATTAGTTCGTGAACTAAAAACGTGGTATTCAAGTAATAAAATGGCCCATAATAATATAGATTGGAGGTGGAGTAGACGGGAAGGGAACTCATTCCTTCTACTCCATTTTAGAGAAGATGAATACATAAGGTTAACTATAATCATCTCTCCTCTAATTGGACTTTTAACGTTCTCATTTGTTACTCTACTTCAGATTTGGGAGTTAACAATTATAATTTAATCCTAAATACCAAAATACTAAACGAGACCTAGAGTTTAATCCAAGGATACTTTTGTGATCCAAATTCCATATGATGAGATGCATTTTGTAGTTGTGAAATTAAATCAATCTTTGCAAGTTAAAAGAGAAGCGGATAGATTGTGATAAGTGATCGTTGTACTCTCATCCTCGCATATGTAATGTGACTCCTCTTTGCCACTTATAACTACGGTTTAGTGGTATTCCTTGTCACTTGTAAGGTAAGTGAGAGATGTTAGGTTCGATTATCGTCAAAAGCGAGTTTGAATTACATTATTGCTAGTCCATTGTGAATCTTAGCCCAACCCTCCAACCCCCTAGTATAGATAATATCGTGTGTTCAAACAAAAAAAATATAACTCCTCTTTACTTTTGAATTCTATATTTAAAAAATTTCAGAGAATCGATGGACATAAATAAATTGTACACACCCACAAGGATAACTCTTTTAGTTGTATGGACAAAATTCCACTTTTGTACAAGATTGGAACCATGCCTATAATTTCTTACCACACAGGTGATTGGTGCAATTTGATTTTAAAAACTATTGATCAGCTCGCGATCTAATGACACTTGTGTTCGTAATGTTTAAAATAAAATTCGCGTTTGAATCCCCAAAGCCCCTACTGATGAGCATCTGGTTCACCGTAAACTCCATGTAGCTAAGACCCACAAAAATTACAAAGAAACCAAATGACATAAGAGGGAAAATTGCTATAAATAAAGCAGTAGCTTGACTCAACCAAAACCACTAGTCCCTGCTCGTGCTTCTTGCCCCATACATTAACTACAACACTCTCGCCTAACTTTGTTTTCCTCCGCCTGCTCTAACGTATTACAATATTTGCATTGCTAACGGCCACGCCCCATACAACATTCTCTTGCTAGCGTTATGTATCACTTCTCCTTTGCTCTCAATTTCACAAAACCAAAAACTCAGTACCAAACCTTCCATACGGTACACCCTAACCACACAAGGATAAGGACGTAGCAAACCCTAAAACTACATTCAAAATCATTTGGAAGAGATGGCCGATATTTTAGTCGGAAAAATGCATCCAATGAATCCTATCATTTTCTCTCAATACAGAGTAAGAAATCAAATCACCTTCATACCTATTGAGCTGAATCTTCAGAGAATCTACTATCAAAAGGAGTTGACGGATGAGAATGTGCTGCACCAGCAGCAGTTCCAGAGCCATGTTGAAGTTCTATAACAAGCCATCGAACTGCTTTACTCATCTGTTCCAACCGAACCGCGCTAATGGGTGGCAGACCAGTTGCGCTGTGCCCAGACTTCCCGGCCACCAAGCCAGTTGCCTCATCGACCAGGCACTCCGAGCCAATCCTTTGCTTCACAGACTCCACAAACTCCTCCGCTTGATCACAAGTGACTCTGAAAAGTTCCCACTTCTGCTTAAAATTCTCAAGAGCAGCATCTGTGGCTGCTGTTTTCTGACCACCAGAAGTTTCCTTGGATTCGAGCACATTAGCTGCTGCAACAACGAACTCTTGGTATGCACCATTTAGAGAATCTACAATGCTGTCCATTTTGAGGCTCGTACTTCCTAATGAATATAGCAAAAATGTTAGGAAAGTACTGAGGGAAGCTAATAATTTGCATAAATGCAGATAACTAAGATAGATATACTGGTTACTTATCACCTTATACTCAGCATGATGAAAGAGAGAAAAAAAATTATCTTTATAATTTGAATAAGAATTTTGTGTTAAATCTCACATCTTATGTCCCTTCAAACCTGGGTTTACACAGCATACATTCAACTAACAAAGTCCATCAGATGCAGAAACTAAATTCAAAAGGGAAACATTTTACGATATCATGGTAACATACAAAGACCGATCAGCATTCATTAAAGGGACAAGAAAGCAGACGAGTAGGTTTGGTATCGGCTTTAAAGGATAGGGGGAAGGGCACAAATCTCAAAAAATTAAACAGAAAAGATAACAAATAAAAGGAAGATAGTCAACACTGCTTCCTTTTGTGATGTTTGACACACAACAATGTGTTACAGGTCTTCCAGTCTTATCGTCAAAACGTAAGACATGCCGCACTATTCAGACAACCCAAGGAGGACTCAACAAGGAAAAGATTAAGTTAGTAGCAGCTTTCTTTTATGCCTCCAAATCTGTTAAATGCCTCCCATTTTATGCTCCAAGCTATCAAGCATGGTTAGTACACCATTAACTACATGAAATGAATACATGCTATTGCGCGTACAGATCTATGATTGAATAGCAAGAATAGAGTAATTAGATCACGGAATCAGAGTCCTACCAAGCATCTTTGAAAAAAATAAAGGAACAACAGAAGCCAAAGTTTAAACTAATCACAACTATTTTTCATACAGATCAACGATTCATCCTCGTGTACATATACTTTGATATACGACATACCGACATGTCAGCCAGTTTGTCCACATATACAAACGCATCAGCAGCAAACAAAGGTTTTGTACACTCCAAGCAAGGTGGATACAGCAACAAGGCATCTCTTTTCCAAACTCTGGATATAAGGGTCAAAAAACTATTTTATAAACACAGCAATTTCCACGCAAATACGCTACAGCTCAATACTTTTGACTTCCTTATTTATCCTCCTCTTAGAGGCTCCCCATTTCCTCCATACGAAATTCAATCCCTTCTTCAACAAATATACAAAGCAAACTCCAATAGAGAATCTAAGAATAATTTAAAATCAATGTTAATAATTACGAGTAAATTTGAATATGACTGCGTATAGAAAATTAGAAGAGAAACCATCTTTTGGGAAAGCAAGTATGGTATTTTTATATCTCTACAGGGTGGGCTTAAGAATTGAAGGCATTGTCAATCTGTGTCTAAATGATAGTGCAATTATTTCTATCCAAAGAAGACCTCTTTATCACTTGTGTTCGGAAAACGCCCCATCTTACTTTTAATTTTCTGGTAACAACTGCCACCATAACATCATTAACCCTGTTGAAAAATCTCAAAATTTTCTTTTAAATGGATAAAATAAAATTAAGCAAAAACAAAGACTTGTTTTAAAAAAACAGAAAAACAATTCACATTCTAGCAAATGATCAAAGACTTCATCAATTAGCTGTATTACTACTGGTATCATACTAATATGCACAAAATTCATTAAAACTACAGACGGGAAAATCAGAGAGCTTTCATTGGCTTTCGTTGGATTAAGCGGATAATAAAATGCATATGATTCCCAAGAGCTGGGAAAAAGAAACCCGGATTAGATGGGGAAGAAAGAGTAAATCTCATCCGATCCCGCACAGAAACAACACAAACAAAATATCTAATTTATTATCTTTCCATCTTTATAATTTGAACAAGAAGTTCATCTTAAATCACAAATCCATGTTACTCCAAACCTGGGTTTACTTTGCATCCATTCAAATAACAAAGTCCATTAAATGCAGAAATTAAATTGAAAAGAAAAACATTCTACGATATGACATGGTATTGGTAGCATACAAAGACCAATCAGCATTCACAAAATCTCATGAAATTAAGCAGAAAAGAAACCCAAATACAAGTAGAATAGTCAAAAATGCTTCCTACGAATAGAGTAACAAACAACTTCTTAAAAACAATAAAGGAAGAACACAAGTGAAGGGTAATTAAATTATCATACAATCGCGACACAATATTATTGGGAAAAGTAAATATCATACAATCTCGGCACAGAAACAACACAAACTAAACCCTAAACAACGAAATTGAAGAACTGAAATTACCCGGTGCGGAAGATGAAGCCGATTGTTATTGAAGATTCAGATAGTCGAAGAAGCAGAAATACTTACAACTGATCAGAAGAAACAAAGAAATTCATATGAGATAAAAGATGACTTGGATTCGATGGGCAGCCGAGCTGTTGGGCCAAATATGCGACTTTCTTACAATATAATTTTTTTTTTTCCCACACACACTGACTAATGCAAGATTTGCCAAATAAAAGGAATTAACTTAGCTCCTCAATTCCTTACGTGGTTAATTTACGAAATTTTATGTTGATATTCGAAACCGTTTGTATTACAAAACAACTACGAAATCGTTTAGTAATGGAACTGTAGAAAAACAAATGGGCGAATTGGATAAAAGCATTAAGAGCTGTTTGCTACAGTTTATTGACTAAACAACCTGAATTTTAATTGATCTTTTGTATGTACGATATTTACAAAGGGGCTAATAAAATGAACTATTCCAACTATAGATACGAAATCTTGGAAATCAGCTCCTAAGCGAATTAAGGATGAGCTCTTCTTCAATGTTAAGGAGTCGAGCATTGCTAACATAAATAAAACCTAAATCGACTAATAAGTTTTCATCAAGAGGCTGTTTTTTGGCATCAAGAGTCTAGATTGAAATGACCACAGGAAAGTGACTGTAATACAAAGTTCTTTCATCTGACAACTATTATAAGAAGGCAAAGAAATAGATTTAAGGGGCTAATGAATGGTCAAGGTGCGTGGGTTGTGGATTGTGCTGAGCTTTAAAGGATTGTTGTGGGCTACTTCCAGAATTTGTTTCCACATGCGAAAAATTCTAGTCAAATGTCTGCTCTTCCCAACTCGTTTCCTAGCATGGACATTTTTATGAACGAAAACCTCTGTAGAATAGTTGTGGAAGAAATGAAGAGTAGCCTGTTCAATATTGGAGGCCTCAAAGCTCCAAGTGTGGATGGCTTTCCGGCTTGC
>JAOTRO020000019.1:712205-723811 GCA_028566515.2 Pyracantha coccinea | reverse complement strand
AATGATGGATGGTGGACAATTTCAAGGATCACTTTTATTGATTTGAAATCTCAGGGACCAAAGTGATGAGTTATGCAAATCTCATAGACTATTTAGCCAATTAGTTATGTCATTATCAATTACACGTAATGCTAGAATGGACGAGACATTATTGTTTTAATTAAAAAAAATGTTATGTCATTGCCAATTACACGCTACTCCAATTTCACTAGCTTAGCAGGGAAAATTTCACTTAACAACAATGTATTAATATACCTGGCACACAGTCGCATTAGAAGAAAAAAAATTTGGAATTTCACAACCGCATTCAAAATATAAAAATCCAAGCTTTTAGAGTAACAAAAAAATCGCATAAATTCAAAAAATAATAAACCTCTTATTGCTCTATGCATTGAGCTTTTCGCTTCCATGCTGAACCAGTCGTCCGCTCGATTGTCTTCCATCGGAATTAGACGGCGTTTGGTTAACCACGCTCTGGTGTAAAATCACCAATAAAAGTCCACTAATATTTCCTCGCAATCCAAACGCGGCCTTAAAAAAAAGGTTCGAAAAATTCGATATGCTTAATTATTTACGGCGAGAGGAGAGCGGGCGAGGTCTCTGGGATCGGAGTTCGGGCGCTGCATTCTGGTTCGCATTAAAATTGCCAAACCTTTCTTGTTCATGATTTATTCGGATTTTTTTAGGAATTTATTGTAAATTCGATCGCCATTAACCGAAGGTCGAGCCCTCTGTCTCTCGCTGTTGGCAGGTACTTTTTTTAACGACACCTTCAGGGGCACCAAAATCATTAAAATTACGAAGTTGCCAGACTTCTCTTATGTTGGCTGGGGCTAATTCTTGTCCTTTGGATCCGGGTCACCGAAAATTAGAGGCCCCCTTGATTGTAACACTGGACTGAACCAAGGCTTTATTGGGCTTCAACCCAATAAAAATAAAGCCCAAAGGCTTTGGTTTCTATAGTTTCAATTGTCTAACTCTCGTAGTTTATTACCTCAAAAAAAAAAAAAAAAAAAAAACAACTATTGTAGTTTATTAGTTGGAATTTGGATCCTCTCTGAATCATAGTGTTTGGGGCCTAATGACCAAGAAATCTAAGCTCTTGGTTTGTTTGAAAGAAAAACTAGAGTCCTTAGTTTATGTGAGGTGCGCTAATGGAATGAGTTAATGGGAACCGTTAGATTCAATTTGAATGGTCTGGATTGGCTGGTCCTTAGGCTCCGGATGATGAGATCCAAGGTGGATCTTTGTCATATTAGTTGTAGCAAATGAGGACTACTTTATTGACGATTTGGTATGAAAATAAACACATGTTTATTGAGTATTCAATACAATGAAATGTTCATAAAGTTGGAAGTCCACAGTATTTGACTTGTGCCTTTATTGTATAGTCGGCAACATACACACACACACGATTTGGTAGGAAAATAAACACATGTTTATTGAGTATTCAATACAATGAAATGTTCATAAAGCTGGAAGTCCACAGTACTTGACTTGTGCCTTTATTGTATAGTCGGCAACACACACACACACACACACAAGGGCGACTTCAAACTAATAAGACTTCTCGCATTACGAAAGTCGAAAAAATATCTATCGTAAACAGTCTTATATTTACTTTACAAAACTTTGAGGTCATAAATGTGTGTATGTGTGTGTGCTTATATACACACATATTTACGAAAGTCGAAAAAATGTCTATCGTAAGCAGTCTTATATTTACTTTACAAAACTTTGAGGTCATAAATGTGTGTGTGTGCACTTATATACACACATATTTATAAAGCCAGGTGTAGTATACAGAACTTGGAATAATGGTGGATGATGGTGGTCACGTGTACAGTGGACTAGTATCTAATGCATATCTTACTTAGAACTTAAGAAAATGACAAACAAAGTGGATGCAATCACAACTGGTGACGGATTATTCTTTGCTTGCTTCGATTTCTAAATTGTGAATATAAGTTGAATATTATTTATGGCTTTTTCTCAACTTTGTATAGGTTGTCACCGGAAACTCACTTGCGCCACGACTAACAGTAATAACACATACAGCACAAGCGAGTACCAAAAAAAAAATCATTTGCATCAACAATTAACAGTAACTTTACGCTCGAACAATTATTCTCTCCCGCATGTTCTTGAAGTAACACTAAATACAATCGTCCGAACAATTATTCTCTCCAGCGTGTAATTACATGAAATTCACATGCAGTGCGGGCCATACTGATTGTGAACGGATGTAGCGGCAAGTTTCTGTACCATAAATGGCCTTGTTTGGTTGATGGGATGGGGACAATTCTTGAGAGAAATACTTTCATGTCATGCAGAAGGAGTATGATTCTCTTTTTTTTTTTCATTTCTCTTCCCTCTCCTTTTATTTGAACGATCACGATTAAACCACGTCAATATTTTATATTAATTTTTTTTATAGAAAGAGAAAGACAAAATAGAGAGTGTGAGATGAAAAGATGAAAAATGATGGAAAGAAGAGGGAAAAGAATCCTAATCTGTGGAAAGTGGGAAGCTATAGCTACTTGTAGAGATAGAGTTACAAGAAGCATTGATGGTGTTTTAACCCTGTCTTTATGGCTGACTGTACCATATTGTTGCAACACCTTTAGCTCTCACTTGCTCAGTCTCCTCACAAACATCAAACTAACATAAAGTTTTGCTTTGTGCTGATCCATAGATAGGCATTGGGCAATGACAAACCAAGTCCAATTATTATCTTGTGTGCTGCTAACTTTCATGAACCCCATATTTAAGAATTATGACTGACTGTTTCTGTAGCATAATAGCTTAAGATGTAAGCTGGGGTTGATGATGATATTCACCTTTTTCTTCCACTTCTCCCATGACTCTAGCAAACACCGATTTTAACGCTCCTCGTTTAGCAAGTGATTTTAACACTCTTCATTCTCAAACCTTTTGGTGTTCCAAATGTGACTCTAAAAATGATGTAAATATTTAGTTTGAAGGGCTAAACCTTAGTTTTAATTAGAAGTACCTATGGTTGCCATTTAATTAGACAAAGAAAGCTCCAAAAGGTTCAAAAGTCCTAGATTGATTGATGACCCCAAGCTTATGAGGGGATCCACCTTTATTTAACAAATTGACCATCCAACTCAAAGGAAAGGGATCCTCTCCGAATACCTAATTATCTAATTTGAGTTTTTAAAATTTGATTTAACAGTTAAAGTTATTATAACTTTTAAAGAGATTCTTTATTTATAGCGGTTGGATCAAATTTCAAAAGTCTGAATTGATTAATTTAATGAATTTGGTGGGAGGGCCTTTCCCAACTCAAACTCAAAGAAATTGGTTAAATGACGTGATAAGTGGACAGTTAGTCAGTCAGGGTCATATCAATCAAAGTTCATCAAGGAACTGCTTTTTCCCTTCAGAAAATGCCGAGGCATAACAATTGAGATCTTTAAGCTCAATTTCCACGTTTCCAGTCTCAAGGAAAAGCACGGAATGGAACCCCACAAATTCAAGCCAAGGATCCCCTTCAATGGTCAACGTGTTGGCCCTACTTTCATTACACTCAACTCTTGGCTATTTAATATGAGATGTGCTGTCCACACATCATTTATTAATTTCTGTCTGTTAATCTTTTTTTATTCATTCGATCCGACGGTCGAAAACTAAAAAGAGGTGGAAGAAGTAAAAATGAATGTGTAGATATCACATTCCTTTAATATTTATCGCTCCTCATCATATAACAAAATTTAGGTAAAAATGTTTAATCACATCATTCGTTAAACATATTATAAATTACGTATTTTAATTTTAGCCCACACTAGTCTGTTCAATTTGAAAATTGAAAATTTTCCTAATCATACAACTTCGTTTATGTTTCCCTCCGCTCACTAAACGGAAAAATATACACAAATTAATCAAGTCACGTTTGATTTGTCAACAAGGAAAAGTTGAGAGGAAATTCAAATATGGTTTAAATTAAGATACATAAGTTGATGAACAAGAAGTCAATGCCCGAACCATACAACCTTTTTTCTAGCTGGAAAGAGATGGACGGAGAGAAATTCAGCAAGAAAGAAGACGGGTATGGTGCGTTCTTGACTCCCTCTTTTAATGCTCTACTTTTCCAAAACGAAATTTGCAAAATAACAAAAACAACTCAAAGACAAAGGCTAGCGATTTTAACACTCCTCTTCTAACCACGCGCACTCCCATACCGAAGGAGTATATGAGGTCAAAAGACGAGCGTTAAATTTTTTTTACGCACTCACAAAAGGAGTACATGAGGTTAAAAGACGAGCGTTAAAATCACTGGCCAGAACAAAGACCTACCCCACCCCCAAAAAAAGAAAAAGAAAATTGTGGTTGGTGTAAATTATGATGAACCTTGGAAGCAAAAACGCAGCTCTTCTGAACCATCAGCAGCAGCAGTGGAAGTAAATGAACGGCTTCAGATAGGGCATTCAAAGTTTTCAACTAACGCAGATGATCTGTCCCACATTGAATACCTCTGATCATTTCTGATCAGAAATATTTAAGATCAATGGTTGACAAGAAAAAACAGTTGTGTAGCAGAGAGTGATCATCATCAGGAACTATTGCAATTCAAGGCTGTCTTAATTTGCTGCACAGTGTTTCCGATTAGGGTATTAACGGTATTTACCGACTCCAGGTTCAGTTTAGTGGATGGCAAGCTGCTCACCAGAATTTGAAATGCCACTGTGATTAGTGATCCACTTCCCGTTGCATTGCCAGAACTCGATGAGGCGCAGTCCCCTTGATCTGCCCGCCCGTCGGGAGAAATGGAGAACCCTGAGGGCAGCAGAGGAATGTAAGAAGGATCCTCGCCACTCATTGCGATGTTGATGGACGGTAGGTCAACAGGGGAGTACACAACAAGTGAGCCTGATGAGTCTATGCAGCTCTGTTGGAGTATCAACATGTTGTTCTGGCTAGTGTTGAATGCCTATATAGTACAAGGAAAATAAGTTGCACTACGTGATTAATTGAGTAGTCCTTAAAAATAATTTGCGGTTCACAATAAAATACGAAGAGAGCTGCTATATGCACTCCAAAAAGGTCATTTTACATTTCTCCCTAACGTAAAAATAAAGACGGGGAGGGGAACATAAAGACTTTTTGGAGTGCTAATGCGAAAAACAGAATAACTTGTTTCGCAAATATAGAGTTGTCTTACTCGAAGAACAGATATGCAGTTCCCTGGATGTGAGCCATTTGCTATATGGGCAACATCTTCCACTGCATTGCCATTTGAAAGCACATCCCACTAGAGGAAAAATTCAAAACCAATTTATAAGTTGCAGCTAATTTAATCTGATTAGTAAGTTACAAGATTTGAAAAACATTTTCTAGCAAGCATAAATGTACCTGAGGTCGAGTTCTCTCATCCTTGAAAAAATTGAAGACATTCTGCGGTGATAAGGGGAGCCAAATAGTAGTAGCTGCACTAAGAACCACGCCATTGGGCTGGCCAGGATCAGTGATCTTATGGATAGTGACTCGCACTCCAATCTCATTCGTCCCAGAAAGGGTGGTCCATCTATGTCCGTTGGATGAGCTAATGCTTGCGCAGAAGTTGTTCACCATCCTTTGAGCTAGTTTCATCATGCTCCTCTTTCCTTCAGGGGATGGAATCACTGATTGATTCACAACAAAAAGAAAATAATGTTGAGATTAAGCGTCTAGGGGAGAATGTTAAATGATCATTGAATTACTTTGGCGTTGAAAATTGAAGTTACCTCCTTCAAGATCTCTAGTAGAAGTTCCTGAAACCATTAGACAAGCAAATCTTTCACACATTCTCTGCAGAGCAGCAAGCCATCGTTCAGCTCCAAATGCTAATCCGCTGTGAATAAGATCTCTATAAATCCGATGAGTTGGAACTTTGTCTTCTATTTCCACATGTTCCACCCAAGTAACCTATTTTTTTCCACAATGATAGAAGAAGTAAGCGAAGTTATACCATTACATTTTAGATTTTACATACAGAATAAATACTTTTTGTTTGTGAAACAAACCTTGGAATATCCATTAGGCATGTCTTGAATCAAGCACCCGGAAGGAAGCCTATGAGATCGACACTGGTTTGTAAACTGGTTGTCTTGTGGAAAATCGTAAGAAACATCAACAATTATCCACAGGCCTTGCTCGATTTGCTGACAATAACGAAGGAAGTAGAACTCCCGAGTTGGTACCAATGGCGAAAGCACTTGCAACTCGTTGTACATCTAAGTAACATCCTTCAAGTGATAAGAACTTTTCCAAGCATAATTCCAGCATAAGACTAGACAAAGCAAAATAGAAGCGTAATAAAATTTTAAGCCACATACCAACTGCAAAGAGCCACTATGACTTCCCAACATTCCAGATGATATTACTTCGATTGTTCTTGCCATTGAGACAATTGTTGGAAATAGCTCTCCAAATTTGTTCTGCAACGTAAAATTGTTAAACTCTTGGATGTAAATAGTTAAGCTACAATTCAGGTTTGGGAATCGCAAATTATAAGAAAATACAGAGAGAACCCGGAGGAGGAGAAAATTACCGGGTCCATAAACATGTCTACTAATGCTAAACCATTCATGATAACCACACCAGAATCTCTTGATGCTTCAATTCTAACATTGGGGTTTTTCAAATGACTATTAGCACTTGGAAAAATCCTCTCGTAGGTTTCGAGATTAAGAACATCCCTCCCATCAGTAGAAGACTTCATCCACAAGGGTTCATTGGTCTGCAAAAGCCTAAGCAACTCTTCCATGGCATTTGTAGCAATGTCAGTCATGAGGGACTTATCCATGTCCGAAAACCCATTAGGCTGGTAAGGTAAAGTGGGCATGGAAGATGAAGCACTCCCAGGTAGAAGATCAAGATCAAGCGAAGGTCCGGCCATCCCATGGCCCCCAAAACTTGCCATTGATAAGTCCAAAGACGAAATATGAATAGGATGAACTGGTGGGAGCTGGGAAATTGGCCTCCCAATGTATTTTGCAGCAATACTAGACACCCTATCTAACTGCAAATGAATGAGAGAGTGAAAATTTGAATATCCAAAAAATAGATAGACACAGTAACTGAAGAGAAAATTGCATCAAGCTTGAAACTTTAGTACAAAAGCGAAATGGAAAATCGAGTAAAAACCTCTTCTTTCAATTGGGCATTCTCCATTCTCAATTTATGTTCATCAAAGTAGGAGTCTTCGTTGAGTGGAGGGACACCGCAAGAGGGGCAAATCACATTCTTAAGGGCCTCTCTGACAGCAATGTTTTCGCATCGGATCTTGTCGTTCTCTGCTCGAAGCGCGCAGTTATCTGCTCTTTCGTTTTGCGCCTGCCATTAGTACTACATCGGTGAGGCACAAAAGTAATAAAGAAAAGAGTGCAGTAACTTTCAAGCAGAAGAGCGAGCGAGTGAGAGAGAATTTACCTTCATCTGGGTCCTGCGGTTTTGAAACCAAAATTTGATCTGGCGAGGAGACAAACCCAACTCTCTGCTCAACTGCATCCTCTGCTTTTCATCTGGGTGAGGGCACTCCTTATACATTCTTCATATCAAACACATGCAACCAAATTAATCGCATTTTCCAACCAAACAAACCCATAAAAAAGCAGAGCAAAAGTCGTAGACTTTAGACTTACCCTTCAAGCCTCTGAATCTGGTGAGTTGTGTGGCGGTGGTAGCGCTTCTTCCTTCTCTGAGAGCCGGAGGCCTCGTCGTGGTGGTCTCCGCTACCAGAGCCACCGCCTCCGCTGCCGTACTCCATTTTTTTACTCCTCGGATTAATTCGTCGCACTCACACTATAGCTCTCTCTTGAGTTTGGAAGGAGAGAGAAGAGAGCTACTAAATGGTTTTATGATCAGCAGAAGAAGCTAAGTCCCACGAGAGAGACAGCAAGCAAACAACAAGACTGACTGTGATATTTTATACGGGGTTTGACTTTGCGGTGTTGTGTACGTGTGTGTGGGTTGTATAATATATATACACAACGCATACGTGTATGGGATATGGAAAACCGGGTTGTGGAAGGTTTAAGGAGGAAATGTGGTGGTTTGAAATAGAGGTATGCTATGCACACACTTTATTTTACTTTTTACATATTTTTTGATAATTTATATCCGTTGATCTTCTTTAATTCATCCGATCCGACGGTCGAAAATTAAAAAAGCGTGTAAGAAGTAAAATGAGGTATGTGGATATCACACCTCTTGAAATATATATACATAGAGAAAGCGAATATGATTCTTTCTTCTCCTCTTTCCATCCCATTTCATATTCCATTTTCACATTCTTTTATTTTGTCTTTCTCTAGCTATAAAAAATTAATATAAGATATTGATGTGATTTAATCGTGACCTTTCAAATAGGAAGAGGAAAGGAGAAGAAAAAAAAAAAAAGGGAAGAAAATCCTACTCTTAAAGAAAGAGCATCAGTTAAGAAAGCTTCAATGCACCAAAAATTTCATAAACGGCTGTCAAAAGATTATCAAAGATATGGGCTTGATTTTGGAAAGATTAAATCTTGACCCATGATTGACTTGTGGGTGATTTTTGTTAGGTAAAAGTTAATCCACGGTCCAAGATTTAATCTTTCTAAAATCAAATCGAAATCTTTGGTAATCTCTTGACAGCCGTTTATAAAAAATTTGGTGTACCAATGGCTGTGTGCTTGGCTTCCATAACTGATGCTCTTTCCCTATATATTTTTCCGAACCACCACATTTCCTCCTTAAACCCTCCACAGCCCGGTTTTAACAAAATCACTGTATCCCCGCTTCCACTGATTTCTGTGGTTTTCGTAACTGAGAGTTTTAAAAACGTTTGCTTTTCCGCTAACACCACCCGAAGGTCACAGAGAGAGAAGCAAATGGACAAAGAAATCAAATTCTCTCAACACACCCCATTGGAGGGCATAATATTTTTCTTTGGAGAAATGCTAAGGATATTATCTCAAAAGTAAGATTATCTGCCATCACATATTTTTTGGCATAATTCACATGCAATCATTATAAAATATTGAGTAAAAAACATAAGGCTGCGGAGAATTCATAAAGAATTGCACTTTGAGAGAGTCTACTTAGTATTTCTTTTTTTCTGTGTGTGGTGGCACAAATATAGAAGAGGGTATTCTCAGGGCCAGGTGGGCAGCCGTTGAGCTTTTAATACCAGCTCCCTAAACCATACTACTTACTACTTGCTACTCCTACCCACCGGTGGACAACACTGATCGTTTCCCGGTTTCCTCATTCAACTCCCCACTCCCTTGTAATGACAAATATACCCTTTTTCTCCTTTCCCAGTTTCCACCACAACTTTTACATTTGACCTTTATTGTTTTTATAACTTTCCTTCCTTCGTTCTAATTCTGGTATATTCTTTCTTGGTTGTAAGAGCATTCCCAGGGGCTCTATATAGCTGAAAAAGTGGTGAATATAACCTATTTTAGAGTTTCGATGAATTTTTGGAGCTTTATAAAAGAATTTCTCCCAATGAGAGGCTATATCTTTCGGGCTCTATATGAGACTATATATATATATGTAGTAATTTGATTAAACAATGATTTTTTTTTTGTGTTAGCTTTTCTTAAGTTGATTTTTGAACGTGCTATCTTAAAAAAAATTTATGAGCCCTTCAACCTAAAAAGTTCAAATTGTGACAAAGTTAGATTTCATCACTTATGAATTGTTCATTGGATTATATTCTCTTATCTCAAACTCATCCGTTGAAAGAAATAAACCCCCAATTCGCCCTTTGAAATAATTTGATTTTCACGTATAACACAATAATTTACCTAGCACCAATTGGTAAATTAGGATCATACAATTTTGAAAAAAAATTAATTGAAAATTTTACCCATCAATGCCCATGAACGTTAAATCAATTTGAAATTTTAATTCTTATGGAATTTGAAACAATCATTAATTAGCCAAATTGCAAGAAAAAATAATTAAAAATAATAAAAGGAGAGTATAAGTGTATTCACAAGTGGAGAGGGAGATTGATAAAATTTTGCTCACATGGGTTGCTACTTTTTTGTGGGACCCATTGTTTTTTGAGGCTAGATGTAGTCCGATTTTATGCTACCCAAGAAAGGAAGTTGTTAACCCCAATGACGGATCTAACCCCATTTTCCGGCTCATTGGAAATGAAATTTCTTACTGAAGCTTGAAATGTGGTAGCCTCATGAAGGATAAAGCCTCCATTAAGAATGCTCTTAGTGCTCTGTCATATCAAGATAAATACACGTAGGCAGTGACAAGTATTATATGAAAGAAGATTTAGATTTGTAGCGCTTTCCATATTTATTTATTTATTTATTTATCATGATTCTCGTGTTACAACGGCATTGACATTTGACAGTCACCAAACAAATGTAGAGAGTTAGCCACGAACGCAATGCAAGAAAAGTTACATTTTCTCACGTGAAGAAAAACCCACCCAAATAATGCCTGATTGTAAATTCAAACCTAATCAAATTGGTAAATGATCCTCCAAATTTTGTAGTGCGTGGACGATATTCCTAGCATAATCAATATCGCCTCATAAATTACACATCATTAGTCCCATCAAGCAATATAGTAGTTTACCAAAAAAACAATATATCTTGTATAATTCAATCTATCCTTCTTCCCCAACAGATCTGGACGTCAATTAATTGGCTTTCCAGTCCCCAGTTGATATAATCATATAGTTTCATTTCACATGGGTAGGTTTGGGCGCGGGATGATCTCATCCTAGGAGATCTTGTTCCCTATTTCTCAACCCCCCAACATGCATGCCTCGCCACCTCATCCAGGGTCCTGTAAATGGAGTAGGATTCTCTTCCTTCTTTTTTTCCATCTCATTCCCTCTCCTTTTATTTGAACGGTCACGGTTAAGCCACGTGAACATCTTATATTAATTTTTTTTTTATAAAAAGAGAAAGACAAAATAAAAAATATGAGAGGAATGATTGGGAAGGGATGAAAAAATAAGAGGAGATAATCCTAGTCTGTGTAAATTTGACAAATGCCAGATTGATATATATATTTTTTGTCCGAAATGCCGACCACCTGAAATCTACTGGGCCACCACCGCCACTACGGCCACCGGTCTTTTTCATCGCTGGTAGGGCCGGTCTGAAGGAAGTCAGGGTCCCAGCAATGGGGGAGGTCTTGAATGTACCTTCCTGTAAGCCAGGGTTTGTATTTTTTAATTCAACCCACGAAAGATGAGCTGTAAAGGAGTGAGCGGGGCATGTGATGGAGCTGAATCAGCTGGTGGTGATAAGATGATAGTTGGAACGGGAAGATTAACAATAGAAAATTTTCAGTGTAACCGCCACACGTCTTGGTGTTACCAATAATTCATGTTATAGCATGTATCGAATCGTCTACTCCTCTCATAACTATAACCGTAAGAGGTTGACTGCCACACCAAACAATTTCCAGAATGAAAAAAAAATGCAGGTCTCCCCAAAATCATAAGACCATGTAAGGGGAAGACCGGAAGGTGAACGGCCTGTTTGGTAGTGTACTTGAATCTAACTTTTTAAACTCAAAAATAGTTTTCAAGTTTTAGACCTTAAAAACTTGTTTGGTATGACTATTTTTAAAAACTGA
>JAOTRO020000019.1:665769-690514 GCA_028566515.2 Pyracantha coccinea | reverse complement strand
CTTGGCAAAGATGAGAGAATAAATATGAAATAAAGAGATAAATTAGTATTTTTATTTTTTAATAGAGATAAAATTGGAAAAAAGAGTTAAATATGAAGAATTACTACGAGTATAACTAGTTTTTAAATATTTTGGGAGTGTAATTATTAGTATCCAAAATTTTGTAATAAGAGAGTTAAAACAAACCCTCCATCCTCTGTCGATCTCCCACGTGCCAAACGCATCCTTAAGGTTTTCACCAAAACGACGCGGCCTGTGTATTTCATCCCGTAGGACAAAATTTTGGGAGAAACCCTAGATAGAAAAAATCCCCAACTTGCAGCGATGGCAATTGCAAGGACCGGAGTGTACGTCGACGACTATCTTGAATGTAAGCTTATGTTTCGATCCCTCAATTGGGTTTTGGTTAATTTGACTTGAATTTGAAATGAATTCGAATTGAATCTCGTGTAAATTTGAATTTTGGGAATTTTCGTTTCCAAAGACGCAAACACATTGCCTGCTGAGCTCCAGAGGCTCCTCAACACCATCCGAGAACTCGACGAACGCTCTCAATGTAAGGCCACGCTTCTTCGATTCGACCAACGCTTTCAGTTTTTGAATTTTTAGGGTTTTTGGTTTTGGCGCTTTTACGATTCAAAGTTCTGATAAGTGGATGAAATTTTTGTGTTTGGAAAAAAGCCATGATACACCAGACGAGGCAGCAGACTAAGTACTGTCTGGGATTGTCTTCACAGAGCTCAAAGAAATGGAACAATAATTATAACAACATTGAAGAAGATGACGCCGCTATTGAGAAAATGCGGAAAGAAATCGAATCGAATCAGGATAGTGCGTTGAGTCTATGTACTGAGAAGGTTTTGTTGGCACAACAAGCTTATGACCTGGTAAGCTGAGCCTTTTCTTTTACTACTTTGTAGTTGGCACGCTCATGCGTTTCTTCGAATTTTGTCAAGTAGTCAATGGGCTGCTGTTAAAATATGGGATTTTAATTGGTGTAACTGTATTATGGGATTTTAATTGCAGGTTCAAATGTTTTGGAATTATTGAACCTTTTATGATTGGAACTTTCAGAAATTTGACATCTTTTGTTTGCATCAGATAGATAGTCATGTAAAACGATTGGACGAGGATCTGAATCACTTTGCAGAAGATTTGAAGCAAGGTACAGTAGTTTGTGAAAGTCTAGTGGGCATTATATTTGGAAGGGATTCTGAATCATTTAATGAATTTTTTGAACAAGAGTATTTAAGTCCATGGATGAAGACAATGGGTAGAAATGTTAACAAAAATCAAAGCTTAACTGAGTTGAACTCTTTTAAGCCATACGATCTGCTCGACTATAGTTAGTCGATGAGCGTAAACATCAAAGTCAAACCCCATCCCAAAACCTGACCGGCAAATTCAAGACCACCAGATATCTTAATGTTTGTTTTTAGTCATGATATCAGCCAATTCAGGCAGCACTTATGTTGTTTTGAGGAGCATATATTGAAATCAATGAATCATAACATTTATTAACTACTTCGTCCCTTCAGGGACATCCGATAACATTTATTAACTACTTCTACTAAATTATGTGCTTTCTGATTCTCTCAGAAGGTAAAATAGCACCAGATGAACCAGCAGTTCTTCCTCCATTACCTATTGTTCCAAAAAATGAAAAACGCAAGCCTATTTATGTAACCCCTCAATCAAAAAGGCCTGATTATAGGGATAGGGACTGGGATCGAGAGCGCGATAGGGACTTTGAGCTCATGCCTCCCCCAGGGAGCCATAAAAAGGATTATGCTGTCCCCATTGATGCTGAGCAACCCATTGATCCAAACGAACCTACCTACTGTGTTTGCCATCAGGTTATGCCTGAAATTTTGTTATTTTCAATTTGAGCTACTCTTTGGCACCTCATTTTTACAGTTTCTTCAGTTATTTTGAAAATGTCTGCTGCATATTTTGAACTAAAGGAATTATTATCATTCTTCAGGTCTCTTTTGGAGATATGATTGCCTGTGACAATGAAAATGTAAGTCCTTATGGCTTCATTTTTGTTTAATTTCTTCTTCCCTCTCATTATCTGGTCAATTACCTTTTATGTGCTTCTTTTGGATGGAATGAATCTGTTCATTAAATTAGAAGTTCGATAGTAGAATCATCTGCAGCAACAAATATTAGCAATAGACTAGAAAATATCAATAGGAGGATCCTTTGCATTACTTTTCTCAAGATTCTTCCTTTCATGAGTGTAAATTTAAGGGAACTTAGTGTATGTTTGGGTAAGGAACTTCCAAATTCCAAGGACTTAGGCATATTGAGGAAGTACTGGAGCAGAAGTATTTGGATAGGAGGGATTAGAAATGTACCACATGAGCATTACAAAAGGAAATGTGAGAGGGATTTGCAAATCCCTCTTAACATGTCTTTGTAATGCTCATGTGGGGGGAATTTTCTAATTCCTCTTATCTAACTTTTTGTGATCCATTTCTTTATCATTTGACTAAATGCTTAGGAATTAGAAGTCCTTCACCCAAACATCCCCTTAAGTGAGCGGGTTGAGATTTGTGCCTATGTAATAGCATAATCATAGTGCATAGAGAACCCTGAAAATTCGGGGTGGCAGATCCGCTCATAGTTGCAACACTTTCAGCAGTATCTTTGTAATCACTTTCTACATGCTTTTAGTGGAAAAAGTTGACAGTAAATCCATATCAGTTAAGTATCCACTTGATAGATTTAGAACTTGTGACCATGAGAAATCTGGTGTTTGTTTTGCTAGTTGCATAACCTTTACTAGTTTGACTAAAAGACAATATTGGTTGTCATTGGATGTAGAAAAATAAATATGTGCAAGGTTAATCGTATGAAGTTTGCTATTTATTGTGTTTATTGACAGTGCCAAGGAGGTGAATGGTTCCATTACGCATGTGTTGGGTTGACACCCGAGACAAGATTCAAGGGAAAGTGGTACTGTCCAACATGCAGACTACAACCACAGAGTCAACAGTGATCTCTCTCGCACGGCCTAAGTTGCTTTTAATGAATTATACATGGTTGTTGTTTCAGTATCATTTAGCCTGGAAAGAGGGGGAGAAGGTTATGAGTCTATGACTATAATCCGTAAGGTTGGTGAGGATTGTAATATAGAGATGATGGTGAGCTACTCAGATTCTTGCACGTATCTATTTCTTTGCCATCCTTCTCTAACAACTTCCCCCCCTACTCTCCTCCTTTGAAGCTCAAATTTGATTGCTTTTTTTTGGGTAAAGATTATAACTATTTGGAAATCGAAATCTGAGTGAAAACACAGAATTTTCCACTGTAGAAAAAACGGTGCCAGATGATGATCCCGAAAAACCTTCAAATTCTTTCTTCTTTATTTGGAGAGATGACTTCCTCAATGAAGAATTTCTCGCATCCATAAGCTCTACTTTTATCCTGAGGTTGTAAACTACTCTTCGAGTATTTTAGATATATGTGATATTTAGTTTTTTGCTGGGCCAGGCTGCTATCTACTATAAACTAGTGTTTAAGGATCTATGGTCTATCATTTCTCCACTCGATTGTGAATATTAAAAGTGTAATTTATATGATATAGGTATACAGTTATCATGATTTTTATTGTCGATAATACTGATGAAAAGTTAAACATATATTTGCATCATTAGCAATTTGGCACGTGAATTATGTTTTTGGTGTACCCATGTCATTTAAGTCATTTTCGGATGATGGGGTATTAGAGTCATTCCAATATTGAGAGGGAAAGCAGAGCGGGAAATGACCCATTTGGTATGATTTAAAAAATATAGGAGTTTCCCGCCATGATTTCCGGATAAAGATAGATGCGAATGACCAAATCAGCCTTGGGACTTCCATGATTTCTTCCATCCATCTCGGTTCTCGGATGCTGAAACTCTAAGACCTTATTTATTAATTATATCCTTGCAACGTGTAATTTGGACATGTCTATGTGTCTGTCTAGAAGACGAGAGAACAATTCGACCGAAGAAAAAGGACGGGAGAAGAGAACAAATGAATGATATTATTTTGACTCCTTCGTCTTATTTGAGTTATATTTTCATTTCCGATGTAAAATGACACGGAATCACTAATTTATACCCTTTTATTAAAGTATAACTTATATTGCTACTCGTCTCGGTACTACAATCTGGTGGTATTCCTCTTCACTTAGAAGTGAGAGGTCTTATGTTCGAATCTTGTGGATGACGAATTCAATACCAAATTAACTTGCTCATTGTGTGGCTTAACCGAACTCTCTCTTCCCTCAGTGTAAAATATCAACGTACTAAAAAAAATCACTCATATTATTTAATAGAAAAAACAAAAATATAACTTATACATACATATTTTATAAATGTGAAATTTACGTTTTAAATTTTCATCTCTTTATTAAAAATACTTTTTTAAATATTTCTTTTCTTGCTTTTATTATTTCTGAAATCGAATATCCATTCCAAATAATAAATAAAAATTAAGAAAAAATAAGTTCAAAAGTTATTGTAGATTCAAAATCAAGGATGGATATTTGATCGCCACTCATTATCAAATTCAACGGGTTTATTGTATACTAAAACTTAGAAAAGGGGCAATCCAATTCCCAAGGCAACCTGAAGGGCCTTTGTAAAAAGTCTATTAAAAAAAAAGGGGCATTTTCGTCTAAGAGGAAAGTTTCATTATGTGATCCAGTGGAGAAGGGAGAGCGGTGGAATTTACAAGGAAGATTTGAAATTCTGGCCTCTCTCTCTCTCTCTCTCTCTAAACTGTGTACTGCCAGAAAGGGAAAGCTCATCAATACATACATCCCTCCCTATAATACGCTTATTACACGAATTCTTATTCAACCCCTCAAATTACAAATTCTCAAGTTCCAAACCTCTCTCTCTCTCAGAAACCTCCGTTCAGCTCAGAATCAAAACCCAAGCATCAGGAGAGAGCAGCTTTGAAGGTATTTCTCAGTTCTTGATGTTAAAGGCACTAGCACTACTTCTTAAATTTCACCTTTTTTTTATTTTTATTTTTATCTTTTATGTTCGCTAATGTTAAATCAGAGAAACCCATTTGCTATGTTGAGTTCTTGTGCTGCTTTGCCCTATCAATTTTATCTACAAAATATATTCCTTTTATCGTTTTCTGCAGCGAACGAGTATTATTCTGTTTGATTTCTTTGCAAAATGTGTGGAAAGAAACCAACTTTTGTTCTCAATTTTGAAATTTTGACATTTAGGACTAAGAGATGCAGAAAAGTTTTGACATTTGTGGTTATTATTGCCGTCCAAATGCTCAAAACCTCATATTTTTCCAATTCTTGTGATTTGGGAAAGTTCCAAACGTTTCCAAAGTCTTGGGCTTTCATGGATTGTGCGTTCGATTCTGTGTTTCTCTTGCAAAGCTTGAAAAATCCATCTCATGAAACCATTTTTTTAGGCATTAATCATTTCAATAAACTCTTATCTTGAATTGGATGCAGGCCAACAATGGGTAGAAGTTTAAGCCCGATACTGCGGCGTGAGTTGGAAAATCTTGATAAAGATGCTGATAGTCGTAGATCAGCAATGAAAGCACTCAAATCCTATGTGAAAGATTTGGACTCCAAGGCAATCCCCATGTTTCTTGCTCAAGTTTCTCAGACTAAAGAAACTGGTTCTTTGTCTGGAGAATGCACTATTTCGCTCTATGAAGTTCTTGCTCGTGTTCACGGTGTCAAAATAGTCCCTCTAATAAACAGCATCATGGCCACCATAATCAAGACCTTGGCTTCAAGTGCAGGGTCTTTCCCTCTTCAACAGGCATGCTCAAAGGTTGTCCCAGCTATTGCTCGATATGGGATTGACCCAACCACCCCTGAAGACAAGAAGAGGCACATTATTCATTCACTCTGCACTCCTCTCTCAGATTCCCTCTTGGGTTCTCAAGAAAGCTTGACTTCTGGAGCTGCCCTTTGCTTAAGGGCTCTTGTTGACTCAGATAATTGGCGTTTTGCTTCTGATGAGATGATCAATAGGGTCTGTCAGAATGTTTCTGGAGCTTTGGAGGAGAAGTCCACTCAGACAAATGCACACATGGGTCTGGTTATGGCTCTTGCAAAGCGTAATGCATTAATTGTCGAGCCATATGCTAGGTTGTTGATACAAGCTGGAATCCGGATATTGAATACTGGTGCAGTGGAGGGGAATTCTCAGAAACGGTTGTCAGCTATTCAAATGGTGAATTTCTTGATGAAATGCCTGGATCCTTGGAGCATTATCTCTGAGATTGAGTTGATAATTGAAGAAATGGAAAAGTGTCAGTCTGATCAGATGGCTTATGTCTCAGGGGCTGCCTTTGAAGCTCTGCAAACTGCAAGGAGAATAGCTGCAGATAAAGGTTCAAAACTTGAAAAGGCTCCTGGTTCAGCCTGTGGGTCAAATTTTAGTAGGAGAGACCATAGCAGGAGGCGAAACTTATCAAGTGCTGGCGATCAGTCTCCTGCATCAGTGTCACCTGAATCACAGACTCTGGATTCCTTTGCTGAATATGACTCATTTGTTGAGTCACCCGTAACAATGAGTAGTCAGGCTACCCGAAACTCAATTTATGATTGTAGGAGCGTAAACCGGAAGCTCTGGAGTCATGAGAATGGAGGAGTTGATGTGTCTCTCAAGGATGGTTTGTTCTCGGAGATTGCTCAGGGTAGTGCCTTTGTGAATGGATTTCCAGGTAACTCTGGGAGTAATGAATTCATGAAATGCGATGGAGATTGCAATGAGGAATTTACAGGGTTCCATCAAAGAAATCCTAGAAATGGAGTATCAAGAAGCACCACAACTAGTCCTCGGGTAAGTTTCTCATGTACTGTTGTATATATGGTAGAAATCTAATGTTTTTATTTCTTTTTATTTTGAAGTTACAATTGCTGATTTGATTTTGACGGTGGTAAAAGTAGTTATCCAACTAAATTTGTGAGCATGGGTCAAAACTTTAACTGAAAGTAATGCAGCAACAAAGTGAATAAATTGCTTGCTGGATTGTAATTGTAGTACTGATTGCCCAAAATACCTACCATGTCTAACTCTTAGGGAAATTGTCTCTGCAGAAAAGCTTAGCATTCCATAAAAGACTGTCAATCTTGGAATGGCATGGTATGTAATAGTCGATAAAGTTTGTTGTGTTATCTATATCCCAAAAACTTAAGCCAAGGACATGAACAGACACTTGTTTTATGTTCTGACACTCCTCACATGTGGTTCCCTCCTCACCATTAGAGCCCAACATGTGGAATTCAACTTATGTTGAAAGGAGGAAATTGTAGGGATTCAAACTCATAATACCTTCTCTGATTCCATAACGAAATTGGTTGGTTACCTTTATTCCAAACAGCTTAAGTTGTTTGTCCAGTGAATCTCTTACAATCTCCTGCTTCCTGCTCTGATTTCTTACTTTTGCTGTCTACTGAACGTTTATTAAAATCTGCCAATCTTACGATTTTCTTTGATGTTGTTAATCTTGGGATGGTATTGGTATTGCATATTATGGTATTGAAGTTGACCAATATTGCCTCTCCTGTGCTTCAGAGGTCTCGCACTCCAATCAACGTGGACAGCATCATCTTCAATACTCCGAGAAGACTTGTTCACTCTCTTCAGGAACCAAATAATGCCAACTCAAAGTTCTCCGAAAAACTAGATAGAAGATTTAGAAGTTTATCCATGAACGAATGTGATTGGAGCCCAAATGTCAGATATGATCAAGATGGTTATTCACATGGTGCAAACTATGATGAAGGGGAGCATGGTAGCTTCTATGGTGGCAGTGAGCAGTTCGAAGGTGGTCCTGAATCAGTGTCATCAACAGATGGCATTCCAGGGGATGCTGATGTTCAGGTGCCTCATGAGGTGGTTCCAGAAAACCAAACACAAGCTCAAAAGGCTGGCATAAAAAAACCCTATCGAAAGGCTGCTGTTAAGTTGTTTTGTGGTCTTTCTTTCACACTAGTTGCAGTCGCTATGCCACTACTTTGGATTAATGACCAAGGCGAAGGGCATGAAGGTTATTATCTAGTTCCAACTTAATGAACTCGTTCCCATGTTAGTCTTCTCATTCTGATGGATCAATTTCTTTTGATAAAGTGAACAATGGTAGTAGACAGTAGCATCTCTCTGTATGTTCTGTAGCACTAGAATTTAACCATCACAACCAGTTGTGAATGGTTGATGTACCGAAGAGAATCGAACAATTTGTGTTCTTGAGGAAATGTTTATCCTTGCTTTTGAAATTGTGATTTTTTTTAAACAAGCATGTATCTTTGTGGCAAGCAACTTATTTCATTTTTGAAAGTTGTAATCTTTCACATGCTGAGATGAATTGCAGTTTCAAAGTTCAAACAACATAATCAAGAGCTACTTTATCTTTTTTGTACACAATCTCATATCATGAAAGTTATATTCTTTTGTATGGTCGGTACACCGAAGCTTAGAAGATAAGAGCTGAGTCATGTGCTGAGAAATTAGAGATTGGGGTTGTATAAGCGCTGTCCACCCCTCCATGATTCATTAGGGCGCACGATTATTGGTTTTAGCACGGCAGATTGGCCTACACATATATAAGCATACTTGCCATAGTCTTCGTGGCTCGAGCCAGGACTGAACATGTATAGTTCATCAAACCCATCTCTTCCTACTACCACTGAGTTTCTTCTACCCTGTTCCATCACAATTCACAAATATCTGAATTTACTACCAAAACCTGAATCTGTAAGTGAAATACAGGAGGAAATTTTGTTTGTGATGTGAAAGTACCCTGTCAATGATTGTGAAGTCGGTAGGGGCACTGGTGTATATTCGGCTCATTTGCTCTCTTAAATGCTTATAGTTGTCATCTTCTTCACCCTCCATTTCTTCATTATTTTCTCTCTGATTTGTATCTGCTTGTTTGCCATCATTTTGATTATTTGGGCCCCAGCCAGCCATTTGCTGCCATAGTTTGCTGATCTGAGCTTCATTTTTCATGCCAAAGTCGGGAGGAATGATACCAAAACTTGACAAAATTGGCAACCTGGTAAAGAAATCTGATCTTTCCAAACCAATAGCATAAGTTGCATCCGGTGAGCTTACTGTCAGATGACTTAAAATAGAGCCGGTTAGTTGGAGCGACGAAGATGTAGAGTTAGAGACTACAATCTCTGAGATTAAGACATCGTGTTTGAGAGTGATAATGTATTTGATTTCAATCATGTCCTCTGAATCTGTGCTAATCAGTTCTACCTGAAATCAAATACTTGATTGATCAGGAAATTAGAATTAACTACTAGCAACTCCTCTATACGCAGATTGTCTCATTCTCAATTACTTAGTTTCAAGCAAATGGTATATGGTGATCCAATGCATTTTGTTCTAAATATACATTAGAAAATTTCTTTTGCTAGAATCTTCCGTAACATAAGATGTTTATGTTACAAACTGTGAATTTGGGCAATTGACCAAGTTCGATTATTGTCTGAATATGTGGTCTAGAGTCTCTAGACTAGATTTTATCTTGGTTCAATTTAAGCATTTGTCCGGCAACACAACTTTGATAAGAGAACATTACTTTAAGTAGTACGACGACCTTATCCGCTACAATGTGATTAAGTTCTGTTAAAAGAAAAATAGTTTAGAAAAAGGAACCTGAATGTGACCCTGAGGATTTCCTGTAATTTGATGAAGAGCCCAGTTAGTCGGCGACCAAGGAACTTGTTGACCCACCTCACTCGAACAGTCAAAGGCTAAAGACACCCCTCCTTGAATGGCTATGGCGGCAGCGGCACCGCCGGCACCGTTCTCCTCCGATTCGGAGACTGAAGACTGCAGTAGCTCGACAGTGCCGCCATGCCACATGGAAGCCTTGTAGGAGGTGATAAGGCCACTTGGGAGCATCATGATGGCTTTACTTCCATTGTCCAGTTCCATCTTAGCCACACAGCTGTCGCCAATGGCCTTGAATACTACTCCATGGCCGCTGAACTCTTGCTCCAAGTAGTCCACGTTGATAGGTGGTTGGCAGGGGAATGAAATTGAACTTGAAGCCGCCACTGATGCAACTGGGAATTCTCTCTTCTTGCCGTTATTACTAGTACTAGTGGTAGTAGTTTTGTACAAGTGCTGCTGCAGCAACCTACTCAAACAAGAAGAAGATGAATGGTAGTCTGTGTGTTTAGCAGTGCCAGAGAGAGGAGTGAAACTGTTGGGTGAAAAAAATGGACTGAAAGCCGCCATGCTACTCATCACCTTCTTCTTCTGTGTTTTTCCCACCAGAGGATAAAGTGGCTTATCCCTGCTGTGCTGTTGGTTGGGATATTTTCGCTACAAGACAATTCTTATATATCTCATTCATTTCATCCATTTCATTGCTTTTGCCTCAGCGACTTGCTAAAAAAAAAAATCAGTAGCGACATGACTACAATTGTGATAGAACCAAATCTATCTTAACCCTAACTTGCTGAGATTTATCAAAGACAAGAACAAGAATTGGCTTTTGACTTTTTGGCAAGCTCTTCTTAACCACCAGAAGATCGACTCTAACTAATTGCCAACCAACCAGCAATTGAATGGCTCTGTAGCTTCAACTTGTAAGCTACACGTCCCACTTTAGCAATAATCTCAAATGGTCCATAAAATTGAGGATGTAGCTTATGAAAAGGATGAGGAGCCAAGAATTTTCGTTGATAAGGTACCAATTCGGTGTTAAGTACGTACTGCTATGATTTATGTGTCTGCTTTCAACCTGACAATTCATTTTGAGAAGAAACGACAGAACCAACATCCGACAATTCTTGGTACCATTACAATTGTTCCATTTCTTTTTCTTACATTTTGTTCTAGAAATGATACAGTTCTTGGTATAGAATCTTTCTTTCTTGATCGAAACTGTGTTGTCTGTGTCTTCGGTAATGAGATGGAAGTTGAATCCACAGAAGAAGCTGACAAGAATATTACAAATCACACCACCATTGTTGCTCAATCAAATTCAATACCATAAATCCTTGTCTGTGTATTTACTTATCTCATTTATTGTATTTGTTTCCCTACTACAAAAGTCAACATGTAAATCTGTACATATACCAAAGCGTTACACTCAATACAAATCAAGCTTTCTTTAATTCTCTATATGGTATCATCCTTCAAGAACAGCTAAGGCTCACCTTTCAATTCTGTACCTTACTTCTGCGTTTTCTTTCCCGCTTTTCCCTTGTCATGGCCACCTCAACCCTTCCTACATCCTTCAATATCTCCAATATGATCACCACTCCTATGGGTCGCAACAATTACCTTAGTTGGCGGTCTCAATTTCAAGATGTTCTTGAAATTCACAGCCTCGAAGGCATTGTGCCCCCTGATTCTAAACCGTCCAAGAAGTTATGATACCATATAGAGAGTTAAAGAACCACGGGTGCTCAATCAAATTCAATCCCATAATTCCTTGTCTGTAAATCAGTTTATACAAGATATTAAAAGCCCTACAGAAATTATTGAGAAGCTTATCATTCCATCAAAATGACACGGAAGTAGGCATACGATCACTACGCAGAAATTAACAAGATCAATCTAAAATTGTGACTTTTTTTTTGTTAATACATCGATATTTTTACACTAAGGGGAGGGGATGATCAGCTAAGCCACACAATATGCAACCTAATTATGACTTATAGCTCATAGTTTTCGTGAAATGAAAATTTTGAATTTCCAAATATTTTGATATATGCGTTAAGGAAAGTTTTATAAGCTCCATAGAGGCAGTTGGACCATTTATATTGACCTAAAAATAATTTCTCCAAATAATTAATATATATAATAGAAATATAAATAAAATTACTGTCGGAGAACGAGTGCCAATTCATATTTGTTATCCACTAAGAGAGCATTACGCTTTGGAATACTTCAATTGATTGTAATATAATATCAGTGGCTTAGCTGCCTGTACATATTTTAATATTGCTTACGTTCTTGGATCACATTGTCTCTCTTTAGCAATTTCCATCTTTTTGGTACAATTTAACTCCTTTCCTCTCCATCTTCCTCATTATATAAATATGTATATACATCACAGACCTTTACTAAGGGTTCCCTTAGCCTGATATTCTTGACTTATTCTTTTTTCAAGCAAGATTATATATTATATTTATTCAGTAAAACAACGAAAAGTGGGACTCTGTCAAATTAAGCTTTTGAAAATTCTATCTTAATGCATGGTTGATCGTCCTTCTTATTCATATTGTAATTTTAACTTCTATGCATGTATTTTTAACAATATTTTCAATAAAATTCCCGACAAACAAAAAATGTAATACAATTTTTTAATTTTTTTTAAATAAAATTAAACAACACTGAGAGAACGAAGGATTTGAACCCCGAGTGTAATGTATCTCTAACTTTTAGTGGCTTATTGCCAAAAGAATTGGTACATATTAATATTAAATTTTAATCAAAGACCAGTTCAATTAATTAGTAGTTACAACCAAGTCTTTACCTGCTTCTAAGAATTAATCCAAGTCTTTACCTGCTTCGATTATCGAGAAGGAAAATCCAAGACCAGTTCGTCATCAGTGTCTCTTGCTAAACTATAAATACACAAGTGTCCCCATACATAATTTTCATCCATCTCAAAGCAACTGATCATCTAATACTACTTTAGTTACACGGTATACATCAAAGTACAAGTTCCAAGTCCTTGCTAATCTATAGGATAATCCCCTATAAACTTTAGCTAGCGATGAAAGGAGTTCATTTCCCTGTAACTGCTATTGCCCTATTAGCATTCGCGACCCTCCTTGCCTCTGCCTCTGATCCAAGTCCTCTTCAGGACTTTTGCGTAGCAATTAATAACACCGATAATGCTGGTACGTATAATTATACTTTTTAATTACGTAAATACAATGTCATTAATTAAGATTACTCTTCTGTTGTATAATTAATTATATGTTTTTTTTTGTCAAGTAAAAATCCTTTCAGTAAATAAAGAGAGTACGTAGGAAATAGCAAGCCCTAAACCCTATATGACTCTGCAAGGCTGATGGCTCATCATCATCCATGCATGTACAACAAGTACGTACATAAAAAAAGATTAATTTGTTTGTCTGTTTCATTTCGAACAGTGTTTGTGAACGGGAAGTTCTGCAAGAACCCAAAACTTGCATCAGCAAACGATTTCTTCTCTGACAAGCTCCGGAACCCCGGAAACACAGCGAATCCGATTGGTTCAATTGTGACTGCGGCAAACGTAGACGATATACCCGGACTCAACACTCTCGGCATATCCTTTGCTCGCTTAGACTTTGCACCAAATGGCCTCAATCCTCCTCACACTCACCCTCGTGCCACGGAGATACTCATAGTCTTGGAAGGCTCACTCTACGTCGGGTTCGTCACATCCAATGGCGACGGCAATCGGCTGTTCACCAAAGTGTTGTACAAGGGAGATGTGTTTGTGTTCCCAGTCGGTCTCATTCACTTCCAACTCAATGTCGGAAAAACCAACGCTTTGGCCATTGCCGGTCTCAGCAGCCAGAACCCGGGAGTGATCACCATTGCTAAAGCAGTCTTCGGATCCAACCCTCCCATCAACCCTGATGTTTTGGCCAAGGCATTCCAGGTGGACGATAATTTGGTTAATTATCTTCAGAAACAGTTTTGGTACAACAACCATTAATCAAAACGACTACATAAATTATATTGAAATTTATTAAATAAATAAGAAGATCATGGTTTGATTTTGCTTATATAATAATGTACAATTCTTCCTATATAGCTAGCCTCCCTCCAAGGGATGTTTTAAGCATAATATTAATAAAAAAGTGATGTGTGTTACTTATCTTAAAATCGCTTACTTGCAGTTTGAATGATAAAGATGAACACAAATAAATATTAATAATATCATTCAACAAAGTTATTAGAGAGTAACACATTCGACTCGTAACAAATTCAAAAGAGAGTTAAAAATTTATCGTAACAACGAGATCATGATAAAATCATTCGACTCGTCCAAAACAACAATCAATCTGCTCCTCCAATCCACTTCAAACAAACAATGTCTTCCTCCAAACCACCTCGACCCAAAATTGATCAGGGCACCTAAATTTCTCTTTGGGTCAGCATACCACCACCACCTTATTAGTATGTCGTCTGAGACATTCATTTGGATCTGATCAGAAAATAAAAATAGGAGGAGGACGATGAAGTATGCAGCACTATTAATGTGACCGGCCACTAACCATCTCAGCTCAGACCATGGTCATTGAGACTTGGGGCTCTGATCCTCCAATTTCCTCCCAAAACAATGGGTCGGGTCATGAAATCTCCAAACGATAAGAGTTTCTCCTAGCTTAGAGCAAGTTCTCACTCTTTTGGTTCAAGTAGAATAGCAGAATAAGTCAAATACGCCTCCTAGCTAAGAACAAAGTCTATTAACCAATTACATGAAATTGAAGCGGACCAAGTCATATACAAATGCACTTAAACTTGACTATTCATACTACCATGCTCAATCATTTTTAGCCTCATAAGGTCAACCAAAACGAGGCCATCCTTGATGAGGTCGCCTCGATCATTTTTCGAGCTCAAGCTAGGTGAACATTTTAGGTGGTGATCGGGGAGAACCATAGTTCGTATGCGCCGAGCAGATGTTGGGTTCGACAGCTGAAACTACCAAGTTGTGAGTGTTGCTTTTGGTACTCGGTTCTCATTATCTAGGCTATATATTCTAGTTTGCAACTTTGGACAGAGCGGAATATAGGAAGGATCTGGGAATCCGAGGGGTTCTCAGTAGTGATAAAGTCAGCAAGTTGTATAAATTTGTGTTTTCATGGTCAATTTTAATAGAGGTGCTCCGGACTTGTGGGTGTTGTCTTTGGGCGTCAGTCATCATCTCGAGGCACGGATCCTCGAGTCTGGTGGCTGCTCGGATCTTCTGCTCGGCTGGGGCATTTCTCCAACACTCTCTTCTTCTCTCCCCGACCTCTCTGTAGAAAGGCGTATGTATATATGTACATACTCAAATATAATACAAATCTATAGCCCAATTATAGGTGAACCGCTCAAATATATAAACATCATGAAATGAAAGGTTATATCAAAGAATCGTTGTATTAGTAACTGCATCCAATCTTCAAACTCGCACTATTTACAGATTAATGCTACGAGGAAAATTATGCACACACATTTGCGTAACCTGAAACACAAAAACAGAGAGGAAAGCTATATATACACAATACATATTTATGGGGGGTCAAACCAGTGTAAGCGAAAAACACAAGGTCAGGAAAAGGTTGGTAAGGTAACTCTCTCCCTATCTAATGTTAAATATGCTTAATTTGGAAGACTACTCAACGAGTTGTTAAAATGAATTATTTAAGACTTTACGAAGTCCTCCAGCGTCGCCTAGAGAGGAAGAACTCATAGTCAGGATGCCTGTTTACAGATGTCGTACTTCCTTTGCTCACAACAGCTCTTGCCATAAGCGATGCTGTCTCCTCAAGTGTCCTCAAACGCTCTTCCAGTACTCCACAAGGGTTTAAGCCCAGTGGTGTTACTGTTGTCTGCCTCGGTGCTGAGGGCCTTAACTTGAACCAGCATTCAGCCTGTGCACGCGCGACGCAATATATATTAATTAATAAGCGCAGCAACTTTTACAATATGCCTTAACCATATGCCACAGCTGCGCAATATTTGCGCATCTATGCACTATTAGCCATGACTACCTGAGCATTGTAGCTTTGCAGACCCACAACTGGAGATACAATACAAGTATCCAAGTTATGAGACTCAAATTTGGTACTTCTATGGACCAAATGACCGAGTGAATGGTAAGTCAGAAATGCTGCACGTAAGTTACCATCAGGTATCCGGTAAATTGGATACCATGCCACTGAGTACCTGAAAATTCAGATGGCACTTGAAAGTTATGTACTAGTTAGAATTCGCTTGGCATCAGTTGTATTACTAATAATTTTGCTTCGTTTTGTGAAACTAAAAACGGTCGATTACAAACACATATTTTACATTTTAAAGAGATTGAAGCAGTTTTATTACTAACCAGGATCTGGGATGCAGATCATTTAGATTTATAGAGTCTAGATTTGTCGGATCTCCATAAGCTTTACAATGTGACAGTCCATCACCTCGTACCAGCTCTTTTATCCTGAAATGAAGGGCAACAGATATAAGATCTTCAACAAATACAAAAAGTTCCTTAGGATCTTTGACGAGCTACAAAGTAAATACTACACCGTTTTAAATGACAACTTCAGTAAAAAAATATAAAAGGATACTTACTTGTCATATAAAGGTCGTCTAACCTGAGGTTGTTCTGATTCAAAATATTCAAACAGTAGCTCTAAATCACCGGACCCTGTTGTGTCAGATAATCGAACAGATACATCTCTGGCAGAAGCAGAAGATTGTTCTGAAATACACAGTTGACTTACAAGCGGTGGAGTGACCGCATCTTCCTTATGATCAGGCTGAGGAAGAAGTAATGAAAATAGTGGAAGACTACCAATGCTAGAGGAATTTTTGGATGTGTCACTATCCAGGCTTGCGCTTGGCGCATCAGAACCAGGAAACCTATTGTTAGCATCTACATAATCAGCATTTCCATTCTTGAATAACTGAATTCCTGACAAATAAGGGACAAAATAAGCACGAAATGCAAAGCGATCAGCACCCAATCTCTTTGAATCTCCAAGTTCCTCAGCCCTTATTTCCAGACCATAGCTACCATATTTCTCATACCACTGCCATAGGCTTCCTAAACTGATGTCAGGTGTCTCATGTCTGCACAATGGTACACCCCCAACCTGATCAAGCTGGTTCCTTGAGCAGCAAGTATGACAACTTACAGAATTGGGTGACTGACAAATAGCCGGGGATGAATGATAAAGAAGTCTTTCAAATTCAGCAATGGGGCGACCAATGGCCATTTGAACAGCTTCGGATGCCAGTTGTGCCCTACAAGCATTATTTACTGCTTCTAGTATTCTGTTTGAATCAGCTTCAAATGCATTTACATCTCTAGGTACGTCGGAGTTTTTTATGTAGTTAGCTGCATTGAGCTTGTTAATTATCAGTTCTTCAGTTGTACTTGGTTTTGGAAGCCTTCCCTCGAATCCGTTGGAAGAACAAGTTAAGTCTCCAGAACTTTGACCTGGGCACACTACTGCAACATCAGAAACAGGATTGTGAGTATTGAAAGCCGCATACCCTTTAGCAGTGTCTTTAAGAGTCCATCTCCTAGAAGCTGCCTCATCAGAATGTTCAAGTGATGAACTGCCAGATCTAGTAGAGTTTGTCAATCCGGGATTCTTTAACCCAATAGGCATCCACTTGTGCGTAAAAGATCCAGAAGTACTAAAGTTTTGCCTGCTTTCCGCAAGAGAGGTTTCTTTCTGTACGTCTTGACTTGCTGTATTACAATGTAAATTAGGAAGGTACACTGGAGACTGCATTGTGCTACTCTCATTTCTTACACTTAGATTCTTCATGTGAGAGACACTATTACCGACACTTTCAAGATGAGCCATTTCATTTGGACAGAGTTGCATGCTGGGAACTGATTCAGAAGTCATGCATTCTACTTTGCTGCTCTGAAATCCAGCGCTCAGACAGCTAGGCGGAGAACAAGATCTTGTAGCAAGATCTAATCCTTCGTTGTCCTTCGCCCGATCTGATATATCATTCTGTTCTATCGTATCGTTCACACAACCATCTAAGCCGGACATGCTGGCATGAGACCCCTTCCTAGAATAACAATTGTATTCTTGTTTCAAAGCCGATTCACTCTTTCTTTTCAATTTCTTTGCAACCTTATCTTTTTGCTGTTTTCTATCCTCACTCTTTGGAAAGGCATTTACATCAGCAGCATTACAGGTTCTTTTAAGCAAATGAGACTCTCTCAGAGGGAGATCGTAACGTGAGTAAACAGAACTTGCTTTCTTCAACTCACCAGTGCAGTCGCCGGAATCATTCCTCTGGACCTTTTGCCAGACAGACTGATTGTTTTCCTTCCCTGTACGAGCATGCAGATTTCCAGAACTTCCAAATTTAGAGACATTTGAATTTCGAGGTGCTACTTTGTTTTGTTTACTTCTCTTGTTAAGCGCAACTAGTTGCACGTCACTGTTGCTACGACCCTGAATACCATGCCTTGTTCCCTCAGTGTGGTCGTAGGAGTCCACGGAATCATTTAACGAGCTTTGACAAGAGAAATATCCCTTTCTTGAACTCAAACTTGGCAGTTCAGAAATATATATTTCGTGAATCTCAGTCTCAGCATGTTTTTCATCACGACCAGCATTAGGACTATCATCACTATATGAACCAAATGAAACTGAATCCAAAATGAATGAGTCATGGATATCAGAGTAACCTTTGGTATACATATCATTGTAACAGCTTGTCTGTGGATGAATACCTTCCACACCGTTGAAGATGGGAAATCCAGAGTCTTTGAGCAGAACCTGATTTTCAAAATTACCAACAGACGGTATACCCACCTCATCACTTGAAGAGGTGCATGTATTTGGCGTTTCAGAATTCTTGGCCCCACCATCTGGCAATGAATTATCTGGTGCAGTTGAAGAAGACAATGGTCTGTCCCCATCATTGTTACCACAGGTTTTAGAAGCTGAACTTCCATTGGGATATTCCTCAGACAGCACTTCCGATTCATTAGAGCCAGTGTTGCATGAAAACTTCTTGTTCTGTTTTCCCTTCTTTCTATTCTTCTTTCTCGAACTTCTTTTTGCGGTGTTGTCTATTTTTTGGTTGCCGATACTCATATTTGATGAGTTAATAGCATTTGAACCATTTGGGATGGCACTTGCGGAATCACTGCTGGTTATTGACTTGTGAAAAGATTTCCTAGGAACTCCATTCCACTTAGTAGCTTTATTTGTCAAGGTCTTATTTCGAGGTTGGTGTCGCACGCTTGAACCAGTGAACCTTCTACTTGTAAATGAATTGACAGAATAAGTGGCGTCAAGAGGAAGCACTTTCTGAACCCTGTGTCGAGTAACCTTGAATGGGTTCAATGGAGGCGGGTAAAGCAGATGTAGACTATCCATATTCACCGGAGTATCAGATACCGACTGATTTATATTGTAAGGACATTGTGATGGTAGTGCTACGATTCTCCATTGTTCATCAGGTTTAAGGGAAAGGAATGTAAAGATACCACACCTGAAAAGTCAAATAAAAAGTCATTCCCCAGCAATAACAGGAGAGGACCAGAAAATAAAAGGTACAGAAGCTATGATAATCTTAGCGATGTCTAACAAACGCTGACGTGCATTACGTTATGTATTAGATGTATTTATGATGATTAAGTAATACGCAAAACCATCAAAGCATATACAAAAGTTAGTGGATTAGTTTCACCATATAACTGTGAGAAACAAAGCAATTAGGCAATGGAAACCGAAACAATTTTACCTACGATCAGAGTTCCTCCATGTGACGGAAGGCACTTCACAATCCTGAGCAAGGTAACCCGCAGAAGAATGGTCAGATAATTGTTTTCAAGTCGTAGCCGAGAAGTGAAGTACATCAAAATTGATTTGTAAAATAGACATATATTACCTCCAAAGATGTTCTAGAACTTTTTCGTTGTTTGCATAATAACAAATCTCTTCTTCTGTCTGAAATTTTATGGACATCATTATCACTGGTGGTCCTTGGAAGGGCACAATGCATCTTTTGCCGTGCCTGCCCACGTCGTCAGCATAAATAAAACAGTTAGTGATGTTCTAATACAAAATTATAAGGTGCTAATGTAATCAAAATCTAAACACTTCACAGCATCAGCAAGTTAGATTTTACAATTACAGTGCATGGAGAAGAACCCCAACTTTTAGCACTTTTTCACAATCAGCACACGCATTAGATTCGTTAGTTTGCATTGCACATTTTCACCAACCAAAGTCGGAATCCTCTAATGCAGAAACATCCTCGGAACTTCTCGTTACCAACTAATATCTATTGTCACACCAGACCGGCCTTATATTGATAACAAACACAAGAGAACCAAATTGTAGCATCTTCTCTCTATCCTAGAATCCAAATCGGTTGGCAACCCAGAAACATCACTTTATTATGACATTCTCAGAAGCGTTGTGTTAGGCTGCTAGCTAGCGGCTTTACCTGTCCCGTAGTCATATATTGATTGCATCCAAAATTCTTATTGCAGCTCAGACATGGCTTATTGACACCTTCGTCCTGCAGCCTTGGTTTGTCGAAAAGCCTGGTTTTCTATTGGATGGGTTTGGCTTTGGTTTACAAGTTGCATCCGTCCACAAAAACTCTCAAACACTAAGACAACAATTACAAAGGTAACACAAAACACAACAGTAATGCCTTAACCGTAATTCAATCAAATGAGGCAACGATACTATGTCAGTCCACTCGAATCAATTAAGTTAATCACGTAACTAAAACAACAATTCCAAAAATAAAAGAACATTCTTTTCTCCAAACATTCATAATTGCAGATAAAAGAAGGCAAAGTACCTCAAAGGTGTTCAAGATGAAGGTCGAAACACGAACAAAGCCTTATTCGCTTTTATCCTCAAACAGGTGAAAGGCATTGCTTTCATAACACACAAGCTGGCAAAAATAACAAAAAGGATTGAGACTGAAAGCAGAAATGCAAAAATGTGGATAAAAAGGAAGAAAAACAGAGAAAATAGAAACAAAAATGGTTTGCTCACAATCCTCAGACTAAAATTCTATCTACAACCCACTCATTAAATTTAGACAGAAACCCAGCTAAGTTTATCCCAAAAAATACCCAAAAATATGAAGAAAAAGAAGAAATTCCCTAAAAAAATAAATCAACACAAGTGGAATTGACTAACTTGAACCATTGATTAGGAATCTAGTACTAAATTTGACAGCAACCCATGAATCAAAATGTTGGAGTAAAAAAAGTAAAAATGCAAAAAGAAAGATTGGATTGTAGTTGCAGAGAAAGCTCCCCAAATTTAGGCGTGAGGCTGAGAATAACAAGAGCTAAAATTACTCTGCTGATTTTCCCAAACCAAATCTCACCCAAACACCTATCGTTCATTCGTTCTTCCACCTCTCAAAACTTCCCTCCCAATCTCCCTCCAATTTCATAATATTATAGTTCCACATGGTAAAGCTTTCTTCCTGCCCATAAATACTCAATACTTTTTTTAATTTTGTAATAAAGTTTTGCATGTAATGGCACATTTTGAACTCACATCATCATGCGATGACACAACATATTTTCATCACTGTGATAAATGATCGCTTGCTATTATGTACAAGTTATATTATCTTAGTATTATACTTTTCTCGCATTAAGTAATTAGTCTCTTATTTTTCTCTTAATTATTAGCTCTTGTTTTCTATTTTTCCATCATTTTATATAATTTTTTCTCCTATCAATAACAAAATCATAACTCCTTGCATCCAACACCAAGAGATGCGGGGTGTGATAATCGTTTTTGATAAAGAGAGAAAGAGAAATAATTCTTGAAATTGACATAACTTCTTATTTTACTTCTAACAATAAAAATCGATAGAACTTATATCTGAATTTATTTCTCTAAAACTATTTTAATTTTTCTTGAAAATTTTGTCTATAATTATTTTTGGTAAAGATAAAAAGACAAATAATTCTACTCGTAGGAAAGGGTAATTGTTTTTGAAAAAAACCGAAAATAAAACTCCAAAGGAAACACGACAAAAAAAAATGGCGTCAGAGAAATAGAGTAAAGACAGAGAGCATGGAAATGGAATGAAAAGAAATGTTGGTCATTCGCAGCTTCCTCTTTCCTCCGATTAACAAACTCACCGTCTTCTCCCAATCCCAACCCCAACACACTCGCCTTCTCTTACAGTCTCATCGGATTCACACTATGGCAGCGGAGGCCGCCACCACCAACACCTCCAATACGACGGCGAAGGCGGCGGGGATGGACTTCCTGACGAAAAAGGCCTACACTCCTCCTCCTTGGGCGTCCCACATCAACCCCATCCCTTCTCACACCTTCTCTCTTGGACACGTAAAAACCCAATTCTCTTCTTCCTCTGCTCATATTTGTCTATGCGATTACTGTTTCTAATTGTATTGATTACTGATTAGCAGCTGCTTTGTGTTTGTTATCGCAGCTTCCGACACCAATTCACAAATGGAATCTTCCCAATTTGCCCCCCAACACTGAGGTCTGGTTAAAGGTATTTTCTTTTACTTTTTTCTCTATGGTATTTGATTTTCTATAGAAAAATACCATTTGGGTTTTATCATTTGTGTGATATATAATGATACATGTACTTTGAATTGTTAATTTATTACTGATGAATGCTCAAATTAATTTAGCTTTCACTCAATCAAATATCGAGACTTTTAACCGCGAATTTGACGAAAATGTTGCATCTTTTGTTGAAGTTTATAACTTTATTGGAACTTCAGAGCTGGATTTGTGGATTTTATGACTTATGTGTAGAATTATAGTTTGCAATTTTTGAGGTGTAAATATATCAGTTGTTACTTTGGTTTTATGTCTTCACTTTCCTGGTTTTACACTGACAGAAGTATTTGCAAATATCTAGCGTGATGATCTTTCGGGAATGCAACTGAGCGGTAACAAAGTCAGAAAATTGGAGTTCTTGATGGCAGATGCGGTAGAGAAGGGTGCGGACTGTATTGTGACGATAGGGGGCATCCAAAGCAACCACTGTCGTGCAACTGCAGTGGCTGCCAAGTATCTCAATCTTGACTGCTATCTCATTCTACGTACTTCAAAGGTTGATTTCCATCTCTAAGTTTCACGACTTGTTTTTATAATCAAATTGCTTAGTGCCTCTTGACCTATTGCAGGTTCTTGTGGACCAAGATCCTGGACTGACTGGCAATCTCCTGGTTGAGCGTTTAGTTGGAGCTCATGTTGATTTAATTTCAAAAGAAGAGTATGCAAAAATCGGGAGTGGGGTATGCTAGTGTTTCCTTTCTTGTCAACAGTGTCTATTTCTTTTAAAATTTTCCTTTTAATATTTTTATGGTTTAAGACTGAAGTTGAAAACAGTGATCACTGGCTAAGTAATTCTATTGACTTGGTTGTTATGAACTGCATATCAAGTGATTTTTCTTTTTTAAATGGTCCATCGCTCAACAGATTGGGAAGAAAGAGCATACAACCAGCTATCTTACTGTTTTACCATTTTGTATTCCTTTTGGGGTCAAGAACATGCATTTCTGATAATAATGAATTCATATAATTTGAATTCTGTTACTTTAGTGATTTGGATTCTTATATTAAATTTGGTCCCAGGTTCTCACTAATCTCTTAAAGGAAAAACTACTAAAAGAAGGAAGAAGGCCATATGTTATTCCTGTTGGCGGATCAAATTCCCTTGGAACTTGGTGAGATTGGGTTGTATTTCGATTGAAATCTTCATGGGTAGTCTGTTTTGTGCAAAACTCTTTTTATATACTTTCGTATTTACTTTCTCTATTTCCTTTCAAGTGCCGTATCTATTCTTCATTAATTATTTTGGGTTACTAGAATTGGATGCAATATCTTTGCTTCATATTGGAAATGAGAAATCTTTCATATTTTTCTTGCCTTTTCAAGCTTTAATCTGTATTTAGTACTGGTAAATGTTCTTCACAATAATCCATGATGACTAATATCATATGGTATAAACCTTATGTTTGGGGTCTTCTAAATGAGAAAGGAGGGGCGAGGGTTTTGAGGTGTCAGTTTCTCATAATGGTTTTATGTTTTTATGTTTTTTGGTTATAAAGTTTGAAAATCCAATATTCCTTGATTTTGTGCTCACTGTTGATCATAATAGCTGTCGTTTAGTTTTTGTTGATATCACGTTGTGTATTTTATTATATTCAGGGGCTATATTGAAGCAATACGTGAGATTGAGGAGCAGCTTCAGAGTGGAACAGACAAAGTAAAGTTTGATGATATTGTGGTTGCTTGTGGCAGGTTCTCTATGCCATCTCTTATTTTTTATTGGATTTAACTCCAATTTATTTTTGTGAAATGGAAAGATAGTGCATATATGTCACCCTATAATTGTTTATGTCAATTGTGAATCTGTGATTAACATCACTTCCCTCAAATTAATGTTTTTATTTTATCGATTTCCAGTGGGGGTTCAGTTGCTGGTTTGTCATTGGCTTCTTGGCTCAGTTCGTTGAAGGCAAAAGTATGTCATTAGATTACTTTCTGTAGATAATCAATTCGCTACTCCTGACGTGTCATGTAATTATTTGTTCCTTTGCTCTGCAGGTTAACGCATTTGCTGTCTGTGATGACCCTGATTACTTCTACGACTATGTTCAAGGCCTACTTGACGGGCTTGAGGCAGGTGTTGATTCACGTAATATTGTTGACATTCAGAATGTGAGTATCATATCAGATTAGTCTGTAAATTCATAGTACATATTCTTTTGTGGCTGATCTTACTATAGTGGTTGAAATTATATATCCTAAACTGTAAACTCCATAAAAGGAAGTAATTATATATTGTTGTTCGACAGGCCAAAGGTCTGGGCTATGCAATTAACACGTCTGAGGAGATTAATTTTGTCAAGGAGATTGCTGCGACCACTGGGATTGTTCTTGATCCGGTTTACAGGTCCGTAACAGTATTAGTTTCCACTTTGCCATTACCAAAATTCTTGAGTGTACTTTATATTTCCAGTCAATGATTTTAATCAATTTTACTTTGTTCCTCGTACAGTG
>JAOTRO020000019.1:637141-654409 GCA_028566515.2 Pyracantha coccinea | reverse complement strand
GTAGGAGCAATGAAGAAAGATGTGATTTACACTCTCCTCCTTAGCTTTGCACAAACTACACCAATGTGGGGATAAACGCATATAATAAAATACCCAGAAATGACACGTTACATCACAAAGACAGCAGAAGTAATAAAAAGCATTGTTACCTTCATATAAGTAACAAGTGCGTCTCCCTTTTTCTTTCCGGTCGCTTTGTCAACATACAGCTTCACACGAGGTTTTTTTGTTTCAGGATCCTATAAATTCCATTGTGTAACAAGCTTATAAGGTGTGAAGTATGAGAGCAAATATTTCTCAATTAAGCTACACAGTGCTGGATGTTTAACAAGGAACACAAAGTATAATATTCACACTTAGTTTCATGATACGATAACAAGGCCACTTTCCATTATAATTTGACAATAACTCTTAAGAAAAAAGTCTTAAGAATTTGGTTGCGGACAAACACTGGACTAAAAAAATCATTATGCAGAAAATGATTTAAAGCTATATAACCCCGTAGTTTTTTGCTCTAATTCTCAGATAAGTACTATGCATCTTTAAAAGTTTCCATTCCAAAAGATATTAATTCAATTCTGAACTCATTTTAAGCATCATTGAACCGTCTTAAAAAATGGTACTAATCAACAAAGTAACAACATGAATTGTATGAAAAGAAGAAAACTTTACCTCCTTTATAATCCCACATTTGGAAAACACCTCTACCACCTGACGAATATCACTGAAATTAGTAGTATGCCACAATAAATACAGAGAATAAAACAATGACGGGGACCTACTTCGTCGACTGTGACGTCATCAGGCAATCCAGTTACATAAACATGCGTGTTGATCTTCAGCTCAAACCAACTATCAGGAGGTTTATTAGCTTCCTGAAAGTACAAGTAATAAGACAGGGGGGAGTCAACTGGTACTGCTTCATAAATCCTATACACATAGACCATTTCAAATCTAGACTAGCATAACCAAATTTAATAATAGGATCCAATCACATTCCCCCGGAACAATAGAGTTTGATTAGTAGACTTTAATAAATAAAAGATACACAATCATCAAAAGTAAAAGAACAAGGTAAAAATGGCAAACCTTCTTGTCAGCTTCCTTATCCGACAATTTCCTCTTAGAACTTTGATTGCCTTCTAACTCACTGCTACCATTGATATCATCTTCTTTAGAGGGATTGGAAGCCTTTACAGGTGCATTAACCTCTTCCCTTGCGGTGGCTTCAGAAAAATTGGCAGCTGGGAAAACTTCCTCTTCCTGCAAAAAAGTCATATCTTCTACCCCGAAAGCGCTATCCTATTAGACATTAAATCAGTCAAATATACATTCAACAAAAACAAGCGAGACAAATTTTCAAGTTTGATATCAAAATTTTCCTATTTAATAAAATTGGAATACTGATCTGTACGACAGACCATGGATGGACACTTGGTGAAATGTTTAGAAACGTGGTACCGAACATTCTCTTCAAGGTTCGCCACTGCGCAACCAAACAACAAAAATCTACATGTGTGCGTTCATTGGCATGCTACCAGATATACCATGAACAGAAAAACAACCACAAACAATAACATGAACTATAAGAAAAACATAAGAAGTTGCAGCAACCATGAACCAACCTGGGGAACCCAAGCCCTAAGACCCCGATCCCACTTGTATGTTGTCCCATCATCATCGGTGAATTCTTCCTCTCCCTCGGGGGGCGTAGAAGGTCTGTCACTATCTGCTTGTTCTGCCTTGCATACCTGCTTCTGCCATTTGTCGAAGTCGTCCTCATCATCAGTTGGGATTGGGGGCACTGCAATACAAGTGAATAATTTTTGGTCGAGTAAATCACGGAAGTGATAATCCCAAATCCAAAGAATAAAAAAGAACAAAGAATTGACCTGCGGTTGAAACATGAGGTACTCGGTCGTGATGGGATATTGCAGTGACGAGGTCGGGAATGGAAGAGAGTGGCTGCCATGCGCCTCTTCCTTGAGCCCAGACGAGCGTATGGAGGGTGAGGTGGCCATTTAAGAAATGCTCTGTCCAGGCGAAGTAAGTAAGCAAATTAGAAGTGCAATTAAACATGATAAGTGAGACTGAAAGAGTGCGCTATTCAATTGATTACAAGTAGAACTGAAATTCAGAAAAAGGAAACAATGTGGCAGTAAATTCAATTTCCATATTCAACATTACATAGCAATCGAGGTGAATCTATTGAAACCGATAGGTTTAGGTTTTCATAGGTTGGAAGGAAGCATGGGCTGTCTGTCCATGGCACATCAAGGTCCAGTTGTGACAGGAACTCTTTCCTCATTTTCGGGTAAGAGTTGCAGCTGCCACTAAACCGTCACTTTATGCTATCCCTTAATTCTAGGGTTTATGTCTTCTAGTAGATTTCTTGTAAGTTGTATCTAGGGCTAGCCTTTTTCCTCTCTACTCCTTCTTGTAGCTGTTTTGCTTTTGCTTTTGCTTTAGTCTCTATTTATGAGACTTCTCTCTTGTAATTCTTCCCATGAGAAATATACAAACACTTTGGTTGAACCAAAAAAACCAACATGGTATCAGAGCAGGAACCATAGGGTCCTGTCTCTGTTGTTCAAACCATTTCCAGTCGAAAAATTTTTCTGCCTCTCCTTGTGTTCTCTGGTCCGTGTTCACTGTCATGGCAGAAGACCAGATTTCAAGTCGAGAAACAACAAACTCGTCAAACACTTCATCTTCAAGTGTGATTCTTGGTGAGATCAATCCAAATCTGCGCTTGTGCTCAGTGTTATTGAACGAGTTCAATTACCTACCTTGGTCTCGTGCCATTTCTCTTGCCCTAGGTGGAAGATCGAAGCTAGGGTACGTCAATGGAAGCATTAAAGCTCCTGAATCTGCTTCTACATCGTATGGTGCATGGCATGCAAACGACCAACTTGTTATGTCTTGGATCCTTAACTCCATGGAACCTAAGCTATCTGAACTCTTCAGTTATTCAGAATCTTCTCACGTTTTGTGGGTATCTATTAAAGAAATGTATGGCAGCCAAAACAACGCTGCTCGTATATTCCAACTCAAGAAGGATATTGCTGGGCTAAGACAAGGTGATCAATCTTTCATGCAACACCTTGGGAGCATGAAGTCCATGTGGAACGAACTTGACATGTATCGTCCACATACCACAGATTCCGCTGCACTCCTGAAAAGAGCCGATGAAGACAAAGTGTTTCAGCTTCTGGCAAGCCTTGGAGCAGAATATGAAGATCTTCGAAGTCACTTGCTGATGACTACAGATCTGCCCTCATTCAATAGTGTTTGTCAAACTGTCCAGCGAGAGGAAACTCGAAGAAAAGTCATGCACATTGAACCCAAGTCCAACTCTGAGGCTAGGGCTTTCATCAGCGACCATAAACATACTGGTGAAAAACATTTGTTTGGAAAGAAGGCAGACTGGAAATGTACCTACTGCAACATGAAAGGGCACATAAGGGAAAAATGCTGGATCCTACATCCGGAGTTAAAACCAAAGTTTGATAAGGAAGGAAGAATGATCAAAGAAGGGAAGGGAATGTTCCCAAAGGCCCTCCAGTCAACTAGCTCATCGGCTGGCAGTCTCTCAAACTTCACTGCAAACCCCATAGACCTGATAAATGAATTTGCAAGTTTTATTCAAAGGAGAGGAGGAACCACTGAAGAAGAGGAAATGAGCTCTAAGAATCCCACCGCCATGCTTGGAAAATTTGCTGGCTTCTTAACTGAGACCAAAACTCAAGAAGATGTCTCAGGTATCATTTCTGCCCTCTCCACTGCTCTCGATAAAATTATGCATGATTGTTGGATTATAGACTCAGGTGCCACAGATCATATAACAAATAAATCCTCTTGTTTGGATGAGTTTCAAAATATGCCCGAGTCTTCACTTGTGTCTGTAGCAAATGGGAAAGGAGAACCTATTAGAGGAAGGGCTAAACTTAAACTGTTAAGTGATAAGATTAAGTCAACAGCTTTGTATGTGCCTTCATTTCCCTTTCAGCTCTTGTCTATAGGAAAACTCACAACCACTCTAAATTGTCTTGCCATATTCTCTCCTCACAATGTTGTGTTTCAGGATCGAGTCACCCAGAAGAAGATTGTTGAAGGGTTTCTATTGAATGGTCTCTACTATCTTTCAAAGAAGCTCAAGCCTGTTAAGCCTCATTTTGTCAGCCTAAGCCTTCCTTAAGAGTACCAACTTTGGCATCTTCGATTAGCCTACCTTCAGAACCTGTGATGAACAAACTGTTTCCAAATTTTTGTAAAACCACACATGAATGTGAAGTCTGTCAAATATCAAAAGCAACTAGGCTTCCTTTTGTTTCTTCAAAATCTAGAACCAGTAAACTATTTGAGGTTGTCCATTCAGATATTTGGGGACCTTCCCGTGTAGAATCATTTGATGGATATAGATATTATGCCACTTTTATTGATGACTATTCTCGTAGCACCTGGATTTACCTGTTGAAATTCAAAAGTGAGTTCTTTGATGCTTTCAAAGACTTTCATCAATTAATCTTAAACCAATTCTCCTCTAAGTTAAATATTTTACAATCGGATAATGGAACTGAGTATACATCCAACAATATGTCTAATTATTTGAGCAATCATGGGATTTTACATCAAACCAGCTGCATTGGTACACCACAACAGAATGGTGTAGCCGAGAGAAAAAACCGTGACTTGTTAGAAAAAACCAGGTCTCTTATGCTTCAAATACATGTTCCTAGAAGATTTTGGTCTCAGGCACTCCTCACTGCAGCTTACATCATCAACAGGTTACCTACCCGTGTATTGAATTCAAAATCGCCTGTTGAAGTCATGAATGGAAGACCTATTGACATCTCATACCTGAGAACTTTTGGATGCACACGTTATGTCCATATTCAAGCCACACATCGAGACAAACTCGATCCCAGAGCTGTCAAGAGTGTCTTCATGGGATACTCGAGCACTAAAAATGGGTACAAATATTACAATCCCCTTAATGGAAAGATTGGTGTCTCAAGGGATGTTCGATTTGATGAGAACTCTCTATTCTTTCACAAAAATACTAGTAAAGAACCTCAGGGGGAGAACCTACTGGACATTTTTCCTTTGCTCACTTCAGCATATATACATGAATTCAGTGCTTATCTCGACCACCACTCAGACCAACGTGATGGTGAGGAAACTTCTACTGATCAAGGAAGCTCAGGCACTCATCCTCAACAGGTTTTGGAACCATGAAGAAACCCTACTTGTGACCGGCATCCCCCTCTAAGGCTGCAAAAGTACGTTACGTACACTGCAAGCCATCCCATATCCAAAGCTTTAACCTACAAAAAACTGTCACCATCCCATGCAGCTTTTCTACATCAGCTGTCCACTACTGATGAACCAAGAAATTTCAATGAAGCTGCTCACATTCCTGTATGGCAGGAAGCTATGAAAGAAGAGTTACAAGCACTGAACAACAACCAAACATGGAGTGTGGTTGATCTTCCAAAAGACAAAAAGGCAGTAGGGAGTCGATGGATATACAAAGTCAAGTTTCATTCAAGTGGTCACATTGAAAGACATAAGGCCCGTTTGGTAGCCCGTGGCTTTACTCAAACCTATGGCATCGACTACAAGGAGACATTTGCTCCCGTAGCCAAAATGAGCACTGTACGAGTGCTGTTATCTGTGGCAGTCAATCTCGATTGGCCCCTATTTCAAATGGATGTAAAAAACGTGTTTCTTCATGGTGACCTCGAAGAAGAGGTGTACATGAAGCTCCCTCCCGGACATCCTCAAGAGCATGAAACCAACAAAGTTTGCAAGCTCCATAAGGCCATATATGGATTGAAGCAATCCCCCCGAGCCTAGTACTCGAAGTTGAGTTCAGTCCTTGAAGCTGCAGGGTTCACGCGGAGTCATGCCGATTCTTCATTATTTGTTCGCACTGGTCTAAAAGGCAAACTTGTTGTTCTTATATATGTTGATGACCTCATTATAACAGGTGATAACATAGATGAAATCGATGTTCTCAAGTCTTCTCTTCATCAACAATTTGCCATTAAGGATTTGGGAACCTTAAAGTACTTTCTTGGTATTGAAATGGCCTCATCCTCCAAGGGTTTGTTCTTAAATCAGAGGAGATATGTCCTTGGTTTGTTAGATGAAGCTGGCATGATGAATTGCAAGCCCGCCTCTACTCCTCTGGTGAGTCGACTCCAAGTCGACACTCCTAGTGAACCATTACCAAATCCTAGTGTTTATCAACGTGTGGTAGGAAAACTAATCTACCTCACTATCACTAGACCTGATATTGCTTATTCTGTTAGCTTTGTTAGTCAATTTATGCACTCTCCCTCTATGATTCACTGGGAGAGTGTGAAAATGATCCTCAGATACTAGAAGGGATCAATCGGCAGAGGCTTGCTCATGCAGAAACATGGTTCAAATCACATTATGGCATACACTGATGTTGACTGGGCAGGTAATGCTCTAGATCGCAAGTCTACCACTGGCTTTTATACTTTTGTTGGTGGAAATCTTGTGACATGGAAGAGTAAAAAACAAACTGTGGTTGCGCAATCAAGTGCCAAGGCTGAGTATAGAGCCATGGCAGCCATGGCTTGTGAATTAATTTGGTTAAAAAGCCTTCTCACGGATCTTGGCTGTGTCAATAAGGAACCTATGTCTTTGTTTTGTGACAACCAAGCTGCCATGCATATCGCTTCAAATCCGGTCTTCCACGAAAGAACAAAGCACATCGAAGTTGATTGCCATTACATCCGTGCACAAGTTCAATCCAAAGTCATCCACACGGTGTATACTCGAAGTTATGACCAACTTGCTGACTTGTTTACAAAAGCTCTTGATTCCACTCAGTTCCAAAGATTGTTGAGCAAGCTTGGATCAATCAACCCTCTTGATCCAGCTTGAGGGGGAGTATTGAAACTGATAGGTTGGGAGCATGGGCTGTTTGTCCGTGGCACATCAAGGTCAAGTTGTGACTGCAACTCTTTCCTCATTTTCGGGTAAGAGTTGCAGCTGCCACTAAACCGTCACTTTGTGTTATCCCTTAATTCTAGGGTTTATGTCTTCTAGTAGATTTCTTGTAAGTTGTATCTAGGGCTAGCCTTTTTCTCTCTAGTCTTTCTTGTAGCTGTTTTGCTTTTTGCTTATGGAGCAAGTTTTCTCTTTCTTGTCTTGTCTCTATTTATGGGACCTCTCTCTTGTAATTCTTCCTCATGAAATATATAGACATACTTTTGTTGAACTCAAAAAATCAACAGTTTATTTATATAATTTCCTTGACTAGAAACTTAACAGTTGCTTAATTAGTGTTTGTTAATTGTCATCAATAATCACTTGTCAGTTTCCAACTCCAATTCATAAATGGAATCTTCCCAATATGCCACCCAACAACGGGGTCTGGTTAAAGGTATCTGCTTTTTCCTCACTGGTATTTGATTTCCTACAGAAACTTCCCTTTTGAGTTTTACCCGGTCGAATAGACTTGAATGGCCAAAAGTGTTTTCAGACATCCAAAAAATGCTTCTAGCTAGGTTTGGCATACAAACTTTACTTTTAGATCCTCCTAATCAAAGATGGAGATTTCGCATGCGAATGAGTGAATAGGCTGCCCTTTGTAAATTTTATTTATAAATTGAGTATACCTAGCATTAGCCTTAAGATTATGACATTTATACAATTAAGGGATGAGCATATTTCTCCTTGTACTACTTATTTTTCTTCAAATGCCAATTAGTACTCCCCATTTGAATAAATTGACTACATTCCCATTAAATAAATAGTTATTTTTTGGTAAAAAACTTATTAATTGATTTGCTTTTGAAACTGTCATTTAGTCTTATTTTACTCCATAAAATTAACTCGCTTTGCTCTTTGAAATTGTTATTTTTGTCTTATTTAGTCTCAATTCACCAATTTTTGTTCATTTTGTCAAATAAAAATTAAATTAAAAGGTAATTGAGAAATTTTGTTTTTAACACAATTCTTTACCACCAACTTGCATACTAAAGCAATTCCAATTTCAATCTAATTTAAATCTCCGTGTGCCTATCTTTCGGGTTAGTGGGTTAGTGGGTTAGTGTGTAGCTGTAGCCTGTAGCTGCCACACACTTTTTTAAAAGTGAAATTTTCAAATAGTAATAATATTGGCGGGAGGTTTTTTTTTGGAGCCAAATTGAAATATTTCGTTAGTGGGTCGGGCCCACACTTTCAAAAATGAGTTAATATTTGCCGTAGTTCGCTGCCCGCCTGATTTCAAAGCGAGGAGCCACATTTTCGTTTCCAAATATTACCCAAGAAACCAAGAGAAAACGAAGAGCCGCTGTCGATCCATATCTGGTAAGTGCTAGTTCCTCCTTTTTTTTTATCAATTCAAAGCCCTGAATTTATAGAATTCCACAGATTTAATTCCTCTTTAGTTTCTTCTGGAACTTGATTCCAGCTGGGTTATTAATTATTAATGCCTTTATATTTTATAGTTTTGGAGATGATTGTTCTCTATTAATGCTAGGGGTTTTAGATTTGAACTAATTCTGCTGTACATAATATGATAGTTCATTTGTTAGAAAAATAAACACCATTAATTAGCGGTTATCCTTCTTGAATCCAACTTTTTTGTTTTGGAAACTGATGAGTGTTAAATAGTTTAGCTACATTTATCGGTTTTTAAAACAAGAAATCAAATTCAAGAAGAACATCAAACATGCAAATTTTCCATTAATTTTGCATTCGTATAGACCTGCGTTAGGCCCTCTGGCCTGGACAGTTTCTATGCACTTCTACACAAATTTGAATCTGCGTAGATTAGAGTAGTTTATAATGTCGCACCGTAAATAAAATCGAATATTTCATTTATAGCTGCTCCGGATTGGTTTCTAATCAATGCCATTGTTGTGCTTGTGTTTCTTTGAATTAAAGAAAGGTGGAACTAGCAATGGTACTTAAGAGCACCATCCCGGGTTCAGTTGAAGCGGGCAAAAACGACCTTTGCATCCCTATACTTCAAAGTTACGAGATCAAGAATGTTCCCCTTAGAAAAACTCGTTCCCCTCAAGTTTTGGGAATTGACATTAGCCTTGGTGGAGATGTTCAGTCGTGTAAGCGTTGTCGTCGTTCTGAAAGTATATCGAATATGCTAATTTGTGATCGCTGCGAAGAAGCGTTTCATGTAAAATGCTGCAAGCCCCGAGTGGTTTTTCCGGTTGACGATTGGTTTTGCGGCTCCTGTTCCAAAATTATGTCCGGAAAGTTGCAGAACGATTCTTTCCTGAAATCTCCTAGTGGCATGGGTTTGAGGTTTGGCTTAACGTGTAAATTTGAGCTGGGTCCAATAGCGGTTATGTTGAAGTACCCCGAGCCATTTACGTCTAAAGTTCGGATTGGTGAAGCCTATCAAGCAGAAGTTCCTGACTGGTGTGATCAAATTCCTAAGTATGTTAATATGTTATGCTGGTAGAATTAGTCTGCTCAATTTATTCTTGTTTTGTTCGTCGATCGTGTTAGCTAGTACTATCCGTTTAATTGAATTCTTATAAATCGAGTATAATGTTACAGGACTCCACTGTCTGAAGTTGAAACCGATGATGGGGATTGTTCTCTTGCTGATGTTTTGGACCCATCTCATTCTGATTGTGCTGATCCCCCTCCTCTGGTAATATAAAATCTTCAACTGGTTGCTATTTTTCTGTATCAGAAAGTTACCCTTAATTACTGTTACTTTGTTAGTCCAACAATTGCACTGGACGAGTACATTTTGCATGTCCACTGTATGTGATTTCAGAAAACATAGGTCAAACCAGAACACATAAAGATAGCTTATTTAGCAATCAAGAAAGTTAGAGGAAGATTTATGCACGCCTTTTTCCTTCTTTTGCAAAATCCTATTAGTTTCTGTTCGTTGATTCTCTTTTGTTTTATTCAATCAAAAGATGCATGGGAGAGAAGGGTCGTGCGGGGGTCACCTCCTAAGTTGAAACCATAAAACAATAGTTTGCTTGCTCGATTGGTTTTGAAGTTTGAACAGAACAATTTGTTGATATATACTAGTCCAGATGATCTTGCATCTTCTTCAAGTAGTAACCTTTCCTGTTTTACTTTGTTCATGTGGATTTAACAATTGCTTATTTGTACTTGCCTTGTTTGCATTGCTGTGTGTAGAAGATGGCATCAGAAAATGGCATTGCCTCTCGAAAGAGAAAACTAGAAATGGTGGAAGGCCCCTAAAATTAGAAGTCAGGTGAGTATACACACACAGATACAACTTTTTTCACTTAAGGAGTGCTCAATAGGTACTAAAACACATCTTAGCGTCTCTTCAGTGCCTGTTTAGCGCGCTTTTAGTGAATAACGTCTATGTTTAATTGAAGACTTGCAAAAGGTTCCCTCTTGTGTATTTCCTATTAGAAATAAGAAAGTTTCGGATGTGAACAACTTCTTGTTTGTCCAGTTTTTGACACACTACTCATATACCGATCAGACGTTCAAGGAAGAAACTAGAAAGTTTATGTATCTGTATGTGTACATGCCTCCAAACTGCAAAGTCCAAATTACGAATACAAAGTGGTGGTAAGTAATTTTATTTGAGATCACAAGTGAAAACCTTGTACTTTTGTTTTTAAGCCATAGGAATTAGAACAGCACAATGTCTTTTAGTACTACTAGTTAGCAAACAGCAAGCATTCCTCCCTTTTTTTTATTTCTCCTTTGAAATTAGTTTCAATTTTTGGTTGGTGGTAATGCGTTACAGAGTTACTGATGAGGCAAAAGTTTGTGTGTGTAATCAAAGTTATGATAATGTGATAATAGAGAGAGAATTAAGGAATATACTTTTGGTTGGTGGTAATGCGTCAGAGTTACTGAGGAGGCAAAAGTTTGTGTGTACTCAAAAGTTAAGATAATCTGATAAGAGAGGGAATTAAGGAATTTACTTTTCATTGCACGATAGAGTGCTATGTGGAAATTTTGCTCATCTATAATTATGATATTTGAAATTTTGATTGATGGATTGGTTTGGCACTATCTTTTGCTGTATGCGAAATTTTTCAGTATGTTGAGAACATGATTTGGTACAGTAAGTGTTATATATATTTCAAAATGTTAAAGTTTCCAATCAATTCTGTTATTACACTTGTTGTATTGAGCCGTGCCTACGGTTGAAAAATCTCTCTTGTTGGACAAGTATGCTATGCATGAACAATATCATGTTTCCAAGAGAAATTTTGGTAGGGCTATTAGTAGGACAACTCATATAGGAGAAATTAGGACAGTATCTGATGAAACCAAAAGTATAAAATTTACAATTTTATGAAAAGTGTTTTATAGATAATGCGATTGAGTATTCTTATGCGAGCGAAGTGTTGATTTAGTCTTTGAATTGTCATTTTAGTGAAAATTAGGTTCTTGAATTATATTTTTGGTAAAATAAGTCCTTAAATTTATTAAAAATTACTTTCATTCATACTATCTATTTTTTTTGTCAACTTAAGTCATTTGACACACTTTAAAGTGTATATCATCATTTTCTTGCCTATAAATTCTTAACATTTCATATAGATTGTAAAGTTAACGTTTAATTTCTCCTTCATAATTAATTTCATACACTATTTTTTATGAAAATTACCAATCTACCTTTCAATATGTAGCTTTGAATATAATAATAGAGATACAATTGACAAATTTTTATAATTTAAGAAATAATGTTCCAAAAAAACAATTTAAAATTTTAATTTTCACTCATATAATAATTCATAAACTAAATTAGCAGTTTATCCTTCTTTTGTTTTACGAAGTTTCGGTCGAACGAGTAGAGAAGCCAACCGCACCTTCCTGCCCAGTGTCTACCACCACCCGTCAGTCAACTTCACTGCCAACGACAATTCCTTCCTTTGGTTTCTTTCTTTGCTTGCTTCCTTTCTTTCGCTTTCAACCGAAAATCATTTTCATTTGTGTAAAAGACGATTGATTGCATAGTTTCTGGTTTATCCGATCCAATTTGGGGACCATATTACTGGACCAAATTACTTCAAATTTCCAAATCATTTGGGTTAACTAGTTCATGCATTGTAATTTAGAGTTTAACTACAAATATAAATGATTTAATACCCGAAATACTGAGAAATTCTTTGACTCGCTCCAACTACAAATATTTTTCAAATGCGACATTTTTATTGGACGGCACTACATGTTTAACCACGGATGGTTACTAGAAATGCACGCGTAGCCATTAAAAGAAATTAACGCAATGAATGGACTCCACGTGTGCTTGAAGACTTTCTGATCTTTCCTACCGACCGAAGGTGGACAGAAATCAAAACAAGTTGGGGGAGGATAGCAGATGGTTGAGTCGGTAGCGATGCTTTAAAATAACGAATGGGCAACTTGGCCCAGCATTTTCAGTGCGTGTCCTTAATTCTGCCCTACCTGCTTCAACCTTCACGACGTTATGCTTTTAGTATTCGGATAGCCTTTCCTTTCTCTCATAAAGTTTTGAGAGAATAGTATAAAGGCGAATAGCATCAACTTCTCCTCAGTTCCTCCTCCACCCACTCACTACCTGCAACTGCAATTTTTGTTCCCTATTTTCTTCTTCTTTCTTCCTAAAGATGGCGATCTCAACGACATCCGTTGACCGTCTTGGAGAGCTGGTGAACTGTACCTTTGCTTCCAGATATGTGCGGAACGACCTCCCTAAGTATGTTCTTCCACTCTTTAATTCCTTAATTCCTTAATGCCCCTTTTTCTTTTAATATTTATAAATACTAGGGTCTGTTTGGTATCTTCCTGGAGAACTGAACTCAAATTTTTTATTTTTTCTAAAATTTAAACATGTTAAATCCAAAACCTTATTTGGTATGCAATTTCTGCGTCTCATGCCAACCAAAATTTCTACATGCTCTTTCAAAAAAGAAACAAATTTGAACACCCAGGCCCAACATTGATGATCTCATTGTTATCATCTCTCTCACTCCAACCTTCGTGCATATATGAGAATTTGATCTGAAAGCTGGGTTATTTTGTACTGAAATTGATTGATTGAGAAGAAAAATTGGACCTGCTGCTTTCGGGCGAAAGCTTGCAAGTGGGTTCGGAATGTGGTAAGATGCTCCTTCATGAGATCGGTTCTGATCTTGGCAACGTTCTCGCCCGACAGACGATATTGGTCCTGCCAATAAAGGTTGGCTTTGGGTTGGATTCCAGGACTTGGTAGTCGAAATCAATGGCGGAGATTCTCCGTGCAGGTTCCGACGTTCGACGTGGCTGCGCCACTGGTGGTTGGTATGGGGGATCCAATTGAGACGACAGATCAGAGAGAGCATCTAAGAGGCAAGAGAGAAGAGAGGCGATTGGGAGAGAGACCTGAGAGAAGATCCAAAAAGTCTAAAAACACACTTTTTTGTGTTTTCAACAAAAAAGGCTTTGTTTTGAAAAACATTTGAGCTGTGGTTTTGAGAATTGGATCCAAATCAAATACCAAACAAGAACTTTAAAATTGTGACTCAAAACTTGTTTTTGTGTTAAAAAATTAAATCCAAGTCAAATACCAAACAGACCCTAAATAATTAGTGAAAATGTACCGAGTTTTTATCAAGAATTGAGCAATGCGTACGTGTAATTGTGTAGGTTCCGGATGCCGGAGACGTCGATACCAAAGGACGCGGCGTATCAGATAATAAACGACGAGCTCATGCTGGACGGGAATCCGCGCCTGAACTTGGCGTCGTTCGTGACAACGTGGATGGAGCCCGAATGCGATCGGCTGATGATGGCTTCCATGAACAAAAACTACGTCGACATGGATGAGTACCCTGTCACCACTGAACTCCAGGTCAGCTCATCCATCTATCATTTCTTATACTTGTACGGTAAGAATTTTGCCTTATCGGTTGTGTATTGCATTTGTCCTTTCTATATATCTTTCGTCGAAAGTAAAAAATATATACAGCTGGTTGCATATAGAGTCTCTCGCACGTATTTCTTCACTACTCGCAATGTAAATTTTAATTATAATAAAGTTAACTTAATTTGCAAACAAATTTAGACGCCATCGAGATCTAGGAAGTATTGGAGGATGCAATAGTCAAACATTAGCGTTACGTTACGTTACGTATATCTATGGGTGAGAGGATTAGGAATCTATGGGTGAGAGGATTAGGAATGTAGGACTGAGGATAGGATAACAATTTATTATGTATTGACAGCAACCTTCAACTTTGATGGCAGAAATTAGTGTATGGCTGCACCGTGTGCAGACCCTGTGGCTTAATATTAGAACATCCACCGACAGTGGATTCCGTGGTCCATGCTCAATGACATCACTAACTGTACATATATTAGTAGTCCTTATATTTTAAGAAATTAAACTCTTAATTTGGATGCATATGTTTGGGTTATTTCCATTCTCCAATGCACATGCACGCTATCCCATATTGGATAATGTTATAAAGATCAAAATTTTAAATCGTATTTCCAAACTAAATGATGTGTTACTAATAAAAAAAAAACTAATGAAAATGGTTTGAAAACTTTGAATTTTAACGATAAGAACAAAATAAAAGGTAAAATGAATAGTACTAGTTTGACTTTTTAGTGTAAAAATGTGATTTTTTCGTTAAAGAGAACAGTACCGCGGATTTTTCGTTAAAATTAACTCCCAATAAAAAATAGTCACATTAATCAACACTTATGTAATAATTCAGTCATTAACAATCACACCATTTGGTTTACTAAATTTGGTCTCCTTAGCATTACCCTTCATATATATCTTTTGTTTTTTTATCAAAATTATTCTTGTATATTCATTACGTCTTCAATTGAAATTTTAAAAGATTGTTGATGCTATGTGGACAGAAATAAAAATTTATTAGAATTTTTATTCGTAACATAAATAACTCCTCGCAGCATATTCTCCAAAAAAAAATGCTTTTAAACATTACAATAATTTATAAACCTAATAATTCTAAGTTAAAAGTTACAGGATGAGAAGATTATTGTTATATATATTGTCCCAATTCATACTTGACATGCTTGTTAATCTTGAAATTTCTTTCTATTCCTCTTTAAATGTAGAATCGGTGTGTGAATATGATCGCAAATCTGTTTAATGCTCCCATTGGAGACGGCGAAACTGCCGTTGGTGTGTCAACAGTAGGTTCTTCAGAGGCAATAATGTTGGCAGGTCTAGCTTTCAAAAGGAAGTGGCAACACAAGAGAAAACGAGAGGGAAAGCCTTCTGATAAGCCCAACATAGTCACCGGAGCTAATGTGCAGGTCAGAATTCTTTCTCTGATGACTTGCATTTACGAGCTGTATTCAATTGAGATTTAAAGGGTTATTGTCGCAGTTATTTCTCGATCAAAATATGTTTCGCAGGTTTGTTGGGAAAAATTCGCGAGGTATTTTGAAGTTGAGCTGAAGGAGGTGAAGCTGTCGGAGGGATACTATGTGATGGACCCTACGAAAGCAGTTGAGATGGTTGATGAGAATACTATCTGTGTTGCTGCTATTCTAGGCTCAACCCTAACAGGAGAGTTCGAAGACGTGAAGCTCCTCAATGATCTCCTTGCTGAAAAGAATAAGCAGACGGGATGGGATACTCCCATTCATGTCGATGCTGCCAGCGGAGGCTTTATTGCTCCGTTTCTGTATCCTGAGCTCGAGTGGGATTTCCGCTTGCCGTTAGTCAAGAGCATCAATGTGAGTGGTCATAAGTATGGCCTTGTATATGCCGGTGTTGGATGGGTTGTGTGGAGGAGTAAGGAGGACTTGCCGGACGAGCTTGTGTTTCACATCAATTACCTTGGATCTGATCAACCCACTTTCACCCTCAACTTTTCTAAAGGTATTGAATTATACTTTTATCTATCAATAGGTACTATGTAGTATGTACACATTTGCTAATAAAGGTTGGTTAATTAGTTTGCTTTTGGATCGCAAAAACACTTTCTGGAGATGCGCCTATGTGCTACTTGATGATACATTTTCATGTGCTTTTATCTCCGTATTCCAAGCTGAATCTTATGAGCAAAAGTGCTTCCTATACAAGCAGTCCCTAAAAGATCCCTTAACTTTCCCCACATCTTGTAATTCTTCCATCATATGTTGTACTGCATGCAGGTTCTAGCCAGATAATTGCTCAGTATTATCAGTTCATTCGACTAGGTTTTGAGGTAAACTTTGCTACCATTTCATACATAAAAACCTACGTTTGCCAAAATGTTCTCCGGTTTGATTTTACACAAAATGATGTTTTATTGTCCCAGTAATTTGTTTCTCTTTCCGTAAATATATTAGGGTTACAAAAATGTGATGATAAACTGCATGGAGAATACAAGATTGCTGAGAGAAGGACTAGAGAAAACAGGGCGGTTTGAAATAATCTCCAAAGACATAGGAGTGCCCCTCGTGGCATTTTCTCTAAAAGACAGCAGCAAGCACACTGTGTTCGAGGTAGCCGATAGTTTGAGGAAGTTCGGATGGATAGTTCCAGCCTACACGATGCCAGCCAATGCAGAACATGTAGCTGTTCTTCGAGTGGTTATTAGGGAGGATTTCAGCCGGGGTTTGGCGGAGAGGCTCGTCTCAGACATTGACAAAGTTATGAGGGAAATAGACACACTCCCGAGCCACGTGTCTAGCAAAACGGCCCATGTCACGGCTACTGTCGATGAAGTAGTCCGCGGCAGCGAGGGGGTTGTGAAGCCTATTGTTCATAAGAGTGCGACAGAGATTGAGCAAGAGGTAGTGTCGCGCTGGAAGAAGTTTGTAAATGGGAGGAAAACAGGCGTATGCTAGGCAATATTTTAAGGTGTGATGGTGTTTGGTTTCTTCAATAATTGAGGACTTATTTGATTTGCCTGTGTAATCGTAAGGACGGTACCGGCTTGTTCTCAACTTTTTCACGACTCCGTAAAATTATGCATGTATAAGAGGATCTGCTTTCTCTCTATGCTCTACTACTGTAGGCTTCCCAGAAACTGTGTGTTTGGAACCCACTATTCTAAGTTGGTTTTGGTATTTTTAATGAGCAATGCTAGGGAAATCAAAATTTTTAAATTAAATTATGTGGTTGTAGATGATTGAGTTATTAATTAAGGCCTCGTTTGGCACGTCGTATAAGACCATCGAATAGTGCTAATAATACGAAACGGGTGTTTGGCAAGTCTCAGATTAAATAAGCACCGCTTGGCATGACATTGGCATGCCATGGTCGACATTTTCCGAGGCTTGGCATGTCTTTGGCATGTCGTTGGCATGCCA
>JAOTRO020000019.1:602232-615239 GCA_028566515.2 Pyracantha coccinea | reverse complement strand
ATTAGTTTATATTATTTTTCTACTTTTTCAACTTTAAAAATCAATAAAAAATACTACTGAGACCTAATAAATGATAAGATCATATCCAAAGGTCTTGCAACATCTTAAATTGTTAAGAAAACTCACGGAGTGGCGAAAAAAAATAGATTTAATGATAATATTTCTACGAATTTTCAAAACCAACTAAAAATAGTGACATCAACGTTTTTTTTGTGCAAAATGCAAATTTTTTATTTTTGTGAAAATATTTTTCATGGGCATTAAAAAAAACTTTATTAGGCATTTGGAAGCGGTTTAAACATTTACTGAGCCACAAATGTTTTTTTTAATAGAATATTTAAGTCGAAAACTTTAAAAATTAGTGAAAAAATAGTAGTAGGGCACAAAATATTGCCAAAACGAGGCATTGCCATCAAGAATATAAATGAAAAGTTTTACATGAATTTTGAAAACATCACAGTGGGGAAAAGGCGAAAGCAAATAGATTTTATAATGACTTTTTTAAGAATTTGCAAAACCAACTAAAAATCATGAGTGCTAACCCACATTTTTTGAGAAAAATACAAATCTACCAGGGCGAATTACATTTTGCTCTCTTAAGTTTGTGTTCAATTGCAATCTCATACTATATTTTTAAAACATTTACTTATTATTTTATTTCACCATCATACATCCGTCTCAAAATCTATTAGTTTATTCGTTATCTTTTGATGTGAACGTCGTATGCCAACAAAATTTATGCACATGAATAAAAATATATAAAATAATTTGTATTTTTAAAATGGGCCCAACCTCTCCTTCTTCTCCATCAACTTTTCGACAAGTTTTCCGCTGACATCAATTTTGGTAAATTAAATTAACATTATTTACTGGGATCTTCGTGGTGTTCTTGAGCTGATGAACACTGAAGTTTTTCTTGCTTGCGGATTGAAATAATATGTAAAAATCCTAAAACCATATCTTCCCCACCCGCAGGGTCGCAGCCACCCCCTTCCCCATCACTGCGCACTTCTCTTTCATTGTGTGGCTCGCAACGTTCACATAGACAAATAACGAAGAAACTAAAAGAAATTGAGACGGATGTATGACATTAAAATAAATAATAAATAAATGCAACGAATTGAAATATTTTAAAGATTTTGTATGAGGTTATAATTGAACACAAAACTAAAGGTGGAAAATGTAATTTATCTAATTTTTTATTTCCAGAAAATATTTTCCATGAGCATTAAAGAAAACTTTATAAGATATTTGAAAGCGGTTTCATTTATTGAGATGTAAATATATTATTAATAGAATATTTGATCCGAAAAATAAAAAATAAGTAAAAAAAATAGTAGTGGAGCTCAATAGATTGCCAAAACTAGGGTCTACCTTAAAAATATCAACGACAAGTCTTACGTAAATTCTCAAAACCTCACGTTGAGACAACATCTTAGTAGATAAAATATTAAGTTTGTACTCATGCCGTCTGAACCCTCCCCGTCCCTTCAATAATAATAATTTGAAAACAAAATCTAAATGGTATGACTTCTTCCGATTTCCCTGCCACGAAAATGACCTTAAGAAAATTCCAGAGCTTGATTTTCACAAAAATTTTGAGCAGTATTGACGGTTTGTCATAAGTTGTGCGAATTTGTACAAAAAAATTCAGTGAAGAAGATTTGGGTGTACACACAAATATCTAAAAATTCTCTGTTATACATCATTAAAATGGGTGTGTTTTCAACAACCTCCGAACAAACATTGTAACACTTCTCTTCCAGGTCGTTTTGATCAAGTATACCATTTCTGGCATGCATCCAGAGTCTCCAGACACAAGTTGTTACGACACAAACTCATCTTGCAAAAGAATTTCGTAAATGTCCGTCCTCAGATTCAGTTCCTTATCCCGCATGACTTCTTGGAGATCCGACAGCTCTTTTGCAGATAAGATGGAATTCAATTTCACAAAACCATCAAGCCATAGCTTTTTTGACCTATCATAAATATTTATCCAAGTTAACACGATGCAGGGAATAGATGAACGGAAGCAAATTGTTTAATTAGATCGCGAAACCTCTAGTCAAGAGATTGTTCAAGTTAGGATAGAACTGTATTCATGACCACGTCAAGTGAGCAATATCTTACCATGGGCAGGCATGGATAGCCCGGAAGAAGTTTCTCCTAGCTGCTGAAGGATTTTTTGCCATGTTCATCTCATATGCAATGTAGCATCGCCAAAGAACAACTGAGTTATGAAACCTATCATCTGCCAATGCCCTCTCAAATAATCCACGGATCCTATGCTCCGATCCTCCTTTACTCAATTCAAATGACAGTGCAAAAAGCCAGACGACCACAGAAGGTTTCCTATGGGTCATCACACGAAATGCATATGTTACCACAATTTAAATCATCATATTACAAGATCTCACTTGTAACAAAGAGTGTCACGAGGAAAAAGATCTTACTTATGACTGTGGTCGTCAAACACCCACCGCAGTTTATTAGGTGTCGTATAAAGATGGCCAACTTTGATGAAATCACTAAAAAGTTCAGGGCTGCATGGATATATTTGAAGCCCCTGCAATATGGACTCCCAGCATTTTGATAGACTTGATTGACCATGATGTCTCCAAAGCATCTTCATATAAAAGCTGAACATAAATTCAAGTTGATAACTACAGCTCTTTCTCTCTGCAGTTCACATGCACTCAATATAAGCACAAACAAGTTAATATTTCATTAAATCATGCACATGTCTCCCCAATATCTGGATTGGTTCATAGAGACTAAAAAGCAAGTTGACATTCTCCGTAATTCATCCCCCACTTAGATACCTTAACATTTTCATCTCACGTATCAATACAATCAAAGTGATGTTCAGTATTATTACCTAACACATGCGTATAATGAGATTTCATGCCTTCACCAATCTTTTTTTTAATGATCCTTTATTAAATTTAAACCATTGAAACCCTATCTCTTAACACCTACTCGATTATTCTACATAAAAAGTAAGCTATTCAAAAGACACCCTTTCTGCAGGGTAGAGGAACTAAGAATATGACTGACAGGATGAAGTAAAATGCTTGAATCATAAAGAATACTAACACAACAAGATGTAAGGAGATGCACAGGAAAAATACCCGGAAGCACCAATGCAAAAGCCTGATCTAGAACTTCAATACCCACAGCCCATCCAGAGGTTAACTCTTCAAACAAAGCAGCAGAACATATGAGAGCAACAGATTGATCATCTATAACACCTCGCACCAATGCCATTTGTACTGTTCTTATTTTTTCTTTGAAACCTTGGCGTGCTCTCAGTAATTGCAAATTTGATGGGTGAGATTTATACAGACTATACGTAGAACCACTTCCTAAGCAAAATAAAATATGCATTGCACGTAGTGATGATTCACACCCATTGCCATGCTCATTAGCAAGCTCCATCTCAGCATACCAGAAATATAGAAGAGAAGCATTTGACCGTAATTCCTGCTCAATAGTAAAAGATTAAAATCAATACACTCTGTAAATGCCAACAAACAAAATCCATAACAAACCTTCAGATAGAAGGCTGAAAATTATTTAAAGGAATCAATGTTCTAGTCATTCACTGTAAACAAAATACATCCAAAATCCAACAGCCTCATGAAAAATCGATCTAACAGAGGAAAAAAAACTTAAGAGGTTAATGAAATTGGTATCAGACTTGAGCTCTAATAGACGGATAGCTAAAACAAGAAGTTTACAGAAACCATGTGCAGAATAGCACAGACAAAGTCAGCATAAATGCTCAACATAGGTTCATTGTGATCACTTGTTAGCATATACTTTGAAAATAACAATCTCTTTGATGATCTCAACATTTGCATGACTAACCTGCATTAGTGACAAAGCATAAGTTTAAAACAAACTAGGAGTATTATTTGTGCATTTCCAGAACAAACAAATATCGGTAGCTAAAATATACTACGAAACATATTTGCAATAAACATGTAGACCTTACCAAAGGAAGCCCTTCAATAGATGACAATGCCATGTCAAATACCCTTCTTGCATGATCAATATTCCCATGAAAAGCCTCCCTTCTTGCATAAACTCCACATAGCAACACATCCTATTTGTAAAAAGTGGCAAAGAGGACAATATCAGGTATACTAATCTGTTAGTCAGTAAGAAAAAGGTTGTCTCTTTAGAGCATATCAGAATGTGCAATAATTTAATTTTAGCGAATCAGCCCGCTTCTCACACCTGCTACCTCCACGTATCAATGCATTATGATAAATGTATACATATTTTTCTTAAACCTTCCACAATGGTGTCCCTCATTGAAAACACTTTAAAGCCTTTTTTACAAACAAATAAGGTAGCTTCAAAGTCAAAACCTGGAAAAGTGACTAAATGAGGCCAAACAATTCATAGCTTTAGAATTTCAGATCTGAAACCAAATAGGAGAAATGATATGTCTGGCAATTGAGAATCAAATATAAATATTACCTGACGGTCACTCTTTAAGAGGAACTTTGCCAGAGCTCGGCATGGGGTAACTGAACGGCTGGAAGGATTCAAATTCATAGCAGATAGCTCTTCAGCAACTAAAGCAGCGTCTTCTAGGACAAAATGACGTGGAAAAGAAGATAAACAGAGCAAGGTAGCATTACGAAGAAATTTCATCATGTCCGTTCTTCCATAGATGTCATTGGTGGTGCCCAAGAGAGATTCCAAGCTGAAATTACTTGAACTACCTTGTGTTTTGATTAAAAAATCATGAACCTTTCTCAAAGTTTGTAATATAGAATCTGGCAATGCCTCCAAGCTAAGGACTTTCTCGGCCCAAGTGGAGCTGTTTGTAGATATCCTGTGTGGATGAGGGGTAAAAGCATTATATTAATTGTTGATGAAATTTAACTAAAAAATATAAAGAAATGAAAGAAAACTTAAAGAAACAAAGGTACTTCTGCAAGTTTAAACACGACACTAACATTTCCACTTTTTCATTGTGGAGATCAGATTCCATTATTTTACAACAAAGCATATGGACAAAGAAAATACGAACATAAATCCCATGCAACAGTGATAAGATTATATAGATACAATGTAATAGGACCTCACCACTGAGAGCTTTTCCCGCCAAAGAAATCAACGAATTGTAACACTAGAGATAAACGGGCCTCAGATGAGCTCAAAGAAAACAGGTATTCGTTGACATCTTCATACATTATGACTCTCGAGAGGTGCTCATCTGCTTCTCCATCAGGTGTACCAACATTATGAGCGACAGCAGCTGCATCATGTTCAACCCCAATATAAACTGTGTAAGAAAATCTACCGGGAAGGGTGCATGCATAATAACTTCAAGCACATTCACATCTTAAAGAAAGAGGCGGGTTAATCAACGGGAACGGAACAAAGCAAAAGAAAAAAAATATGCAAAGACCAAATGAAAAATACAAGCACCCATGAAATAACACAACATTCACACAGAGAAGGAGTGAACCTCTTGTACGAACAGGCATCCATTGAACACAATCTCTTGATAACTCTTCTTCTGACCATTTGATCCAGGTTGAACTGTCTTTAATCTCACCACTAGCACCAACATCAACATCAATCCCTAGCATCTTTAGCAAAGCTTCAGTATCTTCTTCTTGCTTGACATCATCATCCTCAAGTTCCTCTTGAAACTCCTCAAGCACTACATTACTTTCGGACTCCTTTTCAGTCTCTATACTATTTTCCTTATTTTTTGCGAGTGGTTCTGACCAACCTGTCCAGCCACCTTCCTCATCATGTGCAGTCTCCTCTCTGATAACCCTTTGCCTATTCTCTTCCTCTTTCTCCAACCATGTAGACCAACCAAGAGCACCTTCTTCTCCAACTCTTGCACCATCACTGTTCCAAAAGTGCTCGAACAGTATCTGTTTACTCTGTTCGGTGAGGAGTAAAGAAGGACTAAACAAACTGAATTCAATTTCAGCCTGAAATAGAGCAGTGGCCAACTCTTGATAGCCAGCCTGCCATTCAAACCTACAAAAACTGAGAAATATATCAACCAGACCAAGTTCTAGTTGAACTGTAGCAGCATCTGGAGGATGGTTTTCTGCTTGGCAAACCTGCATCAAATGGACACCACATTTAAACAAAAATAAGTTAACCTTAGAAGCTTGATAAATTATGGACACTATAGCCTATAGGCACTAGTTTCTCGTAACAGGGTATACAATAATACAATCTCCAATAAAACAAAATAATCCGAGAATTAAGTAAGTTTAAGAACCTGCCTAATGTGCTTTCTGCAAGCAGAAGCTAGAGCCTGGATTGCATGTGCGTACATTTTTCTCATGTCTGAAACCTTGAACCTGGAGAACTCCCCTTGAATGACGCGCAAAAATTCTCTCCACAACTTGTAACTTCCTGAATGTTGTATAAGTATCTTTTCCCATCTACTAATTAATACATCGGAGTTGTCCCTCCTTTGATAAGCCTTTAGAAGAGGAAGCAACAGTTCTTCATTATCTGGGTTAAGCTCTGCCGCCTTCTCCAGTATGCTAATCTTTTTTTCCAGAATCTGCAAGCGAGCACCTTTCTGGGGTTGCATATCAGCAACCCTGTCTTGGAACTCTGCAAAATCTAACCAAACCTTTTCGTCATGAGGGTGCTCCCTCGTCAGTTTGTTAAACTCACGTGTTTTGCGTAGCACTTCATCTTCCCAAGACTCTTCAACCACTGAAGTTCTCGAGAGTGGATCATCACCATCAACACATTCGTCATCAGATGTTTGAGCATCTGTTAAAGGAATAAAATCACCGGAAACTGTAATGTCAAGGTCTCTAGGGACAAGTATACGGGCACGCTTTAGGTTCTTATGCCGTTCCAAAGCCATGTACTTTGCAGACCAATATCGACCAGCAGATTTTAGTTTCCCATCCAATGCTTCAACATCAGCATCTCTATCCAACGTCGAACCTGTTTTGTTCCACCGGGACAAACCTCGAAAATCAGACCCGGATAGCTCAGCAAGACCATAAGGTTTGTAGCGAGCAATGTCCATTCTGCATTAGAATTACAAATTAGTTCGAGTCAATCAAAAGCTTCAACCTCATCAGTCATAACAAACGAATCCAACAAATTTAGCTCAATTCCTAGCATAAAAAATTTCATCAATTTGCTCAGAAAATACAGACAAACATGAAAAATTTAAACTTTAAGCATAGTAATTAGCAATTTAGCACAATAATTTGACTAAAATAGCAATTTATCATAGCAATCAGAAATTGAACTGAAATGGCAAATTACCTGTACAAACTTCCAAAGGCCAAATTGTCACGGTCCCCATGAGAATCGAGGTAATAATCTTTGGAAGGTTTAGTCTCGGAGTCGGCCCAAACCCGAACACCGGACTTCCTCGACCCATAATCGGCGAACGCTCCGCTTCCTCTCTCGACGGATCTCTCTCTCCTCCTCTTCTTCCTCCTTTTACTCTTCTTCTTCTTCTTCGTCCTCTCTCTCTCGTCGCTCCTATCGGATCCAGAAGAAGACTCCAGCATCTCGTACGGCTGCGCTTGTGACCGCGCATCCCCCTGTTCATGTTCTTGCGGCGCGGGCGGTGACGGCGGGGGCTCGGGCTTGAAGTGTGCGGCGACGGCGTCGTTTATGGCGGAGAGTTGGGTGGTGAAGCTGGCATTAGAAAGCCACTGCGGGACGTTTGTGATTTGCTGAGAGGCGGGTACGACGGGGAAGAGTGACGTTTTTGCCGCTGCGGATGCTGCTGCTTCTCCATCCGACGGTTGTCCGTCGTCCTCCATTTTTCTCGACGAACGAAAATATGCAAATTGGCAAAATCCACAATCTGAGGTGGAGGGCCACGGCGTTTTCTAGATTCTCCTGCTCATACCACTGCAATTTGGGCCGACTAAACTGATCCGGCCCATGTTCAATTTTCTCAATCCGCACATATTTAACTCAAGCCCAATCTACAGACCAGTAACAACTGAAGCCCAACCCGACGATAATCCAATTGCTTTTGAAAAAAGCACTTAAAAACGCAAGAAGATGCTTCTCCGTTGTATAACGTTGTCAAAATCAAAAGCGCTTTTAGTCATGATAGCTCAAGCCCTACATTTATATGTTACGTTCATTAAACTCGTTTGATGGACTGGTAGTTGTTGGAGCTAATTGAAGGAAAACCGTATAGTTTGTGAGGACTGAGGACATGAAAGCTGCTACTCGCTTGCACTTGTGAATGTTTTAAGAAGATAAGCGGCATCCGAAGGTACAAAACTTGGCACGGCTGAAGCAAAATTGGACAGGAAGAGTTTGACAAGATAATTACTAAATTACCTAAAAGAATATCACACACTCATGTACAACACGATTTCAAGATGATTTCCCCCCTCCCGCGGATCAAACAAAGCGAAGAAAGAAGAACCTAAGAATACAGTCGGTGCGTGCAAAATTACACGCTTGGATTACAGTTAATTTTGGAATACAACTTGGTAAAGGGGGAGGACCGAAAGGTATTTCAAACAAAAACCAAACACACCTTTCAATGCATCGTGCAGCAATGCCAAGGGCCGAAATCTAACATCTGCATGACTGGTTCCATTGTGGAATCAAACGCTGGCCCCTTCAAAACTCCAAAATGCAAGCGACACTGCGCTATGTTGTCTTTACCAAGAGCATCTTCAGACCGTGCAAGTGTTCAAGATGATATGGGTTCATATGGATATGACAGCCACGGGTGCTTCAGAGCTTCAGATGCAGAAGGGCGCTTCTTCGGGTTTATCTCAAGCAGATGAGCAACGAAATCGATGAAGCCTTGGTCCCCCATTGGAAGCCTGTGCCTCAAGGATGTCTTCTTTGGTATCAGGTATTCCAGTCTGCTAGTTTCCTGAAGCACAGAGAAGAATAGCACCGTTTACAAAATAAATAATAAATACATGAATACCTGTAAAACTAAGGTTACCTGTGTTTGTACAAAAACAAACACGACAAAATTGGCGAAAGCTGATCTGTGAATTCACAGAGATTTATTAAATAAATGGAGTAATTAACTCAAAACCATATGGCTTACCTGATTCCGTTCATAAAGCATGTGATTTTTTGTGAAGTATTTGTATGTATCACGTCCTTTGGCTAGCATGCCTTGATCAATAGGGGAAATGATTCCCATCACCCGTGCAAGTAAAGTTGCAGGGGAATCATTCTGGAAGAGTACCTACACAAAGCAAGTTCATTTCTACATTTAGCACCAGTATCATGATTTTTTTCTTTTTCAGAAAACTTGTAGCTTATCTAATTCGAATCACAATATACATACATAGCTTGTACTGAGAAAGATTTCTGTTCAGTATATTATCTGTACTTTATTCTATGTACAGCTGAATCTCTGAATGAAGAACCAAATAAGATACACTGACACAATGATACAACTCCATTTCCTGCCTACATGTCAGAAGAATCTATATTTGGTGTATTGCAAAATGATGACTCAAACCATATTGAGACGTGATCAAAATTCTGGTATAAACTTCATATTTCTTTAGTTTGACTTTGCAGGCACCAAACTGTTCACAAGGCGACAGGAATTTATAGCAACGTCATTGAATAGACAAGTCTGCATAACAGTATATAAAAAAACACGCTTGTTTTGTTTTGTCATTTATCAAAACACAATCTCATGAATCAGTGTTAAGTTGTTCATCTCCGCATCCACTAGAATGGATTTATGGATGAATTAGAACAATAATAGTCACAACTTCATGTACACAGACAGACAAACCCGTAATGTTACTCATAATAAACCAGTATTCTTACAGAAGCTGAGACTTACTTTAAATATTACAAAATATTGACTTTGTTTAAGCTTAACATTAACAGATCTCAACTACTAGATAATTAAACAAAGTCAATATTTAGTAACCATGTTTGTAATAACTTAAAGAAACAGATACAACCAAAACTAAAATAACAACCACATGCTCTAATCAATAATCCAAACATTTGTACGAGGAAAATAAAATCTAACAACATGTATACATAGATGCATAGCACTTACATTGCCAGTACAAAGTTCGGCCAAGATGCAGCCAAGCGACCATATATCTATCTTCTTATCATATGGAAGTCCCAAGATAACCTCAGGAGCACGATAGGATCTGGACTGAACGTAGGAGCACAGATGATCCGTCTCAAAGCAACTACTCCCAAGATCAATGACTTTGACCTCACATCTACTGTAGCTTTTGACCAGTATATTCTCAGGCTTCAAGTCACAGTGTATCATGCCAAGGCCATGCAAAAACTGAAGTGCCTCTAGACATTGAATCGTAATTGACTGCATAAAAATTCAATAAACCTTAAACACCAGCATAAAAAAACTAAACAGTTGTCAAATAGAAAATGGAACTAAACAAACCTGCAGTCGTGGCATTGTGAAGTAGACCTCCCCTCCTGACTCCCGATTAAATTTATGAAATTCATACAAGTTTGCTTTGAGCAGTTCACATACTATTAACAGATGTTCCTACAACACAAAGTCAAATTCTAACTAATTAAAATTCATTGAGACAAATATGTAATTTATAAATGCACAAACAAGATCAATGCAGGAGGCGCAAGTTGGGAATATAAATGACTGTAAAAACCTGCCCCCAAAGAAATCTACATCTTGACATGACTAACCACAGAATAGATACACAAAGATTTCAAGTTTTTGCCTCCCTACGCTAACATAAAGGCACTGCCATGAAGCATAAGAGTCCCAGGTACACAAGACAATGAAAGGCGAGTCATACAAATCTAGCAAATAAATGCACACATATGAAACAATTATCTATCTCAAAGTCTTATAAAAGCGACCAAATAAGATAACCACTCTCCGGGGTCGTATCGACTGGTTGAAAGGTTTGAAAGAGAATGTTGTTAAAGTAAATATCAAATTGTGCATTTCCTTACTCGATAGTAGAAGTAATCGTACAATCGAAGAATGTGATACTTGTCACCAGGATCATGCTTATTGACGTATTTGAGAAGCTTTATCTCATCAAGGCTCTGATCAAAGAAGTCTTTGTTGTTCTTTATAATTTTCACACACACATCCATGCCTGTATGTAGATCATGAGCTTGTATAGCTTTGCTGAATGCTGCTGATCCAAGATATTCAGTAACATGATAGCGGCCAGCTAATACAGAATTCAAAACAACTTGAAAATTTTTGTCCTCCTCAAAGCCAGTTCTGTGGAACAAAAACATGGGGTTCAAATCAGAAGAAAGTTAAGTAGCCCATGATAAAAAAATTGCAATGAAGAGCTTCAAAGTAGCGAGAAACATCAGCAAAAGTAGAAAGACTAAAGTCTATCACAAGAGTACACGTCTCAACAGAAGAAATCACACAATAAGTTTCAAGTTTAGGGGGATTGTGTTGTCATAATCCTGTTTATGTTATACAGAAAAAAATAAAGGAAACAATGAGAGAGATAGAAAGATAGATAGAGGGGAGTAATTAAGGTATTATTCTTCTATCTTGAAGAAAACAAGGTCTAACACTACAGTTTCAAAAGTTTCCAGAGCATTTTAAAATGTATTATTGGTGTAAAAAGAAAAATCCAATGCCCAAAGCACATTCTCCAGTAACTAACCATGATCAATTAATTTATATTTGAGATTGGTGAATAGGTGAGGACGTGCCTGTTTTTCCTGTGCACAATTTTGAGGTTGAAGGTCTCAAACTCTTCCTCTTGAGCCTTTATTTGCCTTACTTGTTCTTGCACAGCAGCCGCCTCTTCATCCTCAAGTGATGCCCCCATATCTTCTTCCCTAACAGCAGCAATTTTCTCATCTTCTTCTTGCTTGGCATGATCTCTTTCAGCATAAGCATAATTAGAGAGCGTTGAGGGAGTAGAGTTTGTGGATCTAACAGCATTAGCATTATTTTCATCCCTAGAACTCATTCTAGGTGAGGACTCGTTACTTTTCTCCCTCCATGAAGCAAGCATGTTATCATCATCAGGTTCTTCAGTGACAACAGCATTGAAGTTGTTTGACCATAACGGTTTAATAGAGCTTGCCTGCACCAATTGTCCATCTCTCAGTGGTGGCGGGAATGAAAATCCCCCTTCTGAATGATTTTTCTTCTGTCTAAATACACCATTATCATTCTCAACTATGTATTTATTTGCCTCATGTTTACTAGTTTTCTTCTTGTCCCTCTCAAGTCTATCAATACGTTTCTTATCTGAGTCCTGATGATTCTTCCGTGGCCCACCAATTCCTACATCATGGTCCCGAAAGTATTCTAGATCCCCTTCACTACTGCCACCAATTAAACTTTCCCTTACTTCGCTGCCGATATCAGCAGCATCGCTATTGATTCCCACACCTATTGATCTTACTGAACCAAGCTGGTCGTCATCCACACAAACCTCCTCCAAAAGTGGCCTTCCACTCTCATTCACAACTTTCCCATTCCCTAACATGATGAGTTCATTGGTCTGAGTGACAAAGCCCTGCCAGACAGGTTCTGAACGCATTAAATTAAGCTCCTCTTCATCCATCAATTGTCCATCATATTGAGCTATTAAACCATTATCATCAGTTCTCCCATACAATTCAGTCACTGATAATCCTATAGGATCATCTGAACTTATAATTGGTTCAACATTTTTCGCTTGGAAGCACCGCTCACCAGAGAAATAAGAATCCTCCTCAGCAAAAGATTGATCATCATCCTCATCTTTGGTTGGACCCCTTTCCTGTGGATCTGGAACACTGCCATGACCTGTTCCTTTTTCATTGTCACTAGGGTAATCAATTTCATGGGCCAAAAACCACGCCTCATCTTCTATCGGTTGTCTCATGTATCCGACATCATCATCATCATCATATTCATCAGAGTCCCAATATGGGTAGTCAATCGATTCACTCAAACCATCACCAACAGTAGCAAAACCAGAAACCAGATCAGATGCGTCCTCTGCAATCCCCTGACTTACAGACAGCCAACTGCCTCCTACAGG
>JAOTRO020000019.1:547525-564273 GCA_028566515.2 Pyracantha coccinea | reverse complement strand
TCTGGTTGTTGACAGAATTATACTGGGGACCGTTTAAATTTTGGTTTAGCTGCAGAGCAAGCAAAATCAGAAGGTTACAAAGTAGAGGTATGCATTAATTTGCATATTTCCTTTTATATTTTCTGTTCAAACCCTCTGATGCATTGTTAGTTTAAATGAAAACAATGGGACTGCCGTTTAATGGTGCAGACTGTAATTGTTGGAGATGATTGTGCATTACCTCCGCCTCGAGGAATAGCTGGTCGAAGGGGTTTGGCCGGGACCATTCTTGTTCATAAGGTTCTCTTCCCTCTCTCTTCGTTTTTGTCTCAACACTTTCCATTTGGAATGTTTTCTTTAACTATTGTCTGCAGCCAGTTAAACGTTGTCTTTGTGTTAGATATTTTTTATTTCATGTATGCATGCAAGCTTATTGTGAAGGATGTTAGAAATAGGGTGTTTTTTGTTTGAGGGTTGGAAGCCTTTTCACCCATGTCTTCACATCCCAATTAGAACCTGGTCCATGGTATCAACTGTTAATAATATCAGTATTTTCATTATTTTGGCTAAATGGTTAATTGAAATCTGTGATGCCTGTGTGAAATAGATTGCTGGAGCTGCTGCTGCTGCTGGCCTTTCACTAGCTGATGTTGCTGCAGAAGCAAGACGAGCATCTGAAATGGTTGGAACAATGGGCGTTGCACTATCTGTTTGCACATTGCCTGGTCAGGTCACACCAGACCGTTTGGGTCCAGGAAAGATGGAACTTGGTCTTGGAATTGTAAGTTACTTTCAGTAAGCGACATTGATTATAAATCAAGAGGTTAAGCTTTAGTTTACTAATCACGTTAAAACATCAACTCTATTTCTGGTCTGCTTGCCATAAATTGGAACTCATATCTGCTCAAATTCTTCCAAGTTCCAACCATATCCTCATTTGATTTTATTTTTATTATTATTATTATTTTTTTTAATTTCCAGCTCTTTGCACATGTGGCTTGGTACTTATATTTACTTCTTAAATACTTTGACAAACTGACTAAAACTTGATTGCTTTTACAGCATGGAGAACCCGGTGCTGCTGTAGCTGATCTTCAACCGGTGGATGTTATAGTGTCTCACGTTCTTAAGCAGATATTGTCTCCAGTATAGCCTTAATACTTTCTTATTATGAACGTAGCTTTTTCCCAATGCATATGATGACCTACTTTTTAACTACGTTACATTTAGTGTTTTTTCCCTACAACCTATTGAATCAAGCTCCAAATTTCTAAAATATTTAATTTCTAATCTTTGCAGGAAACTAATTATGTTCCAATTACTCGGGGTTGTAGAGTGGTGCTTATGGTCAATGGGTACGTTGGAGCTTTTACTTTATATATTAGATGAAAATTTCAATTATGGGGACTTTTATCATGTGCAAGAGAAAATAATTGTAATCTTGTGTTTCTTTTCCATTATGGCAGGTTAGGTGCAACTCCTGGAATGGAGCTGATGATAGCATCAGGTAAAGCAGTACCTAAGTTGCAGCTGGAACATGGATTGGCAGTGGATAGAGTGTATACTGGGTCATTTATGACTTCTCTTGATATGGCAGGTTTGTCCTCTGCCACATGACAAGAGTGTTAGTTATATTAATAATGTACACATTCGTAACATTATGTTTCTTCAGGTTTTTCGATTTCTGTCATGAAGGCTGATCAAACTATTTTGCAACGTCTGGATGCTGCGACAAAGGCACCATATTGGCCTGTTGGTGTTGATGGTATTTGTTTATGGTGTTTGAATGTATCTTCTTGTCTTTGTATTTCTTCGTGAATAGAAATTGCTTTAATGAAAGTCTAATGACATTGGTGTCAAGAATAAGTCGTACTTCTTCTGTATTAAAATACAGTGAATACATACTACACTTCTTTTATAACACATATACTTATCAAAAACTAAATATTTCATTGAGCTCAGTGGTTATCCCTTGCAGGCAATCACCCACCAGCAAAGATTCCTGTTCCATTACCTCCATCTCGTTCAATGAATTTTGATGAGGTATGTTCAAACCTTTGTACCGTTAGGCTGGCATGTAATGGTATTGTTTGACTTTGTATGATTTCATTAGCCATTAGGTGAGCCGCCACAGCTTAATGAACAAGGCCAGATTCTTGTGGTGGCCATTGAAGCTGCTGCAAATGCAATTAAAAAACTTAAGGACAATTTGAACGAATGGGATGGCAAAGTTGGTGATGGTGACTGTGGGTCAACAGTAAGTCCTAGCCGTGATCCCTAATTTGATGATATGATGCGTGCTAAATCTGGTACCTCTCCCAAGTCTCTTGTCATTTCCTGCTCATATCATTTAACGTGTTAAATCTTATGTTTCCATTGCAGATGTATAGAGGTGCAACAACAGTTTTGGAAGACATGAAAAAGTACGTCCGATATTCAGTCTTCTTTCTTATGTTTCCCGACCAAGTTTTTATTAGTGGTCTTGTATATATTACTGTCTTGCAGTTATCCTCTGAATGATGCAACTGAAACAGTGAACGAAATTGGATCATCTATCAGAAGAGTTATGGGGGGCACAAGTGGGATCCTGTATTCAACTTTCCCTTTTCTTCAATAAAGTTTGACAGAATTTTTGAAGAAATTTTTTGCTGCATTTACCCGGACATGATATTTTACATCTATATTCTCGAAACAGGTATGTTATATTTTGTAAGGCAGCCTATGCTCAGTTGAAATCAAGCACCCAATCAGTTGTCACGTCAAAAAATTGGGCTGAAGCGCTTGAAGCTTCCATTGCTGCAGTCAGTAAATATGGTGGGGCTAGTGCTGGTTATCGGACAATGTTAGATGCCCTTATTCCAGCATCTACGGTTCTTCAGGAGGTCAGATAATTATGAGTTTCTTTTTCTCCTTTGTTATAGTGGGCTCATAAATTTGATGCTTACAGTATATCTGTTTTGAAAACAGAGGTTGGAAGCTGGTGATGATCCTGTGACTGCTTTTTTACTCTCGTCTGAAGCGGCATTAGCTGGAGCTGAGTCAACTAAGAACATGGAGGCACAGGTGTCCGACTAATTCGTTTCCATCTTCTTTTTGCTCCCTTCAGAATTCTAATTAGAATGATGTCACATCCTCCTCGGCCATTTTGTATTTTTGGGGATCTGATTCTGCTGTGGTGTTTTATGCAGGCTGGTCGTTCAAGTTATATCTCCGGAGATATACTTGCTTCAGTTCCAGACCCAGGTGCGATGGCTGCAGCGTCGTGGTACAGAGCAGCAGCCTTAGCTGTCAAGTACAAAAACCAGACTCCTCCATAGACGAGGAATCCATTATCTCTAGCTACATTTCTGCCAATTTTCTCAACTTGCAGATACAACCCAACAACTCATCATTTTTGTGCATACTTTTTGCACTACTAACAATTTGAGCTTTCCGCTTATGGTTTTTGTGCGTAAGGCTGAGAGAGCGAGAGAGTTTCATCGATATATACATACAATACAATGTCTTGAGATCTCTTTCGGAAAATTGTATATTTCAATTATTGATAGCATTCAGAATAATATGGTTTCTCGTGAATTACATAAATATATACACACAAATTCATAAAGCGACCCGAACCTTTTGGTTCCTTCTTGTTTGGAAGTGCTTTTAAAACAGGTAAAGGTGTTTCAAGAGAACCAAAACTGCTTCCGTCAATGTTTGGTAGAAAATATCGAGCTTATACGAGCATGCTTTAGATTGTTTTTGGAGGAGAGAGAATAGTGTTTTGACAATCAAGCACTTCTGGTTGTGGTTGGAATGGAAAAAAATTACAAGTGCTTTTCTTAGAAGTATGTTGGATGCTTTTTCAATAAGCTGTTCAAGTCATTTCTAGGAAACACATTTTAATAAAAATTACGTTTACAAGTGCTTTTTCGGAGACAAGCCCAATCAATCAAAGTCTTATTCAAAGTAGTTTTTGAGAAAGCGTATTCAAATGCTTTTTGAAGACGCGCTTTCAACAAAAGCCCTTTTTACAAAGGAATCATACATTTGGTACTCACGAGAAGGGCGAGTGAGGAAGAACACACGAGAGCATTTTACTCCTTGGGTCAACTTTCTTTCAAAAGCAGGCCAGACGCGGACACGCCGAACCGGTGGGCCCCTAGACATCCGCGCTGGTACGTTGTGCAAGCGAGTGGCGATGGAGTCGCAATCACATGGCCGTACAAAAAACAGCAGATGAGCGATCTCCACCGTCGGATCAGACCCTAAAATTCTAACAAGTAATTATCAAATGACTATTCCAAAGACTTGAATCTCTCAGTGGATCCTACTTACATATTTACAGGGACATTTTGATCGAAAATTTCATCGGTCAACCAGATTAGTCCACATTTTGCCAAAATCTTGAGAGCAGAGACCAAAGATGGCAGAGCAGCTAACGGAGGAGCAGATCGCGGAGTTCAAGGAAGCTTTTTGCCTCTTTGACAAAGATGGCGATGGTATATATTTCTACACATTCTCGTACGTGTGTGTGTGTGTGTGTGTGTGTGTGTATTGTTGGGTTGAATTTTATTTTGTAGACAAGTGGTTAGACAGTTCATGGATCAAGTTTTGAACCACCCCTTGTGATTATGTTTTTGAATGATTCATGTCGAACCTGGAAATGTCGATATCTGGGATTTATCATGTTTTGGGTCTGTAGATGAAGGCAGTAAATCCGTTCTCTTGCACCCAAGTTCGAATCTTTCTCCCCGTATAGTTTAGGCAGTATATTCGTTCTCTTGCACCAAGTTCAAATTTTTAGGCAGTATATTCGTTCTCTTGCACCAAGTTCGAATCTTTCTTCCTGTATAGTATATTAACTTAGAATATCGTCTTGTAAAATTAAAAAGAAAGGGACATTTATGGGTTCTGTTTCGTACATTTATGCTACTTCCCATTTTTCAGGTAGAAGTAGTTTTGATTCATGTTTTTGTTTGGACATAGGTTGCATCACTACCAAAGAGTTGGGAACTGTGATGAGATCATTGGGACAGAATCCCACTGAGGCTGAATTGCAGGACATGATCAGTGAAGTTGATGCTGATCAGAATGGCACAATCGATTTCTCCGAGTTTCTGAATTTGATGGCGAGGAAGATGAAGGTATATAATCTCCTCACATTGTATTCTGGTATGTCATATTTTGAATCTCAGTACAGTGATCTGCTGTACTTTGCCGATCTGATGAATATGGGCGTTTTTGTGCTACACTCGTACTTGTTTGTAACTTTCACCCTAAGATTTTTACATAAAATCGCTGCAGTAACTGAATACGGGTTGTTCAAATTTCATATGGAGCTTAGGGAGAATGAGGACTCTTGTAATTCTTTCATTCAATGCGCTTCCAACTGATCCGTCATTGTTTAAAGTGTAATTGTTCTGTTCTAATTTGATCCTTATGGAAAGTCTGTACATGATTGCTGATCTTGCTTCTAATTATAACTAAAGAGCAAATGCAACTGTGCAAGTGCTTCGTGAGTCCTGACTGTAGGGTGAGTAGAAATCGGTGTCAATAATCATAGAATTGGAAGCATTAGTATCGTTATGTTTTGGTCTGTTTGATTAAATTTTGGTTTGTTTGATTAAATTTTGGTATGCTCTTATGTCTGTGGTTTGGATGTACGAACTTACACGCAAAGTTTGTTGAATTAAAACTTCTGCAGGATGCTGATTCCGAGGAGGAACTCAAAGAAGCTTTCAAGGTCTTTGACAAGGACCAGAATGGCTTCATTTCTGCTGCTGAGGTAAAGACCATAATTTGTTGTTTCTTTGATGATATAATGAAGAATGTGTGTACTGGAAAACTTATAGGGACAATCTGCCTAATTGTGCAGCTTCGACATGTAATGGCGAATCTCGGTGAGAAACTGACGGATGAAGAAGTGAATGAAATGATTCGTGAAGCCGACGACGATGGCGATGGCCAGGTGAACTATGAGGAGTTTGTGAGGATGATGCTTAACAAGTGAAGTGAATCGTAATTTGTAGTGTTTGGATTCTAAAAAGGGTTAGAGCTATGAACATTTATGGTTTGTATTGTTGTAGAATCACTAATCAGTCATATTAATATGTTTGCCTTTGGACTTTCGCAACAAGCTGGAATTTTCATCTGTTGGAATTAATTCAATCTTTAACGAGAAACACTTTCAAATAAAAGTATGAGGTTACTGTTAGTAACTTCTTGTTTCAGTGTGAAGTCATTTTAAAAAAGGGAACTTTAACGAAAAGCTCCCGGTATTGTTTACTTTAACGAAAAATTACATTTTTACATTAAAAAGTCAATTCTTATACTATTCATTTTACCCTTTATTTTATCTTGATCGTTAAAACTCAAAGTTTTCAAGTATTTTTTCATTAGTTTTTTTCTTTTTTGAAAAATCTCTCTTTATCGAGAGACATCTACCTACACTCGAATGGCATAATGGTAATATCACTAGCAAATTATGCTATTACCTTGATATACGGTTACAATAATATTCTCATCACAATAAAAACCGGTTTAGTGTTCATATGTAAAAAATTACTCATAAATTATAATGTGTACATCAAATAAAGGAGTTAAACTTGTTATTTAACGTCCAATTAAAATGCTGATACATAGGATAATGCCTTAAACAATTACATAAACGTGTTAAAACATGTCATGTTATTTTCATATTATACGGGTTAATAAAAAATGCAAACGGTATATTAAACGTATTAAACGGCTCGACATGATTATGACACGAACACGATTAGGGCCATCCCAAACTTGTTTATTTCCTGTTGTTAGGTGCAATTCAAGTCCAAACCCGCCAACCCGCACCCAAACAAAACGAACTCCGATTAGAAAAAGCTAAAACCCCGAAAATGCAGTGAAATCCCTCGAGCATGCTCTGCGTCTCACTGCCTCTAAAACCCTTCACCAACAGAGCCTTCTTGTCCACTGCGGCGGCACTTTTAAGGCAATGCAAGTCTCTACCGGAAGCCAAGCTCCTACACCAGCGTATCCTGGTCCAAGGCGGCCTCGCACACGCCGCCACCGACCTCATTGCCGCCTACGTCGCCTGCAATGCTCCCTCACAAGCCCTGGGGTTGCTCCAACGCCTTGTGCCGTGCCCGTGGACTGTTTTCTGGTGGAATGTGCTTATACGGACCGCCGTGGGTTCTGGGCTACTTCATGACGTGCTTAATCTCTACCATCGGATGCAAATGCTTGGGTGGCGGCCTGACCATTATACTTACCCCTTTGTTCTCAAGGCTTGCGGCGAGCTTCGGTCGTTCTGGAGAGGATCGTCGGTTCATGCCTCTGTGTTCGCAAATGGGTTTGAGTCAAATGTGTTTGTTTGCAATGCGTTGGTTGCTATGTATGGCCGCTGCGGTGCATTGGAAGATGCCCGTAAGGTGTTCGATGAATTGTCTGAAAGGGGGATTGGGGACGCTGTGTCGTGGAATTCGATTGTGGCGGCTTATGTTCAAAGTGGGGATTCGAGTAATGTGCTTAAAATGTTTGATCGGATGATGGGTGATTTTAGTGTGCGCCCAGATGCTGTTAGTATAGTTAATGTTCTTCCTGCTTGTGCTTCGGATGGTAAGCCGATGTGGGGTAAGCAGATTCATGGTTATGCTATTAGAAATGGTTTATTTGAAGATGTTTTTGTGGGTAATGCCGTGGTTGATATGTATGCTAAGTGTGAGATGATGGAAGAGGCACGCAAGGTATTTGGTAGGATGAAGGTAAAGGATGTTGTTTCGTGGAATGCAATGGTTACCGGGTATTCTCAGATTGGTAAATATGAGGATGCCATTGGTTTGTTTGAGAAGATGGGGGAGGAAAATATTGAGTTGAATGTTGTCACTTGGAGTGCTGTGATTGCAGGGTATGCTCAGAGGGGACATGGTTATGAAGCGCTGGATGTTTTTCGGCAAATGCAGGCTTGTCGCTTCAAGCCAAACATTGTTACTCTTGTGTCTCTTCTTTCAGGGTGTGCCTCTGCAGGAGCGTTGATTCAAGGAAAAGAAACCCATTGTTATGCAATAAAATGGATCCTGGATTTAGAAGGAAATGACCCTGGAAATGATATGATGGTAATTAATGGTCTGATTGACATGTATACCAAATGCAAGAGTCCCAAAGTTGCTCGAATGATGTTTGATAATATTGAACCAAAGACGAGGAATGTGGCGACTTGGACTGTGATAATCGGGGGGTATGCCCAGCATGGGGAAGCTAACGAGGCATTAGAACTATTCTATCAGATGCTGAGAAAGGATTGCTCTCTAAAGCCAAATGCTTTTACTACATCTTGTGCCCTGATGGCCTGTGCTCGTCTGGGGGCACTGAGGTCGGGTAAACAAATTCATGCTTTTATGGTACGCAATCAGTGTGATTCTGGGAAGCTGTTTGTGGCCAATTGCCTCGTTGATATGTATTCAAAATCTGGAGACATTGATGCCGCTAGAGTTGTGTTTGATTACATGCAACAAAGAAATGCTGTTTCTTGGACTTCACTCATGACGGGCTATGGAATGCATGGTCGTGGTGAAGAAGCCCTACAAGTTTTTGGTGGGATGATGAGTGTGGGGCTGGTGCCTGATGGTGTAACTTTTGTTGTTGTCCTGTATGCTTGCAGCCATTCTGGAATGGTCGATGAAGGAACAAGGTACTTCAACAGCATGAGCCAGGATTTTGGGATTGTTCCTGGGGCGGAACACTATGCTTGTATGGTTGACCTCTTGGGTCGTGCTGGTCGCTTGGACGATGCGTTGAAGATGATCAAAGACATGCCTATGCAACCAACCCCAATTGTATGGGTGGCCTTGCTCAGTGCATGCAGGACGCATGGAAATGTTGAACTAGGTGAATATGCTGCACAGCGGTTATCAGAGGTTGAGTCAGAGAATGCTGGATCATATACGTTGCTTTCGAACATATACGCCAATGCCAGACGTTGGAAAGACGTGGCCAGAATCCGATCGTTAATGAGAAATACTGGCATCAAGAAGAGGCCCGGTTGCAGTTGGGTGCAAGGTAAGAAAGGCAACGCAACATTCTTTGTGGGCGATAGGACTCATCCAATGTCTCAAGAAATATATGAGAAACTTGCAGAATTGATCGAACGCATCAAAGACATGGGATACGTTCCCGAGACAAGCTTTGCGCTTCACGACGTCGATGATGAGGAGAAAGGAGACCTTCTTTTCGAGCATAGCGAGAAGTTGGCTCTGGCCTACGCAATCCTAACTACGCCGGCAGGCCAACCTATCCGGATCACCAAGAACTTACGCGTCTGCGGTGATTGCCACAATGCCATTACCTACGTCTCCATGATTGTTGAGCATGAAATCATATTGAGAGACTCAAGTCGATTTCATCATTTCAAGAAAGGATCCTGCTCCTGCCGAGGCTATTGGTGACGAACAAAGTGTGCGCTCATTTGTTTCTTATTTTAAGTATTATTATGTAACGATTAATGCATTAGATGTAAGGTTTACGGGAAGGTCATGTAGAGAATTTTTAAGCATGACGGTCACACTGTGACATAATGTTACTAATCCAGACATTATTTGGATGATTTGCTATAAAGCCAACCATACACAAATACACATGCTGAGCTATGGATTGTCCCCAACTTCACCAACTTCATCTCTTCCTCTTCTCTCTTTATCTTCCTATCTCTGTTCAATCTTGTTTGGCCACCAGAGGAAGAAACATGAAAATATGACGAATTCCACCCAAAAAAAATTCAGATTATTAATCCAACTTGATTTCCAAGTATTTTAATCAAAATAACAATAAAACACTTACATTTAGCCCTGTACCGTGGAGATGGAAAAATATAACACTGCACTACTCATTAAAAAACTAATATTTAAAAAAGCTAAAAAATGTCACGAGGGCTACATTTAGCCAAACCATTGGAGATGGCCTAATACCACTTGTTGAGACCCACATTTTGCAAACTCTTCCTAAATTGCACCTATTGCACATATATTGTCTTCAGTTTCACCACCTCTATCTACCGCCCAATTGAGCCGTCATCTTTCTAGATGTGCAACACCTCGAACTATGATGATGTCTCAAGCCACACTATAGGCTCTAATACCACTTTTTGAGGTCCGCAATCTCTTAACTCTTTCTTCGATTGCACCTATATATATTTTCTCCAATTTCACGAATGAGATCCTCTTCGGATCCTCTTCGAATCTTTTTGTGAAGGATCTTTTAATTCTGTCAATTTATTGTACATCGTACGATCAGAAATCATTTTAAAATTTTTATTTAAAATTGAACACAAATAGTACCTAACGAAAACTGACCGCACGATTTATGATGAACGGACACGATTAAAAGATTTCCTGGATCCTCGTAAGGAAGATCTCCTCATTCCAATTTCACCACATAAGTTCATACAAAGTGTAATTAATGGTCATAGACTTACTCAATTGAAAAGTAACTACCACTTGATATACCCTTAACATGCATTCGGACGTGAGATAATTGTGCATATTCCACACTTCCTAACCAGCATCAATCTCTATTATTCTAACGTAAGGAAGCCTTAAAGGGAAGGGATCTTTTTTTTTTTCTTTTTTTTTTAAATGGGGATACCCTCTTAACCGTTAGATTTAGCTTTAATGAAATTGTGTGGTTGAGATTCTGTGGTCTGTGATTTAATCTCAACCACAGAATTTCATTAAAGTCAAATCTAACGGCCAAGAAGATATTCCCATTTTTTTTTTTTTAAAATAAGGATCCCTTCCCTTAAAGACTCTACTCACATAAAGTGCACGAAGTTGAGGGAATTTCAAATCACCATGAGGACGAAGTTACCAATTCCCCACGATAAGTTTTAACTTTCACTAGATGCCATGGCAGGCGAGTAAATTTTGTTTAGACAAGACACGAGGGTGTCTTCATGGTTGGTTGCAATGGAGAGGTCGAGCGATGTAAGGTGTGTGCGTGTCTGTCGGCACAACTTTATGTTGCGTCTCCACAAAACAACAAATGAAAATGATTAGTCGGACGTTTAGCTTAATATGGCTATAATCCATCATTAAAAGGTAAGTGAATGTCATGTTTTTGTTTTGTTGTGATTCGGAACTGATTTTTTTCAAAAGCTATTATGCATGAAAGAGTCGAAGATAACTCAATTAGATTCTTGAAAGGAAGATAATTCATTCAACTTTTTCTAAAGCCGTGAAGCTAGCTAAAAGGGGTAGGGGGCCACGGATAATATTTCATGAATAAGTCATCTAACATGCTCGAAATAATAGTAATCTAACGTTATTGACGTGACGTGGATTACAACATTTGATCATATCAGTAGTGCACGTGATTCACAAATTAAAATTTATTTTAAATTAGAGAAAAAGACGATAAGAATATACCAACACAATTTCCGTCCCAAATTTGGTACAAATTTAAATTTCCTCCCATAACATTATTCTTGAAACTAATAGAGCTCCTTGCCACTGCAATATGCTTCCCCTATTAGTCTACGTGATCTCTTGTTATATTATCAATACTAAGGGAGAGAAAATGAGCTTACTCTTACAATGGACTAGCAATAATGCGGTTTAAATTTGCATTTGGCGAGAATCGAAACTAAGATCACTCACTTATAAGTGAAGAGGAATACCACTAGACTGTAGGAATCTCTTCTTTGAAACTATATATGTGCATTTGCAAGGCTGAAGAGAGCTTGATCACCTTCGCACTTATTCCCACAAGACCTAAATGCTACTAATACGTTTCAATCTTTTTTTTTCCTTGAGAAAAATATAGAATTTTATTAAATGGAAACACGACCCAATACAAGTTACAACAATCAACTTAATAAAAATAGGGGACAACCCAAGAAGCCCATTCAACAATTAGACAAAAATATAAAAGGAAAATCATAACCCTAACCGTATCAAGCGGAATGATGCTACCGCCGCAACCACTCCGCCGGCAGCCATAAGAGGAACCACTTTAAGATTCGTTGAATTCGACAAAGGTATCGCAACATTGAACTTGTCAACCCGCAACAAAGAAGTATCCCAACCAAATTTTGTCACCAAAATTGCCGCATCGGAGAAGAGCCACCAGATTTTTATAAAAAAAATTAAAAAACGAAGGGGATGGGGCTGAGGGGGCATTTAAAACACCATCGATTTGGGCAAAGTTGCAGCATGCTTGACCTCGAATTTTTAGCATACCAGTTGTGTGCGAAGCCGTGAAGGGATACAGATCTGAAGGCCAAAACAAGTGACACGCAATTGGCTTTAAGCAAAGGTTGAGGAAGGAAGGAATGTGATAAGGAGGAGGAAATGAACAAGATGGAAGAGGATGGGCATTGAGGGTTGAAGGAGGGTGGTTGCAAGATGGGGATTAGGGTTGACAAAGGGCAAAATATGGTCAAAAACACCGGAAAACGTCGAAGAACGCTGAAAATAAAACTCGTGACCTCACTAGCTGACAACCATAGGCAACGGAAGGGTAAGACACAAACATAATTACTAGAGAGGAGAAGGAAAAAGAGGAAGAGCAAGGGGGTTGCTGCCCACCCCAACCAAAAGGAGTCGGCAGAAAAGAGAGCGGGGTTTTAGGGGGTTCTGTGCGAGAGAGAAAAGGGGGAAGCGGCTAGGGTTCTTTTTGCGGTAATGTTAATTGTTTTGTCTTTGTTGATGCATTTTTCAATCTTTTGATTCCGCTTCGTTGTGGAATAAGGGCTTTCCGATTAGTCGTGGAATAAGGGATTCACACTTACTTTTTCTGGACTAGTTTACATGTAGGGCATCTCTTCAACAAACTTGAAGTCTCTTGTATTTTGGTCTCAATTGGTGTGAAAACTGACCTAATTAGCCCTACCGAAGTTTACCTTCATTATGAAATGCATACGGTTGGTTTCAATGTGCAAATAAGTAAGAAAAGGAGGAAAACAAAACGAGATGAAGGCCCAACACTTCCAAATAACAAAAAGGAAAGAAAATAAAAGGCTAAAGCTATAATTCAAGCAATGGGGACTAAGAGGAGGACTAATTAGTGCCTAGAGAGTAGAGAGGTGGTACTACTGGGTAGTGAGAGAAGATGCATTGCCAGTAGATGCAGAAGTAGAAGAAGATGAAAGGTTTTTGTGGTTATGCATCCACACTTTGAACACCTGTCTGCTTACCCCTACACTCCTGCAGAACATCTCTATCTCATCCTCTAGATCTTTTCTCAGCAGCTTCCACCCCAACTTCTCAGAAAACGCCAGCATCTTCTCCTTCTGCTCCGCCGTGAACTTCGTCCTGAACCGCTTCTTCCCACCGCTCATCCTTTCTCCGCTGTCCGGCGACCCACCTCCGCCGGCATTGTAGTCAATGAGTTGGTCTTGTGTTGTTATGATATTTTCAGCGGGATCTCGACCTCGGCTGCTGCAGCTCATGATGACATGGTGTTGAAGATGACCTGATCTACCGCCTCCTGCAGCTTGAGATGACGTGGCTGCGTAAGTGACTCTGCGGTGGAAGTTGCGGTGGCATCCACAAGCGGCGCATTGTAAGCCGCCTGGAGATGCGTAGTCAAGTGTGAACTCGCCACAGCCGTCTGTGGCGTAGCTGCCGAGGTTGGCTGCATGGTTTCTCAAGCACTCTCTGTATACATCGTTTGTGTTCGGATCGTGATCTCCTTCCATCCCCTTCTCTCTTTCGCTTTTCCTCTCTCCTCTCTCTGTGTTAGATATTTGCAATTACAGTATATAAAAAGTACAGTGGTTTCCAATGTGGTACTAATCGGTTGGCTTATTTACACAACTGCCCATGTTGGCCATAACTGTTGAAGAATAGAATTTTACATATTACAGCTCAATATTATTTTTTTGTGATAAAATGAAAAAAAATGAAAAAAAAATCTGAGAGAACCAAAAGGTAGTTCAGCTTCCATTCCAAAAATTGTTAAAAAAACAAAAATCATTTATTTGACCTTGCTTTTTTATTGAATTGTTATAAGAGGCTCGTAGCTTAGATATGTGCCAAGGTTTAAGACGAAAAGGAAATAGGATCTTCATCTAAATGTCGTTTGTTAATCAGTTTTTTAGAAATTGGATATGTTGATTTAATTAGTATTAGAAAATAACTATGACGACCACTTGTGATAACATCTACCCTATTACGAACGCCATTAAAATATCAGTGTGATAATATTAGTGCAATTAGTAATACACAATAACTATGACTACCACTTTTGTAGTTTTGTATCCTTTTAAAATATATCAAATTGAAAAGAAAAAAAATACAGAAAACAGAAAAGAACGAGCATAATTAAGGGACCTGAGCGATAATCTTATATGTATGGGGAGATTTCGCGGTGGCACTTGGACACAACAATAAAATCAATAAGCATTTACCTATGCAGTTGTATGGCAGCTGATTGATATGTCCAAAATTTCAGCACGATACATAGAAGATTTAGCCATGCTAATATGTCCACAAGCTTGTCAGTCAATGCAACCAATTATCACTTTATATCACCCTCCATCGCCCAACTGATATAGCTAGCTAGGGTAACAAAATTTACCCTAAAAGCTCGAGAATGTTTAAGGTTAAGGGTGAACATGCATGCATGACAAAATAATTTGGCTTTTTATTTATTTATTTATAATTATTTTGATTATCGTGAGTACATTGTTTTAGAAACAAACTATTTTTATTTCTTAAACAAATAATGATTCAAGATCCAAATTATTTTACACATGGCATGACAAATTTGTAAATTTAGTAAAAACAAGGGTTAACCGTTAACGGAAGACTGCGAATATAAACCGGGGTGAATTTCTCAAAAGTTACTTCTAGAAGTGTTGTCTATGTTGAACGCAACACATTTAATTAAATACATTTTTGGAGAATATTATTGATCGATCATGCAATGCAAATTAAGTTAAGGTCGTCCAACTCAGGGAGTTATGAGCGAGGGATGGCTGGTGGGACATGGTTGTTCTTTTAATTTGGAGTAATTAAGATTATATATAGTTCAGATGATGGAAGGTGCACATTAAGAATAATACTTTGCATATTAGTGTTTCAGTGTCTGATTTGAGCTCATGACGCGTCGTTTTGAAGAGAATGACGACGCACATCAAACTTGCTGCTTTACTGTAATATGTCGGCTTTTCGGCCAAATTTCATTGTTTAAAATATTTTATTAGGATATAAGTTTTAAGGACGTTTTTATTAACTAATCTAAGATTTCTATAGGAACAAACTAATCAAGCAGAAATGAAGAGAGATGAAGGGAAGAATTGCACTTTGATTTCTTGGTAATGGATATTTCGATGATTACAATATGAAGGACTAAATGGTTATATATAGAAACCATTGATAATCCGCAATTACAAGATTACCCTCTAACAACCTTATTCAATTAAAAGATTACCCTTCACAACAAACTCAATCCTTAACTACCTTTTGTAACTAACTTGACTCATATTTGCTTGCCACATGTTATTGGTTAATAGTTTTTAGTGTTTTGTTAATTGTTTAATTCTATTCTTATTTGGATAATTTCTAGAGCTTTTAGAGTTATGAGACATTGCAAATAGGAATATTTAGGCGTTAGCTTTGTTATCTCATCAATTGTCATTTTGTAAATTTTGAGATTTCTCATACGTTCAAAGGAAAACTAATGAAAAATGGCTTAAAAACTTTGAGTTTTAATCAAAATGACAAAAAAATGTTGTAGGTGAATAATACCATGAATGACTTTTTAGAGTAAAAATGTTATTTTCATTAAAAGTGAATAGTACTACGAGTGTTTCATTAAAACTCTCTCCCTTCAAATGGATTCCAATTTTCTTCTTGATTTTTTCTTTTCTCGTTGTGTCACAAGATGAATGGACAAAAGCAACCTAGCCAGGAAGCAGTTAAAAAACATACATATGCAATAAGCTAGCAAACTGCTTCAGGTCATGAGTTGAGGAGGGACCCGTGAAGCAGAAATGGTATGGGTTTAATCCAATAATTCACGTTGGGAAAGTAGAACGAAAGTGGGGGCACTCCTCATGTTTTGTCTTTTGCATCAATAGGTAAGAAAATCTATGTCACTTCTGCATGAACGACAACCTTGCAATCAGTAGCTACGATTTTGTTTTCTTCTTCAGTTTGACTAATATATCTAATTAGGGTTACGTACAAATTTCCTTAACTACTTAATTAAAAAATCGGATTACACGCATGATGCAAATTCTACCAAAGCAATGATACAATTTGCTGCCAATGAGGAAGGAAGGTCCTGATCATCCTCTAAGTAACCAAAATCTGAAAAGCTGTTCAGAAAACCATCTGCTAATTCTCCAGTCCACATGCAGCCAAGCAAATGAAGCCTAAAGCCATCATCTCATACTGCCACACAACGAATATATGTCAGGAATCAGATATATGTATGTATTTTTTCATGCTAACTCTGCATTATATATCCACCACATATACATTTGTGTATAACATATATTCCACATCAATATTATTACGTGACATTCACTAGAGGGTATGAGAAAAAGCCAAATAATCATATGCCGTGCATATGTCAATGGCCCTTGTGATTGATTAAGAAAACTCTTTAGATATAGATCATTGCAATTCTTATTTCCTAAATAACAATTTACCTAATTCTAATCATCCAAATAAAATTCAAATTTGAAAAAGACTGTCAAATAAAAAAGTAATCGACCTATTATTACAAAATATTTACAACTTGTGCCACAATATTCAAATGAAATCAATAAATATTGTTACTTACCTTAA
>JAOTRO020000019.1:535195-547425 GCA_028566515.2 Pyracantha coccinea | reverse complement strand
AACTTGTAATAGTGTAGATCGATGATCTTTTTGGATAACTTAGTTAGAACTTAGAACTTTTTTCTCTTGTAGCTCTTTGTTTTAGCCAGAATGAACATAAGATAAAGATTGCATGGTGGTAGGGTTTGATTATTATGTGTGGGTTTATTGATAAATTTTAGTTTCATTGTTAATTTCATTTTGTACTTGATAGTAATTATGCAATAGGGTAAAAAGGACTATTCACATTTAAAATTTAAGTTGGATGTAGAGTGAGATTATATGAGTTCAAATAAAATTTCCCTTAATAAAAAGGAACGATTGGATGGACGGCAAAAGAGCTAAGATAACTACTACGCAATCAGACTAGCTAGTTAATTAATTAGTTTTTTTAGTTAATCAAATCAAATAACAAAAAATATCAATTAGTCATTGGTCAAGCCAGTTAGTATAGTATTAGGTTAAGCAGACTGCAATATACATTTATATAATATATATATATATATGTATATGTATAAAGTTATACCCTTCCTCCTCCTAGTGCTTGTGCTAGTGGCAGTGCGCCCAATTGCTTGCCTTTTGGAGCTGAATATATAGTCTACAAGCGACCGTCCAACCCCACTACTATTTCTTCTTGTTTCTATATTGCGTCTATCACAAAGGATTGGTTGGTTTTTATCATGGTGACAAACTTAATATGTATTTAAATACTGGAAAGGTCGATTAGTGATAGATAATATGAACCAGGAATTGATTAATTATTCATAAACATATACAGATTAGTTGAAATACACGCATATATGTATATATAACACTGTTCCTTTGCAATGGCTTTCAACCTCAATGTCAGCTGGCGTTTTGTCTGTTGTCCCAATTGAGCAAGGCAACAAAATCTTGATGGGATGAGGATTGAGGATGGCAGGTTCATTGAAAAAGAATGAGAACAAATAAAGCTTATGAATTAACGATGGGTGTTTTCTGCATAATATATAACAATTAAACTCCAGATTTCAATATTATATTTTGCTAATAAAGTTCATGGACAAATTGTAACTCAAACACTTTTTCATTATAATTTTCAAAGGAGCACTAGAGAGCATATAATTTGAAAAAGAAGTAAATATAATATACACGAAGCTTATTAAGTGGTTCATTTTAATGTTCATTGTTCATGCAAAGAGTTATTGACAACATATTGAGAATCATATATCGTGAGAATATATATTATATCTACACATATATATGATTTTCATATCAAAACGAGTCAACATGAAATATTAATATATAAATGACATATTGACTATATATAAAGCGTGTATTTCGCTCTGTGGAGTGGAACCATCTCTAAGAAGCCGCTATATTCGTATAGTGGAGGAGCTTCATATAGCAAGCATCACGCTCAACTATCCATGTAGGGGTTTAGGATAGACTGAATAGTGCCATTTATATTGACCATTTCATGACCACATATCGTGTATCCCATGAAATGTAATCCCGTCTAAAAAGCTAACTACATAAATATTCATATATAGGAGAAGCTCCATATATAACATGTATTCGTTTCACGTTTTACTATTTATTCAGCAAGTCATAATAGCATCATCCTATTAACCGTTTCGTGATCACATATTATTTAGTGTTGAATATGATTGATATTTCGAATTATTGTATTATTTATATTATCACACGTTAAAAGTACTAAATGATTAATATATAATGAGGAAACAATCAATACGAGGGCACTATCAATCCTATTCCATGTACAGTGGATGGGATATTATATATATTGTATTGGTCTTTCGGTTATCATAGACAGATAGGTTAATATAATCCAGGAAGGCCGTGAAAGTGTACAAATGTGCAGTTCATAACGGGAATAAAACAGAAATTAGAAAGCAACAGTTTCCACTAGAAGTGTAGAACGTCAACCCACTTAACCACTCTTTTGAGTTTTGGTTTCGGCACTTGTGCTTTCCTAATACGAATACTTCCACGGTCGCCTACTTGTACTGCTCAGCTCACTGCAGCATTTGCAACATCAGATTATGTTAATTAATGAAACATCAGAATAATATTAATTCCTTCATTTCTTTCACTTGATTAATTATCATATAATTGTCCGTGTTTCCTCCATGTAAAAGCGTGGTTAATTATTCTTCTTTAACTTTAAGTAATCATACGCTAAAGCGAATTAACCTCCACAAAACCCCAAAAAAATTATAAAAATTTCTTTGATCGCAGGGACATAAATCATTCTTCACCACCTTGACAAATAATTGATAATATTGTTGAGAGTATCAATCCCATATTAGGGAAATAAGAGAAGTTGCATGTGTAATTACAAATAATTGAGCTACTCTCCGTATTGTCAATTGGTTTTATAGTAGAACCTCAATTTTCTTTATGGTATCAAAGCTGGTTGCCCCTCATGTGAAACTCAACAGCTATAAGTGCTTCACGTCACTCGATTTGTATTTTCCTAGACTGGAGGGACCTTGCATGTACTTATAAGTAACTAGCTACTTCTTATATTACCCTTTGTTTTATAGTGGAACGTCGACTTTCTTCCGTTATTGTTCGTAAACCTCTGTCGAAATCGGATGTTAAAAAATACACCGAGTTTTGCTTCACCTGTTGAAACTAGGTAAAGAAAACAACAGAAAATATATACTTATGATTACTGTGGGGAGTTTGCTATCAGGTGAGCCAGGAATTCTGTTTGAAATGTGGAAAACCCCACCTGCTTAAATTCTTCAGCAGGCAAGTTTTCAAGCAACATATGGATTAGGAGATGAAGCATTTTACAACCGCAGATGATCTTTCCAATACCGAACAAGAAAACAATGTCACGATGCTTCAAGTTTCAACATAATATGCTGAGTTTTTATCCAGCCACATCAATTTTGGTTTTTCTATCTCCTGCTTCCACAAAAATGGTCACTCGTATCAATTGATCCATTTTCTTTGTGTCCCATGACTTATCTCCCACTGTTGCACTGCCCAGCTGCTTCATATTCTACGATTCAACCACTCAATGATGCCCTTCGTAATGGCTTCTCGCTCTGGCTCAAAGAGAAGGTCATGTAACAACCCGTCAAACAGTTTGATGGTTTTGTCAGTTGAGGAGGCTTCATCGTACAGTTTCTGGGAGGCCTCGGGGTCAGTAACAGTATCCGCTGTTCCGTGGAGAACGAAGAAGGGTACCATCAATTTGGTTAGGTTCTGCTGCAAGTAGGATGTGATTCGGAGAATCTCATAACCAGTCCTTACGCGGATGGATCCAGTGTACACTAGAGGGTCCGAATACTTGGCAACTAGAGCCGCTGGGTCACGAGAAACAGGCATGCCTTTTTTATTGGCTGCACTGATTTGGTATCTTGGCAGCAAAAATGAGAGCAATGGAGCAATTACCTGGCATGATAAACGGAGGAAAGCGTGTAGAGGGTTAGGGTTTAGGGTGCATTTGAAAACTTGTAATTGAGTATATAATATATTCAAGAGTGCATAAAAATAAGTTGCAACAAAAGCTGGTTTTCTGACCACAAATATTGGATGCGCAGGCTGAACCCCAACTGCAGGTGATGTGAGCACTACACCGTCTATGCGGGCCTCAAATTTTGGGTCAAGCATTACCTTAAATCATTTTTGCGATATAGTGTAAGCTCAGATTAAATTCCAGGCCAATGAAGCTAATGAATAGATAGAAGACAACAAAACTGTGACTACGAAAAAGTCATTCATGCAACTCCAAGAAAAAAAAAGACTTCCGGCAACCCATACCTTAAGGACGATGGCTGCACCTGTGGAATGCCCAAAACAGAAACATGGTAGGCCAGGATTTTCAGCTAAAACCTTTTCGAGAAATAATTTCTGCATAAAAATAAAAGAGCGAAGAACACATGTAACCGTTTAATCCAAGCAGAGTTCCTAGGTTTTTCAGGTGCATTAAGAACTGGATTCAATTGCTAATGAGCCTTGAAACTTACCATATCAGTAACAGCATAATCGAGAGAAGGAACATATGCATGAAGCCCATCACTCCCACCATGACCTAGATGGATAAATCAACGAGAACAATTATATGAGATATATAAACAATTAACTACTAAATCAGAAGATTTAGAGATTTAGTGCGATATAACAGGGATGGAGTAACCCAAGGTCCACAATTTATGACTAATCCTTCAACACAAAGAAAACTCGAGATACTTTTTTTTTTATTGCTGTGTTGAACAAAAAAAAGCAGAGACTCTTCCTTCAAATCATAATAAGACTTGAACCCCCAACAACATATAGCCATTACACACCAGAAAACAATCCAAAAGCATCTCAAACAAAAAACAAAGTACAAAGAAAATAGGACTAATGACATTGAATCCCAACTAGAAGCCTAGAAATTGCAAAGGTTTCCAAGTGAATTTCGAGTGAAACGCAAGAAAGTTTTAATCTTAATCCAATTCTGATAAATACAACTGGAAGGACACCCTACCATACAAGGTGGCACACTTTAGACTGGATGCTTGTGTTGGGATGTAACTAAGTTCAACTTCAGCTTAAACCATTCTAAATATTTTTCACTCAATAGAAACATCAAAGGCGTAACTTATGAGAAACATACAAGGTTAGACCCAAACATACAAGCTTACTTATAAAGGGAGCTTCAAAGGTTTACTTTTTCGCACCAATGGGCGTCCAAATTACTCAACTCCTGCAACATCCAAATATATATGAATTGTTGAAGAGAGTGATCTCTAGGCTATGAAAACCGTAATTAAATAAAAAAAGAAGACTGCCTCTAATACGAGGGTGAGATTTTAAATTTTTGAGAGACATCTTCCCCCTTATCTAAAAAGTTAAGGCTCTTCCCCTTCCACAGCAAATATAAAAGTAATCTTTCAGCCATTTTCTTAAGCGTTGCGTTATATAGATCAATCTCATATTTCAATCTGTTGTATAGCATCCAAAATGCTTGCCTAGAAATTTGGTCATTATGACACAAGACGAAACAAGCTTGTGACATAAACAAAGAAATGTTGATAGGAAACTAGTGGGTGCACAAAAACATTAAAATTAGGTCAGTACACATTGATAATGACATACACAGGAAATTGTCATTAATTGGCTTAGACTTTAGGTATCATTTTTTAGAACGAAAACAGAAACCATTTAGACTAGTTAGAAGTTTAAATGCAATGGTAAAGGGTCAAAATGGTGTTGACTTACCAATCCAATCCATTCCGTAAACCTTAAATCCATTAGCATTCAGTTGCTTTGCAAAGTAGTCGTATCTTCCACTGGTGAAATTGTACATATGTCTTAATATATATATCAAGGCCTTTAACCTTATAATTAGCTGAAATAGCATTTAAGTGAGAATTATGTAGAAATGACAAACCTGTGTTCGTTCAGACCATGCATAAGAATGACTACGCCCCTGCGAAGTGTAAATATTAGAAACTTACAACTTGGACTCCATGACTTTGCAAACAAAACTGTGGATAAAGTATATACGTGTTTGAATATAAAATCCAAATATATTAACAGTCTGATAACATAACTTGTCAGATATATGGTAGGAGAAGGTTGCTCTCCTTTAGCAATTATTCCAACTTACATATTCGTAGCAAAAGAAATGTTCTCTTACCAATTAGTATGTCATGTTACAAGAATAGGGTTCAGGGTATGGACTATGTAAGTTAACAGAAACTTCTGATAAAACCCAGGCACTGCTTTAGAGGATCTGTCGTCAGGAACAGCTTAATTGCCCGGATGTTTCTTGGCATTATCATTCAACATTTTAATAGAATAGCCCACATACAAGAGTTTGTAAGTGGTGAACCTTAGCTGAAATGATTCATCTGAAATTTGTGCAAAGTCACTGTGGAACCAACCACAAGAAAATTTGCCTTTCCCACACACTATCAAATTATCAATTTTAAAACCGGTTACACCATATGTAGCTACTCTTAATAGATTTCCGAAAAATTGACAATGCCCTAAATGGTCTCAGCAATATGATCCAACTTATTATGCCAGTAGGCAGAGGAGTGGAAAATGAACAAGACGTGCATTTTCCGTAAATCCAGCTGCACTGCACAACCATTGAAATTATCGTGTGGATCTAAGGACAAGAGATTAGAGACGGGACCTCAAGAAAGCGAAGGATCCTCATGAAAGCGATATTTGGCTGATAAACAACCACAAAAAGATTGCCGATTTTATCGGGTATTGCAATCCTTGAGCAACGGTCCTTATCGGTATGGTATGCGTAATACGCAGTTTCTAATGGAAGGTTGATACTGATGGTACAAGCATATGTTAGAATATGCATGACTATTAGCATACTTAGTGAACACAAACTGACAAAGTAATGAAATTATTTAACATGAACCTAACTAATTCAAAACGACGACGATGTAATCAAGAAGATAAACACATATGTCTAAACTGTTCATTCATTAAACTACATTAACAATGCCACTTTTCGAGCACCAAAATCCGACGATAAAAGATTACTCCTTGAAAAACGATGTGTAGTCAACCTTAATTAAGATTGAAAAGAAAGAAAAAAGATGAAAACTTTCAATCCCAGATAGCATATTTCTTCTGAATTTAGATTGGCGCCGGAAATCTCATCATTTCCTTCAGGAAGTAATGAAAAATTCACACCTTTTTGCATTAATTCAAATTAAACAATCTAATCCAATCCAATCCAGTCCAGTCCAATCCAAGGGGATAATATAATACAGAGGCATTTGATTTACCTGATGTTAACGGAAACGGGAGTCCAACTTTGCGTGAAGAGAGTTTCACCTCTCGCAGTCGCAAAGAGCGAATATCGCCTGACCGAATTCTCATCATCATCTTGTACAACTCTTAGCTTCGCCAACGCTCTCCTCGCCGCCACCTCCGCGTCCACCGGCAACGACGAGCCGCTCTTCCACGGAACAATCGTTGTTGGCACCCGGACCACCGGCCCCCTAGGCTGCCTCTCGTCCTTGGCCGACTTCTCTGCCAAGACCGGCGAAGCCGCCGCCGCAGACGACGAGGCGAACGACGACGGCGCTCGCTTGCGGCCGCGAAATGGGAGCAGGAGGAGCAGGAAGAAGGCGTTAATCAGCATCATCAGACTCCGCAGCGCCCGCAGCGAGAGGAGGGCGTTTATGCGGCCGCTCGCTCCAGAAGTCAACATCAACGACGACGACAAATCGTTGCCTCTCTCCGTCGCCATTTTCTGCTGCTTCTTCGGCGGTGGTCTTGTGGGTTGAAAGAACAATGCTGATGACGCCGGCGGCGGCGGTGGAGATGATGACTTGAAACGGAATTGGAGCTCCTCCAATCCAATCAACGGCCGGATTGGTTGTTTCCTGTTGAGGTTGTTGTTTGGCTCCTTCTTCTTCTCCCCATGAAAAAACAGAATTCTACTATCTATAGTCCCTGCCTTTCCCAAACAGATCATAAAAAAAAAAAATTGTGCGTTTTTCACTCAATTCTCGGTGGGAATAAGTGTTTTTTTTGCTAATTTTAGACCTCGCAAGCTGCTTTTCTCTAATCTCACAAAAATCGCTAATTCTCCAAAACCAAAATTTAAAAAAAAAAGTTGTGTGAAAAGAATCGGGAGAAATGGACGGAAAAAATATAGGTGGATTCAAAGCCAGCCACTTGCCACACCGCAGGAGAAGGCGGGCGGCTTAAATTAGAATTTTAATTAATTTAATATAATTTTAATTTTAATTTAATTCTTGAGTGTTTTCGGAATTGGAAACTGAAATTTCGAGAGACGGTCCATTTTCAATTTTTCGTTTTTGGGTTTTTTTTTTTTTGAGTCTTAATAAAAAGGTCTCGGTATTGTTCATTTTTAACCAAAAATCACTTTTTACCTTTAACTGATACTATTCACTATACCTTCAAAAAAGATTTTTCATTAAAAAAGAAGTTTTTTTGGAACTTTTCATTCGTTTTCCTTTTTTTTTCTGAGGAGAGAAGGAACCACCGACTCTCACTGGTTGCAATCCGTTTCCCGGGTTTTTTTTTGCTAGGACGCGTGTCCTTGCGCGGTAATATTATACTATTTTTAAAATTATACCTGACACGTGTCGCGCGGTGAATGAAGTTGTATCGAATATGCGCCGATATGGGAGGAATGAGATTCTCTTCTGGTCTCTTTTTTTAAGTTCGCAGATCAAGTAATCCAGATTTTTGATTTTTTGCCATTAAATCAAATTTCAAAAACTCAAACCACTTAATTCACAAGTTTTGAAGAAAAAGATCCGCAGAAGATCTCTTTCCGATACGTGGAGTGGTGCCATCAAATTTGTTTACGTTCTCCCGTGCGACATGGCGACGGCTTACGGGAAGGATCTTGGTTGAGTTGAGTCTGTCAAGAGTTGACACGTGTAAAGCGTCAGCTCCTGGTTTGGAGATTGGAACTGGCATAGTTGGTTTGGGCCTTACTATTCACTGAGCCCAATATGATAGTTTTAAAGAAACATGGGCCGATGGCAAATCCATTCATTCAAACTACACCCAACCCAAACCGATGATTTCTAAGGGGTCCCAAGATTAACTCCAATTTACCTTGGAAAATGGGTTTCCGATGGGCAAAAGATTGGCCCAATAAATAGGCCTAGAGATCGGCCCCGCCAAAACAATGAGACCCACAAGTGCGTGTGGGATTCGGATGTAAAATGGCAAGAAAATAAGGAAATTCCTATGTGTGCGGTTCTTTTATTAATCCTAACTAATTCAAATTATCTTGACCGTTAAATATGTCATATAATATTTGTGAGGTTACATGATGACATTCTTGTTAATATGCTTGGCAATTTCTGGCACGCTCCGTTAATTCGATAAACGACACATAAATAACAGGTTGTGGATCAACCAGCTAATGAGTTAGGTCGTTATTAGGTCACCCGTTAACGAATCTAGAGTACATCTTGTTACAATGAGGTTAAATTATAATCCTCAAAGTACTATCCAACGTTAAATACGTCTTGTTGAGTGTATATAGACGTAAGATATGAGTGGACATCGTGGAATAACACAAAATCATAATCCACCATTGTGCCCATAATCTTCACGTGAAGTCTATTACGTGACGTTTAGTTTCAACAAGATTCAACATCTTAATTACAAGAAACGTGAGGTTAAATTATAATCCTCAAAGTACTATCCAATGTTAAATAAAGGTTACATACTAATATTGTTACTGCATTAATGACGTTGGTTGTAACAGCGTGAACGTTTTTGTTATAGTATAAATGTAAGATATGTGAATAGACGTGATAGTATATAAACTAATCATATTTTAATTAGGATCAGAAAATGGGTCCTGGTGCAAGCCACAATGGTAACATCATTTTAGTCACGTACGGTACCAAGCGAAGTATAATCAACAGCCCCTAAAAGCAGATTAATAGTCGATTATACCTGAAATCTAAGATTTGGTTAAGGGCCGGGCAAACACAACTTCTCTGCATGAAGGAATGATGCTAGATAAGTAGATATACATGCATGCCGGCTTGCTTGTTAAATTATTCAATCAATATTCCCCCACCTCTTAAAATAATATAAAACTAACAGAAAAAGTGCTTTTAATTAGCTTTTCTGAGAGGCAAATCAGGCTCCAAATCTAACAAATGAACGTACTAAATAAAGACAGAGAGAGAGATATTTCAAAGTCAAGATTTCACAGCCTAATCACTTAAAAGTGATCCCGTTTAAAAGGGACAATGGGAAAAGGTTCTTTGGAAAATGTAACTTGTTCCGAAAGAGAGAGAGCAAAAGAGGGAATATTAATCCAGCAGATAATGCACCACTAAAACTGATTCCATCTCTTTTCTTTCTGCTTTTAACTTTTGATTCAATTCATGACTTCTACGCAATGGCAAAACATCATACATCAACATCACTAATTATATAGCAACTTTAACCTACTTTTTTATTGAATAATATGTTTTAATTAAACATCGCATAAGAGATGGTAAAAGCTATCCAAAACCTAGACATGAATATCAAAAATTAAAGCTCTGTCTTAATTAAAATAACACGCTGAACAACATCACAGAGTTTAAAAGAACATGTTATATATACACCAGCATATATAACGAATTATAAAAAAAACAGAGCCTTCCAAGAAAAAGACATCAATCTTGAAGACGTGCATGGCAACTCATACATATATACATATTTCGTATTTGTGTCGGGATGTGTTTTTTGCTTTTTTCTTTTTTTTTAAGAGCATAATTCAGCAGTACTAGCCAGGCAATTTTAACTTTATAAGTTAGAGTTATGTTCTTTTACGTGAAGCTGAACTCCATAAGCTTGGATTCTTGAGGTTTCATCATTTGATTCTATAAAACTCTGGGACTGAAAATATTAGATTATTATTCCCTGCAAATTAAAGTTGATAAACTTGCCTAAAACTTTTGACAAGAAATGTGATAATTAAATAGTAAAGAGGGTTCATGGTAACATAAAAAGGTGTTTTTGTTACATCACGCCCACTGTCGAAATCCCTATCAAACTTGTACTTCGTATTTCCCCCCATTTTAGTTCTATAAAATTAGGGGAATTTCAACAGTTTGCTCTAGATTTTTCTGTAGTTTGATGAACTATAGGGTGGAAGAGAGTCAGATAGAAAGGTAAAAGTATAAGCTAGGGGTGAAAGTCAGAATGGAGTTTTCAAGCCCACATATTTTCAAATTCTAATATTTTTGAAAAACTGGAATGGAAAGGGGAATGCATTTATAGATTCCAACAATTCTGAATTTTTTTTGAAGTGTTTCGAACATATCCGATCAAAAAATTTCTAATTTTTATAGTTATTTATTAAAACTTATATACTTTGTAATCATCTTTTGTATTTTATCGTTAGTTTAGGACTTTTTGGATACATTTTGTTCATTTTTTTTGTATTCAAAATGAATTTGATATATGCATAAGTAAATATCAAATATTAAGAGAGAACGATAAATTTCATGTATTGGATTATATTATGAAATTTTCGAGATTACTTTGCCTCCAAAAATTGCAAAATATTGTGATCCGTTTTGATTCCAAAATTTTGGAATAAAAATTGGAAACCTTGTTTCCGATATGATCCATTCGAAAATAACCCCCAAGTGTAATGGAGCTTGTGGACTTATGTGTGTAACTATAAGCTTGCAGTGCATAATATTCATTTGATGATCAACTCAAATTAATTTCCAGTTTTTCGATACATATAATGTAAGTAGAGACACATACTTGATTGCTAGATCACTAAAATCAATAGACCATTCAATCAACAGAAGAATTCTCTGTATCCATATAATTAAAAAGATACGTTTCATGCAGGTCACTACCTCAAATTGGTTTCCAGTAGTAATTCTATGTCGAGAGAGCATTTCTGGTCTAAGCACATTTTAGAAACCTTTAACTGGCTTGTAGCCATCCTCCTCCACGGCAACCATGCTTGCATATATTATCCTAAAATATAAGTACCAGCAATTTTCTACATCTTCTGCTGGTTCCAAAATCCTATTCAGCTTCTAAGATACGTACTCAAACTCGATGCAAATCACAAATGAAGATCATACCTGCAACATTGAAAAAAAGAAGAAGAATAGACTAAGTAGCTAGTCGGTAAGGAACATGCAGAAGGAGGATTTATGTCATGATTAATGGCATGATGGTCCGAGAAGACTAAGTAGCTAATTTCATCATCAAGAAAGAAAAGCTATCCCCTCAAGCACAAAGGGCTTAATTTTTATGTTGTTTTTTTTCTTTTTCTAAATTACAAATGGAAAAGCAAATACAAAAAGTTGAAATGTACTACGAGCTATTTATTGCATTCTCTGATCTTATTCTTTCATACATACATACATACATATATATATATATATATACCCTTTTTCTGAAAATTTGATATTACCCCGTGAAACTATATTTTCCTCTACTAAAACCCATCACCTTTTGTTTTCTTGAATAAAACTCATTGACTAGCCTCCAACTAAACAAATTCTTTAATTAAGTTTGACTTTTCAAATTGTGTGTTTTCAGGATGCCTAAACTACCCTATTAATACTTGGATAGAGTTTTTGGATCAGTTACTTGTTATATCCATTTAATCAATTTTATATATTTTACAAAATAATTCATGTCATTCATTGTATATTCAATGTATTAACTTTCAAATTGTTATAACGTGCCGATTGAAAAATAATAATACTAATTTCATAATTTTGTGCATTAAATATATAAGTTAA
>JAOTRO020000019.1:515449-526641 GCA_028566515.2 Pyracantha coccinea | reverse complement strand
AGCCCCCAAACAACCTTGACATGGACTTTGAATGTTTGAATTACAAAAAACGTAAAGTTAGATTATAGTTAGGAAGTTTTAACGAAACACTCCCGGTAATGTTCACGTTTAACGAAAAACCATATTTTTACCTTTCCTTGGTACTATTCACTACACCTTTATTTTTCATTTTTTATTAAAACTAAAAAAATTTGTGAACTTTTCATTAGTTTTCCTTTATAATTAATGAAGGCTATTATACGTGGAAGTGATTGCATTACAAAACTTTAGTTGAACTTTCAAATTAATTTTAGTTAATTTGAAGGGAAAAAAAGGTACTAGTACCATGAAAAACAAAAGAACACCGAAGATCAACCAAACATTTATCTTATTGTAATGGACCAAATAATTAGGACCATAAAATGGGTCATAGTGCAAGCCACAATGGGAACATCACTTTAGTCACACACGAACACGGTACCAAGCGAAGTAGAATCAACCGCCTCTTCCCTTGAAGTAAGGATGATGCTATCTACACATTCATTTTTACTTTCTTCACACTTTTCGTTAGACTTTGTCCTTTTTTATTTACTTCACTATATTCCATTTGACGGTTAAAAATTAAAATAACGTGTGGAAAGTAAAATGATATGCGGGGATAGTACTACCCCAAAGTAATTACCCCAATTAAGGACAAATTTGAACACAGGTCTAGTTTTGTGAGTTATTATTGGATTTAGTCTACTTTGTTGGGTTATGTCTCTTTACTGACTATCCACATCAGTTTTTGTTATCATTTTATTAAATTGTGATAAATGTCATCTCGTATTTATATTTTTATCTTTAGGGTAATGCTAGGATATCAACTTTTTAAATCAACTTTTATAAACTATATAACGTGATTGCTAATGATTAGATTAGTATTTAAGTGTTGATTAACGTGCTTATTTCTATTGGTGACACATTATATGATTCGTAAATTTGTTTAAAAAATTAGTCTATCTAGTATACTCTTTATCTTTTACTCAGTTTTAGAATTAAATACAACAATTAGAAATTGTTTCTCCTTTTTCCTCCTCCTAATTCATATCACAAGTTAACTGTGTTAATTAATTTTGTTAGGGTAATGTTAAAGAGACTATGTATTTAAATTATATTATAAATCATATGACGTGTTGTTGATAATTAAATTGTTACTTAATTATTGAATAATGTACTTATTTCTAACTTTTATCCACGAATGAATGATGCCAGATAAGTAGATATACATGCATGCAGGTTTGCTTGTTAAAGTATTCAATCAGTATTCCCCCCACCTCTTAAAATATCTATAAATCAACAGAAAAAAGTGCTTTCAATTTGCTTTTCTGGGAGGCAAATCAGGCTCCAAATCTAACGAATGAACGTACTAAACAAAGACAGACAGACAGAGAGAGAGATTTCAAAGTCAAGATTTCACAACCTAATCACTCAAAAAATGATCCCATTTAAAAGTGATTAAGGAAAAAAGGTTCTTTGGGAAAGTGTAATTTGATTAGCCAGCAGAAAGAGAGGGGGCACAAGAGGGAATATCAAGCCGGCCAGCAGATAATGCACCACTAAAACTTATTCCATCTCTTTTCCTTCTACTTTTAACTTTTGATTCAATTCATGACTTCTACGTAATGGCAAAACATCACATAACAACATCACTAATTATGTAGACATGCATGGGAACTCCTAAATATATATATATATATATATATATAAATATATATACATACACAGACATATATTTGTGATTTTTTTTTTAACTTCTTTCTTTTTTCAGAGCATAATGCAGCAGTAGTCAGCCAATTTTAACTTCATTTACGTGCCAATCTGGTCTCTCCAAGCTGAACTCCAATAAACTTGGATTGTTGAGGTTGTCATCGTTTGATTCTATAAAACTCTTTGATTGAAAAAATTGGCTTATTATTCCCTGCAACTTAAAGTTCATTATTAACTTATTGCCTAAACTCATGACATGAAATGTGATAATTAAATAGTAAAGAGGGTTCACGGTCTAAAAAGGAAAGTGTTTTTGTTATATCAATTCTCCTGCTAATGGGAAATATTTTTGGAGTGAACTGTCGAAATCCCTAACTTGTACTTAACTTCGTATTTGCCCCATGAACTTTAGTAATAAAGGGGAATTTCAGCAGTTTAATCTAGATTTTTATGTAGTTTGGTGAAATATAGGGTGGAAGAGAGTCAGATGGAAAGGTAAGATTGAAAGCTATAGGGGTGCAAGTTGGAATGAAGTTTTCCACTCCACTGTTAAGTTTTTCATACGAACCCGAAAATTTTCAAATTCGAATATTTTTGAAAAATTCGAATGAAAATTGGAATGCATTTATATCTTTTGAAGAATCTCGAATTTTCAATCTGAATTTTTTCAAAATGTTATGAACTTATTGGATTTTTTTTTTTTTGATTTTTATAGTTTTTTTTTTTTTTGAAATTCAAATACGATCAAACAGAGGATAGGGTGCTTAAAGTTATTTATTAAACTTATGTATTTTATAATTACCTTTTGTATAATTTATTGTTAGTTTTGGTCATTTTGGACACATTTTTTTTCATTGTTTTTGTATATAAAGCCAGCACCCTAAAATGGTTGAAGCTTTATATCCATAAAATGCCCATCCTTACATTCAATCCTTGGAAAACTCGGAGCAGTTAATACAGACTTATTTTTCTTTTCTGATTTGTACTACAAAATTAATTGGATAATGCTTGTGTCCCCCAATTAACGAACCCTTACCGTTTGACATCATAATTGATAATGTTTATTCTCTTTATCATCATCAAAAGGTCATATATGCAAAAAAAATATTTAATTTGGATATCTTTTAGCTATTCATATGCAGAAAACAAATAGACGGTTCATCATGAGGATGATGCTTGTTACCAAAACCGTTAATTTAGGAATTCATATATTTTACAAGTTTTTAAATATTCTCTAACTTTTTCGTACATGCAATTTATTGTTAGTTCTTACTATTTGGTAAATGGTTGTATATAACGATTAACGAACCTTTATTATCTGAACAACAAAATTATTTAAAAACTTGTAAAATATATGAATTCCTAAATTATATTATGAGATTTCTGATATTACTCTGATTTCGAAAATTATGAAAATTCCAATTTGAAAACTATGATCCGATCCGATTCTAAAAATCTTTGGAATAAAAAATAGAAACCTTTTTTCCCTTATCCGTCGTCCGAAATTAACCCATAAATGTAATGGATCCAGATTGTGGGCTTATTTTTGTATACTCACGAGTTCGATAATGAATCATTAATTATGTGTGTAACTACAAGCTTGTAGGGCATAATTAATTTTATGATCAACTCAAATTAATTACTAGTTTTTAATGTAAGTAGAGACATATATATGATAGCTTGATTACTAAAATCCATAGCCCATTCAATCAAAAGAAGCAATCTCTCTGTATCCACGTAATTTAAAAGATATGTTTCGTGCAAGACTTGGTAATTAGTAAACCCTAGCTAATTGCAGGTAATTGGTTTCCAGTAGTAATTCTATGTTGAGAAAGCATTTCTGCTCTAAGCACATTTAGATCCCTTGAACTGGCTTGCAGCGAATGCTTCTCTACTGGAACCATGCTTGCATATATTTCCTTAAAATATAAGTGCCAGTAATTCTTTACATCTTCTGCTGGTTCCAAAATCCTAATCAACTTCTACGATACGTACTCAAACTTGATGCAAATCACAAGTGAAGATCATACCTGCAACATTGGAAAAAAGAACCAAGTAGTCGGTAAGGTACATGCAGAAGTAAGATTGATGTAATAATTAATCTGAATAGAAAGGCCAAATATCTATAAATCAAATCAATTCCTTTAAGTATCATGTGGAGAAATTAAAGAATTAATGAACTTCATCTCGCAAGACTTTCAGGTGAACACTCATGAATTGTATACAACAAAAGAGGATTAATCTGCTGGCCATCATAATGCATGAAATGAATATCAGAGAAGAAAATTATTGATTAAAAGAATTTAGTGATCATCATACATATATTGTATTCTCATTCATAATATGTGGTTTGGTACCCAGCAGTTATGTATGACATGATATGGTGCAGTAAACAAGCATAACATTGGATTAGATATATAGATTCATAAGATCTTTTTTATAATATGAAATTACTTGGATATCTTACTACATATATATCAAACTGTATCAATTAATGTACTACACCTTAATCTATATCACCTTTTCATGATCAAGTTGGATAATCTATTTGACAATTTATTTTTGTTTCGAATGATAAATTTAGCATATTCTTACTTATCACTTTAAATATGTCACCACTGAGCTAACCCAAGTGGCTTTTTGTCAATTATTTTTTTTTATCGTGTCTTCGTGCATAAAAAAATTAAACCTAGTAAAGAGTAGCCAAAGGCTATCACGATTAATGTGGCATGAAGGTCAGAGAGAGTGAGCCAAAGGCTATCACGATTAATGTGGCATGAAGGTCAGAGAGAGTGAGTAGGTAATTTCATCATCAAGAAAGAGAGGCTATCTCTCAAGCATAAAGGGCATGTTTTCAATTTTTTTTTTCTAAGTAAAGAGCCTAATTTATAATTGGCAAATCAAATACAAAAAGTTGGAATGTACTATTAGCTATAAGCTATTATATTACATTCTCTGTGATCTTATTCTTTCAGACATATGTATTTAACTTATCATGCTCTCAAGTTTCGAGATTTGAGTTTTGGTAAACATTTGCAAGAAAAATTGGTGATGCAAGAACGACGCCACCGCATGGATTATTAGAAAGAAATAATAAAAAGGAAACAAATGAAAAGCAAAAGCTGTAAAAAGAAGTACATTTTAGTTTCAGAAAAGGAAGGACGTGGATTCTGATTTCCCAAGCAAAAGCTACCCATAATCATGCATATGTAGGAGAAGAAAGACAAAGCAATCACTCGAAAAGTACAACTTTAACCATTGATAATAACACAAAATCAATATATTAATGAAGGGTTATTGATTCATAAAGAGAGAGCTAAATATTAATTACCTGGAGGAGTTGCCCCACAGATTGTTAGAAGGGCGGTGTTCCATATGATCGTGCTCTAAGTTTGAAGTTGCATTTGAGGCTTCTCTTTGGTTAAGTAAACCATTTGAATTTGAATTATGATGATGGTTCGTTATAGACAAAAGATCTTCATCCCCAGATCCATCTGTTGCATATCAAGCTAACCAGATGTTCATATCGATGTTCATGACACGAGAACAAAAAATGGCCGCAGACGACGTAACTTGTCAATGCTGTTTTCTTTTTTTACATTATATAGGTAAAAAAATCAAGTTTAATCTTTCTTTTATTTTTGATCATATACATTACAAGTTATAACATGCCAAAATTCTAAAGAACAATAAATAAAAAAAGATACACTTTTGTTTTATGCATGCTTATTCTGAATTATGTGTATGAATACAATAGTACTATATATGTGGGGTTGTAGGTAGCTAGTGCAGAGGAAAGGTTGTAAGAATTTCAAACTTCAAAAGGGTACGTACGTAGTAGCAGAAATATTCATGGGAATAATTAGCAACAATAATTAGGAAAGTACCAGTGAAGAAAAATATGAATTACCTGAGGAAGCTAGAGGTTTGTCAGTGTTCTTAACAGTTCTATACATCTGCAAATCCAAAAAGAAGATATTTAATAAGAGAATGAGATAAATAACTGATTAATATGTAAAATCTCACTCAGTCAAAAAAGAAAAATAAAATAAAATAAACAAAACAAAATCAAAGGAGATTTTACATAATTCACTTTGTGGGATTTTTTTTGGTTTGTTTAATAACCACGAGGTTGATGTTTGGTAAGGTCAGTAAATGCTTTGTATTATTGAGAAATGATGGGCTTGGCTACTTTCTTTCTTTTTCTGTCTCTAAAAGTAGAACTTGTCCTGTGTATATCACTTATCACAAGAACAGAAACAGACTCAACTATTCATTCATCCATTTATTCATGGATCAGTAATTCATCACAGTATCAGTACCGGTGCTGCTGCATCTGCTGCGTCGTCCCTTGGCTATCGTGCCACTTGGGTAGCCAAAGCCTTCAGTCTCCAGTCTTCCCCCAACACACAAACAAACACACACACACACACAAGACACAACCCACGGAAAAAATCGTGCGTAGTGAAAGTCGACAGAAAAAATAAGAGAGAGAGAGAGAGAGAGAGAAATATAGGGTTTGAATCCGAAATCCGAATGTGGTCGATATATCAAACATTTCAGAGTGCTAACTTTTTTTAATTTCTTTCAATAAAAACATAACAAAAAAGGTCACTGCTTTAGCCTAGGGGTGAGGTGGGTAGAGTGATGGTTAAGAACTTAAGAGTAGCGCTGGTCCAGGCTTTGAAACTCTCCAATTTAATTGAAGAAATAAAAAACACAACAAAAAATCAGGTGATGAGATGAAGCTAGCTGTACCTGCAAATGGCTCTTAACATGAGCAAGTGTGAGATCCTTGACGTCCATGAGCTCCAACACTGACTTTGGAGTAGCCCCTATATATATAGACAAAAATTACCAAAGAATTCCCAAAAAAATTATGAAAAAACTAAAAGGCTATTTAATTCAAACTAATTAAAGAAGGAAAAAAAATTAATAATTTGAAACAAGCTAGTGTGAGAAGTGGCGAGATTTTTCCGGCGGCTGGACGGGCAGCTGCCCACACTTTCCCTAATGTGCGTCCGCCCCTGAAGGTGTGTGAGAGAGAGGGACTTACTTTCATGACCACCAAGGAGCTCGACAGCATGAACAAAACGAGCATGAAGAGAAGTAGTCCATCTCATCCTGGGAGCCCTCATGTTCCTCTTATTAATATTTTGCCCTATGAGCTTCGGCGGCGTAAATCTCGATCTCATGGTGAAACCATTCGACGACAAGTCGGCGTTGTAATTTCCACCTCCTCCAACACAGTGATGCTGCTGCAGCTGCTGAGGATAATAAGGATTCAAATTATACGACGGAAAATGGTGTTGTCGTTGATGCTGCTGCTGCTGTTGTTGCACTCCTCGTACTCCTAGGCTTAGACTGTCCATCGTTATCCCGTTAAACCCTCCCAATCCCATTCCCATTCCCATTCCCCTGCCACTACAATTCCGAGCAGGTGCTGCCGGTCTGAAGGAATTAGACAGATAAGGCGCCGTTCGGTACACAGGATTAGGGGAAAACGAAGGAGGAAACGAGCAATTAGTATTACTAGTACTGTAAAGGGGAATCCCTTTGATGGGTTTGAGTCTCTCAAGCATCGAAATCCCATTACTACTAGTTACACTATTACCACTATTCTTCGCTTCGTCGTTGTAACCGTCTCCACCGCCGAAATAGTTCTTCTTCCAGGCGCTTTCGGCCTCTAAGGCCGAGGGATTCGAGAGGGAAAGCTCAGTGTCAGCGGCAGCAGCTACTTGGGAAGAACTGGTGTAGCTGGCCCTAATACAGCTGTCGCTGTGGGATTTGTTGGCTAGGGCGCCGCCGTTGGTGTAGTCCTCGTCGGTGTCTCTTCGCCATATGTCGAAGCAGCTGGTGGAGTCGTGATCGGGAGTTACTGATCGGTCGGTGCAAATGGAGGAGGGAGCACTGTTTGTGTTTGTGTTTGGAGGGCTTATGTGGAGTGAAAGATCAGGAATCGGATTCAAAGCTATGCAGCTTCTACCGCCTGCAGCTGCTTCTGATGAAAGCTCTTTTTCGCGAAGCATTTTTGAAACCCTTTTATATATATTCCCAGATTCTAGCACTATCTAAATCTATGGTTACAAACCCAGCAGTTTTGGGTTCTGAAAACAAAGTGCAAAAAAAGTACACTACTCCTCTCCTCACAGATTTCAGAAACTAAATCACACACTCATAGTAATATACAGATGTGATTGTGAGATGTGTGTTTCTCTCTAATTTCATCCATCTTCTTGCCCCAAAAATAAAATCACTTCACAGTACTGGTGATTTTTCAGCCTAGGAGGAGTATGGAAGACAAATTAAGAAAGTAAAGCCTTTCAAAAGAAAATTGGAAGAGGGAGAGAAAGAAAGAAAGCGAGAGTGTGCTGTAAAGAAAGTAAGAAAGGCTGAATGAAAAAAAAAAGCAGGACTTTTCTCTTGCTCAAGAAACAGACATCCTCATCAGGAGAGAGGGAGAGAGGTTTGGTATTTTGCTAAATATGTAATAATTAGTAGTAGAAAATAAAAAAAAATAAAAAGGAAAATGGGGAAGGGATATTGGGAAGGAGAAAGAAGATGTGGGTCTGAGTTTCTAATGCCTCGAGAGTATATATAGGAAAATGACGCTCCAACAAAGCCTGTCCCTCTCATTCTGCTTTAGTCAATATATAAACTCAGCACGCAAAAATGCAGAAAAGTTTTTTGCACATTTAAAAAAAAAAAAATTTGTTTCTATAATTCTTTGGTATTTTTATCTTCCCCGGAGACGACGGGATAAAAGTTTAGCGGACAGGGTGTAAGAGAGAGAGAGAGAGAGAGAGAGAGAGAGAGAGAGTGAGCAACAAACAATCTAGAATTCCTTTTCCCCCACCCTCTTCGCTATACACCTGCCCTTCCTAGTTCCTGTTGTCCTTTACCTCTCGCATCTCTCTCGACATTCATAAATTGACACACAGTGTACGTGTACTACACATCTATATGCTTTGTTTTTCTTAATGCCATCTAAGTGATCAGTTTTAGTATAAATATCTCAATTAGTTTCCTTTCACCTTATATAGTTAGGTATCTTAATTTCCTTCTACCTTTTTCCGGTGCAATGGCAAATGTCTTTGGCTCTCAATATCTTATCCTAAACCCTATCGTGATCAGTTTTGTATGTAAATTCTCTTTCCTCTGACCTCATTATTGTTTAGACTAGCTAGTAAGGAGTAGTGTACTCGTCGAAAAGAGTTAAGATTTTACCAATAAACTAATTGGCGAAATGACCATTTTTTTATAAACGCATAAAAAGTTTGGCAAATTTCCAATGTAAGACATCTCTTCATCCTCAAACCCACACCCTTAGATCCAAGTTCAAATCCTTATCATTTTACATTCAAGTAGTTTAATTCGAATATTATTTTGTAAAAAAATAAAAATAAAAATATCGCTTGTACATATAAAACAAACGAACTACATATGTATCTGTGCAAAGAAATATTTTTCCATGTCTAGAAATTTGAAGTAAAGATGCCAAATCTGAAGTGTTTACGTGCATGCTTATCTTAATTAGAGTTCCAAAATCATTCAGTTGGTTGGTTCGTTACTACAACATATGTAGAAAGCTAAATGATGATTATGCCCCAAATTGAGATCATTACACAAAATCCATCGTTTTAAGGTGTTATAAAAAGACAGAAGCGCTTTCGATTGTTTCTCCTTTCGTGGAAGAAGAATTGCATCCAACCAAAAGAAAGCTGCAAAACAGCATAAAACAAGCCCAAAGAGAGCTGCAGAAAGTAATGGAACATGCACAAATTCTGTGGTGTATGGTATATATCCTATCATCATGTGTACATTTATCCACGATCTGACCCTTTCTCAATAATTCCCTTTCATTTCATTTATCACTTTAAAACGTGCTGTGATTTTTGTTAGGCCATCCATGTGATACGTGTCAATGAGATATCACAAGAATTGAAGTTCCAATAATGCTATACAGGGTCATTGGTGTACTATGGGAGAAGTTTTTTATACAAGTATCTGCATCACTTATCACATGATTTATTTATTTATATGTTACAGTACATGAATAGACGATAAAGTCGATATATTTTAAATTTAAACATATATTATAATAATAAAAAAGCAAATACATATTTTATAATTAGAACAAAATTATAACATCAGTGTGATATTCTGAATTTAGAGAAAATCTTGATAATCTTGATCTCATAGCGTATATTGGCAAATGAATGATGGAACAAGGCGGGCGTTGTAATAGTCAAGAAATATTGATTAACTAGGTGGACCCTTTGACCTTAACATTTTTATTTCGCGGACCCTCTAAAGTGTTGTTTGTTTGCTTTCATATGGTTGTTATCGTAAACCCTAATTCCACATATACCTTTGTTAGATTTCTTATATTCCTTTTCATCCTCCAAAATATTCCCTTCTAATCCTCCAACAACTCTGTCTAGCATTTTGCGTGTGATATGTCATCCCCACATGACCTTCAAGCCTTCACCATACCCTCCCCTCATTGACTCGCACAAATCTTAATCAATTCCAAAAACCTAGGCCAAATCAACTTATTAAACATATAAAAAAAGTAATCAAATCAATTCTCCCTACTAATTCTTTTTTTTTTCAGGTAATACTAGGAAGATTAAAAAATTTAAGCCAAATTTGCAAACTAAATAATGTAGTTGTAGATGACTGAATTATTAATAAAGTGTCGATTAACGTACTTGTTTCATATCGGAGACACATCATTTAATGCATTCACCAGATGTAGATTTAAACATGTCCTCGACTGCTGACTAACGAGTTACAAGGCCCTATATATGCCCCTATGTCTTAATTAATTTAACAATTAATTAATTAGTAATTAAACTAGTTCAGCTGAGGCAAGTGTATTACATTGAAAAGGTGAAAGATTTAATGCATTTAATGCTTCAAATTTGTTTAGTTAAATTTACTTATTTCCATAATGCATAAGTAGATTTAAAAATTTGAGCCATGTATCCTTTGTTTCCGATGCAAATCAAGATACAGAGAAATGGTAAGGAAGACTCTTTTAATGTGGGATTTTTATGGACTTTTTTTCATTTTAATGTTAATTTTTGTGTCAATATTATAAAATATTGTGCAAAAAAAATGAGATGACAGGGAGTTCATAAAAAAGTCTCACATTTCTCCAAATATATATAACACCTTAGACCATCTCCAATCCTTGAAGTCAAACCTAAATTTTTTAGCCCAAAAAATTTAGGTTTTAACCCAGAAATAACTTTTCTGCTCTAACCCTTATTGCCTAAAATTTTTAGCCCAAGACTATTAAAGAATAAATTTAGGCTAATTTTTTTTAAATTATGTAAACTATCCTAATTTAATTTTATGAACATTTTAACCTAAATTTTTTTAGATTCCGATAAATATTGAAAAATCATTAAATTTGGGCGCTTGTCATCCAACTCCCTCTTGCACACGTGGGCTCC
>JAOTRO020000019.1:497680-510759 GCA_028566515.2 Pyracantha coccinea | reverse complement strand
AGATGCAAAAGGCTGTTACTGTTCATTAGGGCTGTTACTGTTCATTGAGGTGGATTGAATAGTGAACTGCCTGGGGGAGGCTCCAACGGTGGAGTTGCTCTAAAAGCTGGCCTCTTCATATTTTTAATATAAAATGTATACATTGTTCGAAATCTCACATCAGGAGTTTGACAAAACTGTTTACAACTTATAATTACATGGTACCATTCATAAATACACACTCATGCTGGACAAGTAAGTAAATATCTTTGGGTACAATATTAATGTAAGATCGTTTAACAATCCCCCATTCTGCAAAACCTCCATTAGAACAATTTCCAGAAGGTTAATGACGTATAAAATTGTGACGTAGCTACGGAGTTTAATTGACTTTGTAACATGCAGTCGATAGCTGAGTCATTGTATAAACTTTCAATATTACAATTGGAAGCTGTCAAGTTTGATCGACTCTGAGGCACATCTAAAAGTATCCTCCTAGCTGCTCTCTCACAACATTTCCTCAATTATCTAGCAACTTGCAAATAATTAATCATGTGCAACACACCCACACACACATATATAAGTATACTTTTAATGTCTGGCATGTACTTAGGAATTAATTAAGGAAGAAAGAAAACATTAAGAAAAGACTAATGAGTTCTAAAAAAAGAAGACTAATGGGTTCAAACTTCAAACACAAAGAAAACATTACGAAAAGACTACTGAGTTCTAAAAAAGACTAAATGTAGAGGTATTCAATCAAGTTTTAAAATTGTTTTAAATGTGTGGAATTATCAAAATCTATTTACATTCTTATGTTAAATAAGGAATAAAATATAGGCGCTTGTAGAATATATTACATAGCAAAAGTTTGGAATTAAGATAAGGATGTAAATAAATTTTGATAATTCCACACATTTAAAAAAATTCATTACATAAAGGTGTTTGACCTTTTCCTTATCAACTGGTGGCTATCTTCTTCTTTGGGTCCAACATCCTGACAAATTTTGATTCTAAGACATGAAATGATCAGAAATCATACGAAGTTGCATTGAAAAAATTAACACAATCCTGGGACGATGATGTTATTACAATAGTAGGGAAGAATAAAAAGGAAAAACTATGGAAAAAAATTGATAAGAATGCATATATAATATATTCAGCGGTTTAGGTTGGGTTTAGTGTTCAGTTGAATCTAAAATTGTCTAATCCTCATAAGTTATTCCTTCTTCTACTTTAATAAAAATGTCCCTAATGAAATGCAATTCAAATAGAACATCACTAATCCCCTTTTGGTGTCTTGGGGATTCAACTGAACAATAATACAATCGCATAAAAATATCTTTCATCCCTTTTTATCATTTTCCCAAACGATCAACCTTTCAATATCAAAATCTAAAATTACCACTTTTGTGCCAAAACCCAGAAAAACAAATCAACACAAACTTGGGGTGCAAAATATCACAACAGTGGTAGAATAAGGTGTAAGAAATCTGGGCTGCATCCTCATGTTTGTAGCAACAAAAATGGGGAATTTAATCCAAACATTGTCGTGGAGGAAGTTGGGGGAGGAGGAGGAGGAAGAGGAGGAAGAGGAACATCTGGTTTAGAGAGAGAGCATGCGAACGTCTCGAACTGAAGCATCGGCAAGTAGACCAAACTGAGCAGACATGGCAGACTTGTAATAATACAAATTAAGCGAGGGTAAAAGGAAAGACACTGTTCTTATGAATAGTGTTTCAGTTGATTTTGAGTTTTAGTATACATTAAAATTTAAGATAATTTATTAAAATCTTTAAAAATCCGGATCTATTCAATAAGAACTTTAAAGAACTCCACGTGTATTCAATTAAGAATTTATTTAAAATAATTTTAAAAAGTTGAGGAATTTGAGAAAATTTGAGAGATTTCATAACATTCACAAATCTCAACTCCCTTCTGAGATTCTGAGGGAATTGAATCAAAATTTCACATAGAATCTCTACTAACAATTAAATTCTATCAAAATCCATAGATTTATAAATTTGTTAAAATCTCTCAAAATCTCAATTGGATACACACCCCTAATGATGGACAAGTTGTTTGTCAACTTTACTAAATTAAGAACATTTTAAATGGGTATTCAATTAGGATTTTGAGATCAGAATTTTAGTGATTCTTTGAAAGTCTAGGTGTATTCAATCAGAAGTTTAAATGAGTTTTTAACATCCTAGGTCAATTTAATTAGAAACCAATTTTTAAAATTTTTTAAAAATATTGGAAAATTCGACAGCATTTAAGAGATTTCGTAATATATTTTAAGCATTCTCAACTCTTATATCTTTCTCTTAAGAATTAGAAGAATCAAAATCTATATATTTATAAATCTGTTAAAATCTCTCAAAATTTTAATTGAATACATCCCCTAAAGTAGTAATATTTATTTGTAATAAAAAAAATATTTGAACTTATAACTTTTATCTCTATACCCAATTTATTATTTACATCCATATTTAAAGGCTTTTTTATTATTAACACCCCAAACAATGTTGAATACACATGCATTTTAAATAACTTATGAGCTCTAATATGCAATGGCAATTTTGACCTGATTAAATATACAAATGGAGCACGACCAGAAAATGGAAGACATGGTCGGCCACCATCGATTAACATCACCCTATCTGGATGCAAATGAATAAAGCTTCCCATTGGGGGATTAAGATCACTTGACCATCTCATATTGCGTTGAACCCCGCAGGTGTTTGTCATAGCAATAGAAGCAAAGGCAAGTAGGACGGTGAAACAATCCATTATGTGGGTAAAGCCCATATGGATCAAGATTGTTTTCAGCATAATGTCCAGAAAAGTATGGAAGTGACGATTGCTTGTATTGCTTAGGAAAGGGATAAGGAGCTCCGCTGTGCATGCATGACCCAAAAGGATCGCCATATCTAGGATAATTGTTTGAAATATGCACAAAACGTGTGTGGATTGTCTGTATAAAATGTGGAGTTTATGTTGAGAGTGTAGTGTGTGAGGATATTATTGGAAGTACTGTGGGGTGTATTAAGATAAATTTTAATTGAAAAAGTAAATGTGAGGTGTATTAAATATATAAGATGTATTCAACAATATATAAGGTGTTAATAAAACAACCCTATTTAAATTGACTTATTTATCAATATCTTTCTACACCCGTGTTGGGTTCCTAAACTACCCTGACTTGAATTTCCTCGTCTAAACGAGTCACTCCAGAAAGTAAAAAGGAAAAAGAAAATGACAACTTGGATAAACAAGTGAAACCCTAGCGGCCCCATGATGTATTTTGATCAAGTTTAGTCGATAGTTGGACGATGGGTTGGGACTTTGCGTTTAGGTGGTTAGGCAGAACTTAGACAAATTAAGCCGATTTAAGTATCATATAAATTAGAGCTTATTTATATTTAAAAAATACATAATTGTTTTGAGAGACAGAAATTACAAAATAAAGTTACATATAAATTATAAAGTATTAAAACATATTAAAAACATAGAAACAAACATATAGTGAGTGTTCACTTTTGAGTACTCAACAAGTTTATTACATTTTATTAAAAAATAAATACAAAATAAAAGTTATTTATTTTCTGTAACAATGAGAGTTGCGACTTACAAGGGTAATGTTATTTATACTATGTTTTCATGTCACATTTCTATACCATCTTAGGTGGCATCTGATGAGGACAACCACATCATTTGAAAAATTTGCAAAACCCAAGGAAATGAACGAGGAAGACTTCTCGTATACCACAATCATTATTTAATTAATTAGTTTTTCTAAATTATTAGTTTATTAAATAATGAACTAAATTTAAAAATCTAATTAATTCAAATAATATGGCTGTTCACATTAAACATCATCTAAGATGGTATAAAAACATGGTACAAAAACATAGTATGAATAACATTATTCATTTTTAAACGGCAGGCCGCAGACGGGAGATTTATAGAACAGTGACTGGTGGAAAAGACAGAGACAGTGAAATTCTGTTAGCCATGAAGTTCCCGAACGCCATGGTGTGTTCGTCGAACCAGAACCGGAGCATGGAGGCTCGCTCACTCCTCAAGCGACAAGGCTTCTACGTCGCTTCGTACGGCACCGGAGCCCACGTCAAGCTCCCTGGTCCCTCCCTCAGAGAACCCAACGTCTACGACTTTGGCACTCCTTACAAGCAGATGTTCCACGATCTCCGGCGAAAAGACCCCGAACTGTATCCTCCTCTAAACTTGTTCTTCTTTCGATTTTATTCAATTGGGTTTTTCGGAATTCTGGGTTTGGGGACTTCGATATTTTAGTGATGAAATAAATTCCTATAAATATCCAGAAAATATTGCAAATAAAAGTTTTTTTAGGAGCAAATTGGTTAACAGAAAAGAAAAAGAAGAACTTTGAGACTCTCTGTTGGAATATGCAACTGGGATTGTAGGCTCAAAGCTTCAATCTTTGGAAATTAAGTGGGCAGTCTGATAGATTTTGTGTGATGAACTTACCCTTGTGGCGTTATGCGTAAATTCGATATTTGTGGATTCTACGTGTTTATCGAATAGTTTAGTTGATGACAACTATTGATTGGTAGGTCTGAGTAGCAATGCTCGAGTTTTGTAGGGTGTATGAATTGAAATTTATGCGCGTACTTCGCATTCTGAACTGTGTTTTCTATTTAACCAAAGTGAAACCTTGACGACAATTACAGGTACAAGCGTAATGGTATCTTGCCTATGCTTAAAAGAAACTCGGGAGTCAAACTGGCACCTCAGCGGTGGCAGGACAATGCTGCCGACAGTTCCTTTGATGTGGTGGTAACATTCGAAGAAAAGGTTTTTGACATGGTTGTTGAAGGTTGGTTCTAACTCCCTTCTCCAAGTTTTGGCTGGTATCTTTTGGATTTCAATAGTAGTAATTCGAAAATTGATCAATTAATGCTCTTCTTTGTGTTGGTAATTTTGTTTCTTGGCAATCTCTTTCTATTGAGCCGTTGGAATATGAATTGCTGGTAGAGTTGTTTTTAGTTACCTTCAGAATGTCAGTCTTAGATGTTTTAGTTTAGCAATGTAGACGAGCTGATTGATTGCCTAGTTAACTTGAGCTCTTAAGTTAAAGTTATACGCATCTGATTCCTCTCAGCTTAACGAAATCATTGGAGATGGTAACGAAAGCAGGACAACGATTGATATTTTGAAATGGATTCTTTTTCCGAGGGGGAATTGTAAGAAAGTGAGAAACTTGGAGTTCATAGGTTCCCAGGATTTTTAGAACTTATCATACAACAGAGTTGCTGGTTTTAGAATCTTATGCTTAAATGAATCTCAAGGAAACGATAAATTTTAAACCTGGATAGAGTTTTTGATAAAAATCTTATTGGATGGTTGAAATGATCTGTTTCTTTAGTTGAGCTCGTGGCAGATTTTGTTTTGAACCGGATTTTGAACTTTTAGGATAGTGTTAAACCTTGATAGAGTTTAAACCTTATGCTTCCTTTACCAAAGTGAATCTCAAGGAAACGATAAATTTTAAACCTTGATAGAGTTCAAACCGGTTTTAGAATCTTATGCTTACATGAATCTCAAGGAAAAGATAAATTTTAAACCTTGATAGAGTTTTTGATAAAAATCTTATGGGGTGGTTGAAAGTTTCTGTTTCTTTAGTTGAGCTTGTGGCAGAATTTGTTTTGAACCGAATTTTGAACTTTTAGGATAGTGTTAAAACCAGAGCTGGACAGCCGGGAAGAAAGTTGAAATTTGTTGGCTTGAGACTGCCTGCTTCAAACTTGGTGCGAGAAGACTGTCGGTGTAAGGGACTACTCTTCTTACGATTAAAAGATGACATTTAATAACTTAATGAGACTGGATTTGATCAGAGTTCTCTACGAATTTGATTTCATTAATCTTTCGCTTGAAAGACCTCACAAAACCAAATCTTTCCGTGTTTAGTCTTCTACTTTTGGTAAATAATCTAACTGTTAACGGTTCTTTAATTTAAATTGATCAAAGCTCTTGTTTTAGGAGTTGCTTTTATGTTAGTTAGAAATGAATCATATGGAACTTTGAACTTGTCTCCCAAAATCTAATAGACGTTTCAAGAGTTGTGGTACCATTTGCTTTTGTTTATCTTTTAGTTTATGAAGTTAATCTGTAACTCAAAGATGCCATCCTTGTTTGCTTGTCTGACCCGTATGCAACACCGTGTATATAGATCTCAACAACCGGGACCATGTTCTTAGGAAGTGTGTACTGATAATCAACTTGGAGGTAAAAGATAACCACGAGGAGGCGGCTGTAGGAGCTCGTCTTGCTTTCGATCTTTGCCAGGAGGTCTGTATTTATGGGTGCATCGACTCCCAATAATCTGTAATGCAAAATAGTAACGCTGACGGGTACATTGTCGTTGAATTTTTCCAGATTGAAGCAGCTGAATCGTGGGAGGAAGCAATTGATGACATCGTGTCTGGTTTTGAGAAACAGCAGCGGCAGAAGTTAACGTATAGCATCTCATTTTATTGAAACTGCACTAATAGTATGTTAGGGAGATTTCCATCAACGAAGTCCAATTGTTGGTGATAACTTGGATTAATCGTATTCTAGGCCGGAGCCATGAACCTGTGACGATCTCTCCAAACAAGTGCAGGCGTATCGACATGATGAGAGGTCCAAGGCTAGATGATCGTGTCATTCTTTCTTACGTGATTAACCATCAACTGTTCTCCCTAAATGTAATTCTTGCTTAAACTACAATTCCAATACGAAACCAGTTGCATTAGCATCGATAAAAAAGGAGTTATACTAATATGGAGTCTGATGATGATAAAAAAGAAAACGAAAGGCTCATGTTTTTGTGAGAAGTACCGTACGGTTACTAATGACATATTTAGCACGAGAGCTAATAATATACCATTTTGATTTCTCGTGCCAATTTTTTCTCAACCTACTAAAAAGTAGTAACTCAATGTATAAACTTATTTACTTTTACTCTGAAGTCTCTACGCTACCTTAAGGTTTTTTTTTTTTCTCTGGTGTCAGCTGTCGAGGAATATTATCTGAAATTCTCTCTCTCTTCAAAATGATATTTTATTTGTAAACAACCAAAAACGCCAATTTGAAATCTAAAAAATTGTCGTCGTTATCGTTGACATCTCTCACTCTTCTGTTAGTAGCGGAAACGGAATCCCTCCATTCTCCACCCTCCCTCTACCAACTCCCCACACCCACCCCCGCCATAACTGCTCTGCACAGCAAAGCAAAGCAATCACCTTTGGTTTCATTCTCCCGAGCTTTTTTTCTCGGGAACCAAGCATCCCATGGCTTCCGAACCGGAGGACGAGAAGAGCTGGGAGAACCTCCTCAGAAAGATGCTGCCTGCCGGCGCACCATTGCCCGACGAAGAGCACCTCGATTATTCCATCGCCGTAGAGTACGAAGGTCCCCCGCTGCCCTACGACCTCCCTGAGGTTGATCCAGTTAACATCGACTCTCTCAATCGTCACTCTTCCTCCGTGGCCGCCGGTTCGGTTGAAGCCCCGTCTTCGATTCCGGTGGCTTCCCCGGTTGGTCAGAAGGTCTCGCGGTTCAATCGGGCGAGGAACGGCGGCGTTGTGAACGAGACAAGTAGAACGGTGTCGTTTCCGACTTCGAGGAGGCAACCGGAGCTGCGGAACAGCAGGGAAGGATCGGAATTTGAAGGAGCGGAGGAAGGTTTCAGCTCTGAGTTGCCGGTTCAAGACTCGAACTTGGAGCAAAAACCGATCGGCGGCGCCACCGGAGGAAAGAGGGCGGCTGTCGTGACTTTCAATGAACCAAGAGATTTGGAGAACGAGGACGACCCCGAAAACGATAACGACGGCGGTAGGTCGTCGTCGCCGCAATCGAGCGCCGCCACCGAACAGGTGGGGTCGCCGGTTGCATGGGCCTCTTCGCCCGGGAGGCGATCGAGTAAGAGAGGAATTTGCAGCAGGTGCGGGAAAGGGAACAGATTGAAGGAGAGAGAGTGGTGTTTGGTGTGCGACGCCAAGTACTGCAGTAATTGCCTTCTGAAGGCGATGGGGTCGATGCCGGAGGGGAGGAAATGTGTGAGCTGCATTGGGCAGCCGATAGACGAGTCGAAAAGGTCGAGCTTGGGCAAGTGTTCGAGGATCCTGTCGAGGGTTTGCAGCCCTTTGGAGATTGGGCAGATAATGAGGGCCGAGAAGGAGTGCCCCGCCAATCAGCTCCGGCCGGAGCAGTTGGTTGTGAATGGGAGGCAGCTGAGGGAAGAAGAACTGGCTGAGATTTTGGGATGTGAATTCCCTCCTCAGAAGTTGAAGCCGGGGAGGTATTGGTACGATAAGGATTCTGGTTTTTGGGGAAAGGTGAGGTTTTTTGGCTGATGGATGAGCATTTTGCAGTAGGGTTTTGAGGGTTTTGTATGTTTATAGTTCTGTGTGTTTGATTTCAGGAAGGTGAGAAGCCGGATAGGATCATTAGCTCGAAACTCAATGTTGGGGGTAAGCTTCGGTCCGATGCTAGCAATGGGAACACCAAAGTGTTCATGAATGGTCGAGAGATCACAAAGATTGAGCTTAGGGTGTTGAAGGTATGCTAATGATTACCTAAAATTCCATAATGAATGTGTCTGTCTGTAATACAGCTTCGTATTCAATACAAACAAATGCAAAGCTAATTTGGAAATCTAAACCCTAAACCTATACTATGAAATAGTGAATCCGTCAATCCAACGGTTATGAATGTGTTTGTATTGAATGTGAATTCGTACTACAGGATTTTCCCATCATAAATAATTCTGTAAGATAATCATGTGTTTAGGTTAAAAGTCTTCTCACAAAAGTTAACAATAAGATGACAATTCTTGAAATTTTGTGGCGACTACATAAATCATTTGATTACAATACGACAAAGCTTATGAGTTTCCATTTCAGCTGGCCAAAGTGCAGTGCCCTCCGGATACTCATTTCTGGGTGTATGATGATGGCTCTTATGAGGAGGAAGGTCAAAATAACATTAAGGGGAATATATGGGGAAAGGTTCTTTCGTTACCTTGAATGTTGGTTATTTGTTGTTTGGTGCATGTTTGAAATTGTGTGACGGATGATTTTGAGTCGAATTTTTATACAGTTGCAGTTTGGTTTTTGGTAGGCAGGCATCCACTCGTTTCATTTGTTCATTATTCTCATTGCCCGTACCATCTGGTAATCAAAGTGGGGCAAAAGAAGATCCTACGACACCTTCAAGCAGGTCAGTCCCGGAATATTTGGAACAGGGAAGAGTTCAGAAACTTCTGTTATTTGGCTTGGAGGGATCTGGAACTAGCACAATCTTCAAGCAGGTATTAGTCTTTTATTTTCAAGCCCCCTCCTCGTCAGGGTGTCTGCATGGTACGTCTTTTTGAGTTTACGTGTTTTGTAGTTTCTGCTCCAGTCAACCTAGAATTTGGAATAGACTTGCTCCATCATGGTTCCTTGTTGGTTTACAGTTGTCCAACTATCAAGTATTAAAAAATTTCTTCACTAAATGCAAAGATGTTAATAGTTGCATTTGCCTTCTATTCTTCGTGACTCATTAATTGACGATTAAAATGTGTTTCCTTTACCGTTATAGTGAAATTACCTTATCTTCCCATATGTTATTACATAGTTTGCAATCTTTCCTTGAAATCATTGGCTGTTTTTGACAGAACAACCTCAACTAGGAATTTAGAATGTGGTAAAACTTCTATCATGCTGCATGTATGAATGGATTGAGATTATTAATAGAAGCCGGGGAAATCCAATTAGCTGAATTTCATTGATATATTGCAAGTATGGTAAGCGTGGGCATTCACCTTGGAAAACACTAATTTGTACATCAACATAGATGTGCTGACGTGTAGCTTCGTCGGTCATTAGGTTTTGTGTGAACGGTTTAGATTCAAAACCAAGGGAAAACAAGGATATAAAATAGGATTGGAGTCCATTTAATGTACTAACTTACCTTTTGTGGATAATCAAACTGCACGATACCCAGAAGACCGGTTAGCGAAAAGCCCCTAGGGCTCGGTGCTTTTGTTTTTGTTGTATATTATTTCATTTGCTTTTTTTTTTGTATCAGAAGCTTTATTCTTGGACAGTATAACATCCTAAAAATGCTTATGTTATCCTTCTTTTTCCCATGGAACAGGCTAAGTTATTATATGGGAACAAGTTCACTTCCGAAGAGCTGCAAAACATCAGACTCATGATTCAAAGCAATATGTATAAGTATCTAAGTATATTACTTGAGGGCCGAGAACGTTTTGAAGAGGAAGCATTGACAGAGAATAGGATATCTTCGTCAGCTGCTCATGATTCCCCTTCAGGTCTCTATTTATCTAATAAGATGATGAACATGGATTTTCTCCTTTTTCTGATTACAAAATTGATAGGTGACTGCTTGCTATGTTCATGTCCATCTTTTGCTACAAAACTCTAGATCCATGATTCTTGTAGTTGTTTCTAACAAAGTTACATTGCAATATCTACTGACATTTTTGGATACTTGAGATTACTGGATGGATGGTGGTCATGTCAATAGGAATTGTCTACTTTTATTGATAGACAGATCAACCTTTCTCTTAGTCTGATTATCTGCTGCTGCTGTTGGTCAACTTTGTCTTTCCGAAAGTAAAAAATACTGTCCCTTTTGTCATTTTTTACCCAAGGGAGTGGAGTTAGTGTTATTGGTTCCATCTTATGTCTAACATAACTTAAACTCATAATTGTCCCGTTGTCATTGATATTAAAAAAAATATGTTCTACTGGTTGAAGTGGAAAATGTTTACATCTTAAGAGAGATTATTTTGCTTATTTGGTTCTCTGCTTCTAGGCATGAATGAACCTTAATCAGTGGTTGACTGTGAAATGAATTTATGTGAAACAGTAGTTGATGAAAGTGAGCAATGCATCTATGCAATCAACCAAAGGTTCAAGCACTTTTCTGACTGGCTTCTGGATATCATGGCAACTGGAGACTTGGATGCATTCTTTCCTGCTGCCACACGTGAGTATGCTCCTATTGTATATGAAGTGTGGAGAGATCCTGCCATCCAGGAAACATACAGAAGGAGGGAGGAATTACACTGTCTTCCTGAAGTTGCCAAATATTTCTTAGATATGGTTAGTTATTACTCATTTTTGGCCTTACATAATTCCTCCCCAAATTGCATGTCTGTTAACACTTTATTTGGAAGATCAAATTTGTTAATCAGAGGATTGGTAGTATTCCGCTAATGGTATTTTCATATTTAGTTTATGATCTTTCACATTTACTTTGAATTAATACTAGATATATTTGGAGTAAATGTGGTTTAATTGATTGATATGTACGTGATGACATTTCAAGCAGGCTTGGATTGCATTGCTTTGTCGCTAGCTAAACTAAATTTCCAATCTTCCATGTTTTATTCTTATGTACGTTCGGTGTTTCATTTCTAACAGGCTATAGAAATATCAAGTAACGAGTATGATCCTTCCGAGAAGGACATTTTATATGCTGAGGGCGTTACTCAGAGCAATGGACTTGCCTCTATGGAATTTTCATTTGATGACAGAAGTGCCATGTCTGACCTATACAATGATAACTATGAATACCCCCTTGCCTTGACTAAGTAAAATCTTCATCCTTTCATACTCAATCAAGCTTCCTATCTTCTGCTCTTACTTTTTATTTTGCTCACTGGGTTTCCTTGTCTCAGGTATCAACTAATTCGCATCAATTCCAAGGGACTGAGTGAAGGTTTCAAATGGCTGGAAATGTTTGAAGACGTTAGGGCAGTGATATTTTGTATTGCGTTGAGTGACTATGATCAAGTGTGGGCCGACGGCAATGGTCTTCTTCGTAATAAAATGCTGGCAAGCAGAGATTTGTTTGAGAGTTTGGTACGGCACCCTTGTTTCAGAGACACCACGTTTGTGCTCTTTCTTAACAAATATGATGCCTTTGAAGGCAAGATAAACCAGGTTCCATTGTCTGCCTGCGAGTGGCTAAAGGGCTTCAGTCCTGTTAAGCCCCATGGTAATAATCAGTCTATGGCACAGCAAGCATATTATTATGTGGCGGTGAAATTCAAAGAGCTCTATTCATCCATAACTGGCGAAAAGTTGTTTGTGGCGCAGACCCGAGCTCGAGAGGGTGCCTCAGTTGACGAGGCATTCAAGTACGTGAGGGAGGTCCTTAAGTGGGATGAAGAAAAGAATGACAATTTCTTTGCAATAAACGGAGACGACTCATTTTACAGCACAGAGATGAGTTCTCCTTTTATCAGGCAGGAATAGGCCAGGCTACTACTTGGCTCTGCAAGTGAGCACCATTCGAAGTGAAAGATTGAAGGCGTGAAATTGTCGCCGCGGAAACACCGAAACAGCTGCAACGGACATGCGGGGTTCCTTGCTGCCATTTGATTAACTGACGGAAGGACGAGTAACGAAGACAGTCGGCTGCATTTCTTTGTTTCTTAATTCTTTTCCTTCTTCTTTCTCAGGCCGGACTTGTTTTCGACGTAGGCCGGATTTGTCTTCAACTTAGGTCGGACTTGTTTTCGTCTTAGGCCGGATTTGGTTTCAAGGTTCCTTGACAAACTTGCTGGTTAGGTACAGGACTAAAAATTGATTTGTAACAAGCTCATTTTCAAAGGAGTGGTTTTCTTTTCTGTACAGCAGTTCAAAAGTGAATAAAAAGCAACTTTCATAAGGTTTTTACTTTTTTTTTTTGGTTAGAATGTCCATTTGCTTCATTCGAATTAACCTGGTTTAATTATTTATTTCTATTTTATGGGGAATGTATGACATACACACGTGGCATCACTTTTTTACACAATTTTTTACTCATATTTTTGTAGGTCTACTTCATAATGTACTTCAGTTATCCGAATCGTCTATCTTTTAAATCTTCTTTCAAAGATCATGTCTACTAAGGGTTACCCAAACCAAAAATCATATGACTGTTATGTTAAGAGTTTAGGGTCTCTTTGTAGAATCGTATTCGTTTATTTTTTCATTAGAAATGAATGTTTGAGGATTTGTCTAATTTTTTGTAAGGATGATCTATGAGTGATGTTTTAAAAGATAAGACAGTTC
>JAOTRO020000019.1:475366-486076 GCA_028566515.2 Pyracantha coccinea | reverse complement strand
TAATACCTACATAAAACAAAGAAAATTATTGTACAATTATAATTTGCGTGATTTTGATAAACTAGGTCGACATGCCACATCATATATATATAATTGAAAATTAGAGTATGTAAAACAGAACAACAATCAGATTACAAAACTAAGTTACAAAACATCTTATAAAAAATCATAAGACCCAAAATACCAAATTATCCATATATAAAAATAAATCAAAAAGCTAACTTATTAACTTTTCCAACATATATAATTTTCACTCTACATTTTTCTATAAATTTGCAGTACTCCTTCCGATTTTTTGGTCCTTTAGCAATGAGTAAAGAAAAATGGAGAATCAAGGCCTGAAAACGAGAAGAGGAGTGTAAGCGAACAGAGTGAGTGTGAAAATCACAAACCCTAAACCAAACGTTGCTCCGCATTAACTGACAAAATGGGGAGGGAGACGCTACCAAACCCAAATGTTATTGTTAAGCGTGTATGAATATTAGACTGCCCTACTTATAAATCACACGGACAATAGACTGGTGTACCACTGCTACTGGTATATCCTCCTGTGAAAGAAGCTTAAGAAGCCCAGCGTCGCTCAAACCAAGCCCATATATTTGTTGAAGATATTAATCCATGTCGATCTCTGCTAATCAGATGTAAATTAATTAATTCCTGAGGGTTAATTACCAATAATAATATTCCATAATCTGATAACGTATGTGTCGAAGTGGGTGGCTGCATGGCGGACCATATACAATCCAAATCTTGCCTACAAACACAACAGATAGTGCCAATAACCAACATAGACATGTGCGTTTCTGCAGTTATACCGCTTCTATGCTGGAAGGTTTAATTTGATCGATTCAATGTATATTAACAAGCTGAAAACTAAATGGTTATGAGTAAATGATTAGGCATAAGACAGGAGATGGTCATGAGGAGGCTAAGGCTATAGCCTATCGAGCTAGTAGTTTAGTAGGTGGCTCAAAGTGTCAACTAGGTCAACAAATTTATATTCGAAAAATTATTCGGAGTCCAACAATCAATAAAAATAGACTTTATATTTTAGTTTTAGACGCAAAAACAGTGTAAGGGAGAAGCCACCCTTGAGATAGAATGGGCTTCAAAATCTCGTGCAATATTCTGCTAAAAAATTGGGTGTTGTATTCCTGTGAAATTCATCCAGTTAGCAAAAATTAATTAGCTCACGCCAATTGAAAATTAGTCTACTTCACATTAACAATTCTTAGACGAAATAAGTCACTCTAGATAAATTATTATAGGAGCGACCCGTCATTAGGTTAACTATTATAGGAGCAACCTTTCATTATAAAGATTAATTATTAGGACCTATTAAGAAACCAAGATGATATTATGTGCTAAGGAAATGTCCATACATAAATACTTCACGTGATGATCCTGATAGGCACCATGTACGTGGAGCAGGACTGATGAATACCATGTTGCCCTCTCTCTCTCTCTCTCTCTCTCAAATTAGGACTTAATTAGAGGTAGAGCAGGACTAATTGTTTGTCATGTTTTGAGGTTGACATATGGCTGCATCCTTCATGGTTCATATATATTTAGCTCAGCCGATATGGCCCCACCATGCCTCCCAATTTGTGCCAAGTGCAAACTTATCAGAAACGTATGATTAATTTTCCTAAAATAATTTCTAAATTTTCATGTTATCAATCCGATAAATATTCGGAAGTCAATCAACTAATACCAACTAGCTTTTAGTTTAATAGTAAACCGTATAATTACAGTCCATGCATGTTTGCATATGTTTTGTTCACAACTGCAACCACCTGCAACTATATGTGCATGCTGGCTTATCGCCCTCCTCTAAGATTTACTTGCACTATCTCAAATGAATCCTGGCTATAATGCATGGAAGAAAATATTTGTAAAGCACGTAAGTACAAGCACGTAATTAAGGCCTCAAAATTTTAGTTATAGTGCGCATATATCTTATCTGTTTCTTTTAGCCAGAGGCTAGTAGCCACTTAAAAAACAGAAACATAAGGGAGCAACAAGATTTTGCTATATATACATATATAGGGAAAACATATATCCTCGATATTCTAATTCAAGAAAACTAGCTATATATGTACGAGAAAGAAATTAACATTAGTACTACTGTTGGGGCTATTGTGTCCGTACGAAGATGCGATTGAAATTGATATATTAATTTGACACCATATGCTCAAAAACCTCTGGCTTTGCTTATGCCTACGTTAACTTACACTTCAACATCCAGTTGCCCCCACATCCACATATATGTCCAATTAGAATCACGAACTTCACACGCATACACTCTATAACAGGAAGCAAATTCTTTAAGCCAGCGGAAGGGGATAAGCTGCAGTGCAGAAACATCTCTTACTATTGCCAAGAACTTATAAACAAATTCTCATTTCAAATAATTTCCTCGATTTTCGTACAGTAGCAAAGGTGGCGTTAGGGCTAAATAAGCTTGTTTTTGCATTTGCGGTGCTGCTGATCTTCATTGCCTCAGTCGTTTTTGTTGATGGTAGACGTACGTTCATTTACTCTCATCAAATTCTAGTTTTACTTTCCTGATACTTAATTTATTAAATTATGGTAATTCTCTTTAAATTTCTTTAATTAATGTGCAGTAATATACCCTATGATATGCTTTTTTCTTGTTATCAACTGTCACACATCGTCAGGAGATACGGGGGTCAACAAAAAAGGTGCAGGTCTTGTTCAAGATGAAGCCGCCAAGACCATTCAAAACAAAACGAGAGAAAAATCTCGCAACTGGACAAGATTTGGTGTTGCTGGTCATGGATTACACCCCAGCCAGAAGGAAGACCCCCATTCATAACTAATAGTCGCTTTCATTTGTATTACACTAGTAATATGTATTAATCATCCATCATATTATTCACCTGGATGCTATCTAGCCAGAATAACAACAGACATGCATGCTATTATAGCGAGGATTAAAATATTCCAAATTTTGAATTCCTGCATATCTTTCTGTATTGTCACCCATATTCATTTGGGACGGCTATATCTCACCTGCATGGATACCTATTTGAATTTCTGTAATGGAAATGTAAACCTTTAAAAGTTAAATCTCTTATTATTTTTTAGAATTCTCAGTGTTGAGAGTGCTAATTTTACATCGATAATTAAAAGACTTTGCATGTGCTTACTCTCCATATTACTAATTTGGTATATATAATATTCTGGTGGAAAATCAACTTACTTTGTTAATAAAATAATAAAAAGTTATGAAATCAAATTTGTGGATCGTTCAATGACTTCACAGTTTTGTTTAGAAATAATTCATCAAGGTCAATTTTTCATTACCAAAGATGTTTGGGTGTAAATTTGAATCAATTTAACCATTTAGAGAGAATTAATCAGTTCCTACTTTTTTTGTAATCTTGTGCTGTTTCCAAGCAATGCACGAAGCATTACTCCTGGACTAATATATGCAATACAGATGTTACTCCTCATATCTTGTAGTACAAGTTAAAAACTTAAACTAGCTAGCAATATACTGGTTTCTTATATCTCCGATCTCGGATTCTGTCCTCCTCCTTTCTCCTCTCGCTCGCTTTATAACTCGTTGCTCGGACCCGTGCCACGTTGGCAATACAGTTCATATGCAACAGACCATGCCAACCTCAACAAGAGCAGCATGAGGAATGTTGAGTGCAACTGGAGGCTCTCTGCAATTTTTATCCAGAAACACATAAGTCATGATCAGCAATCGCTTTAGAATGTTCGATCCGTCACGCACTGCTAAATGCACCTGCCCTAAGAAGTACGCAGTCCCACTCTCCCTTGCATCAATCAGTTCTTGCAGCTCCTCCCTCACAGATATGCGCATTTTCGGACTATTTGGAGGCAACATGAACCGGACTTTCCTTCTCGTCGCGGGCATAAAACCACTCTCAATTGCATCACCTAATGGAGACCGAGCTTCGTTGCTCGCATTACTCACACACTCCATCTCATATGAATTTGTATCATTCAAAGGAATCAAAGCACTTCCGGTTCCATCAGCTGGTGGCTTTCCAACAACAACCATTCTTCCTTCGGATGAATTTTGGGAATCTAAATCACTTTCTTCCATGCAAATGAATTCGCCAATCGAACTAATAATATGTTCTTCAAAATTATCAGTGTCCCTTATAGGATCACAATACCCAAATCTCACAACGCAGCGATATATCTTAAAATCACTTGGGCCAACCCTGCCAATAAGATACCTCCGACTTGGAGGGACATAAGGCATTGGCAGAGACTTGAAGGATACGAAAATCAAAACTTGGTGAAACGCTGGAAGATTGGTAATGAAGTGTGAGAAGAAAGCTGGAATTCCTGTCACTATATCGGTATAAATGAAACCAATCCCGGGTACCCTAGTAACTCCTAGGCCGCAGCTAATGCCTGTAAGCCATTCTGCAGAGACCTTGTTTTCTATATCAAATTCGAGCTTCTTCTTGGTTCCGTAATGCCATGATAGCATAATAGTCAAGGCCAATGCCAAAAGGACAACCAAATACCAAGCTCCCTTGTGAAAATTCAACATACAAGCCGATACATACATCACCTCAATCGATCCAAAGAATATTAGACAGCAGACGGACTCAAACAAACTCTTCTCCCAGTATAGTGCAATTACAAGTGACATGAGACAAGTCGTTACAAGCATTCCAGAACTTATAGCCAAACCTATGGAAGATTTAACTAACATCGATTAGATAACCAATTGTTGTTACAAGCATTTCTGGTGAGGAGTGCAGAGAATAAAACATGTCAGGAGTTTTTGTACTAATTCACTACAGTACTAAAGAAGACGGATCGTTGGGAAATAAATACCTGTTGCGCTACCAATTTTGATAATATCATGGAAACCAATCGTAACAACGAGGCTTAGAACCATCAATAGCCAGTTGATATCGGGAATGTAAACCTGCCCGTGTATCTCATCTGATGTATGAATAACTTTTACTCTCGGAAAACAACCAAGTGCCAGGCACTGATTTATGATGGAGAAGCATGCTGTTATAGTTGCCTGGCTTCCCACAACTGAAGCAAGAAGTGAAAATACTACAAACCCGTGGCGAATTTGTCCTGGAATTTTCATTCACAATTCATTCCATATACTGGATATCTCAAAAATGCAAACAAAACAAGCATTGAGGAAAAATACAACTTACTAGGCATGGATTCACTGAGATGATTGAAATCTTTAGCATCCAAGTTTTTGGAGATATATGCAGCCTGACCGCAGTAGCTTAAAACAAGGACTGGATATATGAAGCATACAAATGTCATCTGCAGCAGCACACCGTCCGTAAGTTAATTTCAAATTCGAACTACACTTTGATATGATTGAAAGAATATGAGATGTATCAAAAACCTTGATTGATTTCTTTCTGAAATGACCTAGAGATGTAAACATCGCTTCCGATCCTGCAGAAGTTAGTGTTTCTGAATGAAAAGTAGGATCAAGCGAAAACATCTGGTTCCGAAATAAAATTAATTACAGTAAATCTTGTGGATAATAAAATGAAGCTCATGAGATCACAGCTGAAGAAAGGAGACAAAACCTGCTACACATAAAGCGATGCTGCCTAAGGACCTCCAACTTTTGCTGTGAATCTTCCTAAAGAACCTGTAAATGTATATAGGGGAGGTAGCACGGATAATTTCTCTGTTCCAGTGGAAAATGTTATATGCACCCCCTCCACCGATAAATAACAGCCAAACAACGATGACAGGAGCAAAAATAAACCCAATTTTACGAGTCCCATAGTGCTGTAGTGTGAAGAGGCACACCAATATAGCAGATGCAGTGGGAACCGAGACGTCTGAAACAAATAAGATTCCAAGGGTCTAAAACAGATAAGTAACTCAGATATCTAAATCGTGACCCATATAGCAGATTCAGTGGGAACTGGATAAACTTAGCTATCATAATTGACAGGCTCAGAAATTTGTTATTTACTGTTTATATGTCAACTTTCCAGTTGTGATGGGGAAAAGTGTTCAACCTTCTCAAGGTCACTGACTACGAAACAACACGAACAAGAAAGTGGAACAAATTCAATGGATATTGTAACTACTTGATGACAGAATACTCACATTTCTCTAAAGCTTTTGATACGGCCTCGCTTTTTTTTTCCGACATTGAAACTGGTTAGAGATTAAGAGCCACAAGATACATTTGTGTCAGTGTAGTGAGTGATTGACTATACGGTGATTAAAGGACGGTTGAAAGAAATACATATTTCTGTAACTGAATTTACATATAGCACTTACATCTGGATGCAATATCCAACAATGATCTTTGAATACTGGATGAAACTGAATAGACTGGTTAAGAAAAAGAACAGAAACAAATCATCAATCTACAAAATGATAATAATGCTACATATGATCAAATTCGGCATAAATTCGATGCAGAAAGTAAACTTTCTTATAAATTTCCAGTAATATTTAGAAAAGGTAATGAGGAATGCCAAACCAGAAAGAGCTGGGGTAAGCACCCCAACGCCGATTGTCATGCAGGAACCAAAAAGAGCTAGGAACAACATCAAACAGTGGCTACTTCTATGTTTTTCTATGGCTCTTCTAGCCCTTGATTCATTCTTTGTCTTGAACTGGCTTCCCGCCTCATAGCGCATAATGTCATTAGCGCTACTGTCATTTGGAAGCAGACCAACTTTAGCATGCCTACACAGGAGTGAATACAAAGCAAAAGTACCACCTACAACAAGGTTAAGGTATAAAGTTAATCCAATGCAAAATATTCGAAAATTAATTCTTGCTGTTGCAATAAAACTAGAAGATTACCTTCTCCATTGTCATCAGCTGTTAATACTATAAATGCATAGTAAAGAAATGATGTTAATAGTCCAGAAAATGAAGGAGAATAGTTCATAAACGGTCTCGTCGGATTTGATATCGTCTGCGGTCAATGTCCCGAAGACGTATAAGGGAGCTGTACTCAGTTGACCATATATTACTCCAAGGCTCTGAAATGACAAAAGAATTGTGTGCTTCCATGTCTCCTGCATATTAACAACTCAAAAACTAATTAGGTAAAGGTTGTATACTGATCCCTAAATCGGAAAGGGAACTGTAGTTAGATCCAATTGGTCAAATTTAACAAGATTTTATTTATAACACCAGCCTAGGTGAAATGCAGCTAATAAGGCCATGTCTAATGGGGAGGGGTAAAGGTCTAAAAGCAAAAAAATAATTTGGTTTGTCTAAAAATTCATCTCCAACCGATAGCTGGGTCTATGAAGCCCACCAGACCATTATTTGGCTAAAAAGACATAAGTTGGCCTAATGTAGCCCCCCTCTTACCCCTTTTTTGAGGCTCAGCTCCTTAATTGCAATAAATGATTCAAATTTAACGACTAGATATGAAAACATTTAACGGTAATTCAATTAAATTAACCAATAAATTTAAAGTATAAACTTAAAACTAATAAATTGTTGAGGGGACTATGTTTAGCCCCTTCTGTTGGAGATGATATATGAGTATGGCTTGAGACTGTTCATTTAAAAATATTTTTTTGTAGGGCTATAATATTGGACGGGATTATGTTTAGTCCTTTCGGTTGGAGATGGCCTAACCCCATTTTTAAAACGTCAACTAGTTGTTAATCTAATGATATTTCTCTTCTCTTCTCAATGTTAGAAATTTTCCTCAGTTTGAAACCTTGAATCCCCATCCCCGTTAACTAAAAAAAAAAAAAAAAACTCCGATTCGGAAAGTAAATGCAAGAGAAAACATACTAAAGCAGTAGTCTGTAGTTACCATTAAAGGTTTGGATCTTAGCTATTGTTTGTTTTTTTTTTTTTCATTTTTCATGGTAAGGGATAAAAAAAATACTAGCTACAGAAATATTAGAGCAATTCAAATCAAGTGACTAAAACAACACGAAACGGAGATGTTAGAGTGAGATCATGGATCAATTCTTCAGCTACGTCATAATTCCATTTAGTTCAAACCAGATAACTTTTTTTACTAAAATTAAGTGAAAGGAAAATTACGCACATGTTTTGTAGTTAAAAAGAAGGAAGAAAGTTACCTTTAACTGGTTAGGAGGCGTGAGCTGAGGTTCCATGGATGTCTGAGATGAGTAGCTGGATTGAAAACAAAAGGTTAAACAGATGAATACTAAATAAATATTACTGTGCAGATTTTATATATAAGAAACGACTGAGAGATATGGGAATGCCAACTGCCAAGCGACTTACACAATGCTTAATACACGGAGTTCACAAGACAGAATGTAAACTTCCAATTTACAGACAGACAGTGAGAGAGATGTTGCATAGTTTTTAGGGGATGATGATATTCCATATTTGTATATATCGGTAACAGATAGGGAATGCCGGGCTGAGAGTGGCAAGGAAGTTGAGGTTTCACTATAAAATTTATTAGCAATAGAGAGTAGTTCAATTATTTATAAGCATATATAAGGTCCTTTATTTTTCCGATGCAGAATACATAATCTCAACACATCATTTCACTTGTGAAGAGTTTTCACGTCTAATATGTGGACAACACAAATCAGGTGAAATTGAGTCGTGTGGCCGTTGGGCTTCAGACATGGGATAACTTGCTCTGATATCATGAAGGAAGTTGAGGTTGCACCATAAAACCAATTGGCAAGATGGAAAGTAACTTAATTACTTATAAGCACATGCAATGTCTCTTCTTCCTCTGATGTAGGATTCATAATCTCAACAATTTTGAGCAACAAGAAATTTATGATAATAACTTGTGGATTGTTTAATTATATTATTATTTTTAGGATGGATAGAAGATTTGACCTATGCTGCACAATGAAATATTAATATTAGGGAAAATCACATCCACATCAACATCTCGCTTGCCTTTCCGTCTGGGAGTTGGGTTTGGCTCCTTTGGGGGAGGAGGGAGGAACCTCCCACGTGACATATTCACGTTGTGTGATTGATTTTGCAACTTCTTTTGGTTATGGGGTGGACTTTGTCCAGATTTGGTTGTTCATCTGCTTCTTCGCTCTATAAACTCCTCGAGATCACAACCAATCAAACGGTCAACATCAGTGATGAAAGCATGCCTATAAGAAGAGTATGGAAATGTACTTGGAGTCATGAAATCACGTGAAATGAGAGATAGAGAGCGTACATATAGATATATCTAAGTTATATGCTAGAACCTCCTTATCAAGAAAGAGACTTCGATAAATCAGTTCTCACACTAGATAGGACCAGCATAAAATTTGAAGAGATATACATCAGAAACTTCGGTAGAGTTGCTGCTGTAATTCTAACACCATGTAAGATTTTATGGTGAGAAGTGCCTCACATATAACATGGTCAGAGCATTACCACCCAAAGTGTTTTTTATTAAAATGTTATCAATCATCCTTCGTTTTGAAAACCAAAACTAGAAGGATTATATGAATTATGTCACATGACGAAAGAGATAACGAGAGAAGTCTTGTATCGGATGTATGCCATCCACTTCCTCAACTATGCCCAAAAACAAAACGCAACAAGGAGCAACCCACCAAGTCTAACTGGATTCTTCTGGCATTGATATCCATGGAAGCAATAATTAATACAAACCATATCTCAGAAGACAACCATAAAATGAAAAAGATGGATAAAATTGTGGAGCTAACTAAACATCTCTTTGGGCAAAAAATAGAAATACCCAAATGCAGCAAATGCAGCAAAACAAAAAGAAAACAAAGGCAGGGCATCCTACTAGTACTACAAATCCCGCGCCAAGAGGTCCTTAATTTTTCTTTTTTAATCTGTTTCTCGATTCTATCTTCATTCATAAGCCTTCTCCCAGTCATCAACTTCAGGTGTATCTGCAATAACTCCAACTGGCTGCCCAGCCAAAGGGGAACTTGAACTCGAACCGCTTGCTTTCGACTCCAAACCAGAATTTGATGGACCCAAAGGCTGTTTTCTAGTCTCCTCAACCCTGGGAGATGAAGCGGATGAGCCCAATGCCGTGTCACTGTCTAGTACACTCCATCGATTTACTGAGGCAGCAATTGGTACTTCTTTATTCCACACGTTTGCCTGCGCATCTGTAGACGCTCCTCCTTCCTCACCCCATGAATCTTCCCTCCAACTGGACTCTCGCGTAACAGCCTTCTTCCACGGATTACCCCTCAGCACTGCAGACGCTCCTCCTTCCTTAGCTGTCCCCAGTCCACCCCAAGCGTTAGAACCCGATGCCGCCATAGATGCACTCCCATTTGAGTGGACAACTATAGCGCCATGATAAAGTGCGCCATTATCCAACCTCCTCATTGCAGTTGCTGCTCGAGCAGGATCGTTGAATACAGCTAATGCATTCTTATCGTTCAACCATACTAACTCACACTCCCCACCAAACCTTAATACAAGTGCACTTATATCTGCATCTCTAGGAAGATCTGGGAATGAAACTACAAGCCTGGGATCCATGTCTACTAAATGATCATAAGCTGGAGGCTGGGGTGCACAAACTGTTGTTGTACCCTTAACCCCAAGTATCCGAGTGGGGGCTTTTGATTTTGGTGTAACATGAACCACAATAAATCGCTTGGGCTCCCAACCAGCGGCTTGAACTGCAAGCTTCCATCTTTCTGCGATCATCCGAACTACATCCCTCTTCTCCTTTAGCATTGGACAGAAAACATGAACCTTGAGACCACTTGTAGCACC
>JAOTRO020000019.1:428816-444829 GCA_028566515.2 Pyracantha coccinea | reverse complement strand
ACTGCTGGACCAGATAAATCATCAGTGCTGTTGATGAGACCAACCTTCGAAAGCCCAAAGTCTGTCAACTGCTCAGATGGAATACAAAAGGTTAAATTTGGGTGGAGAAAGAAGTGAAAGCCATCTATAACCCCCATTTAACTGCTACACAAAAATGAAAATTATTTCCAACCCACAAGGCACAAACTACTGAAATTATTTATTCAAGAAAGAAATAGATTGAGAGCAATCTTCGGATGTGCCCACGTGAGTGCTAGTGCTCTATTTTATGATGTGAAATAATTGAAATTTATACAAAACGTTTCATTTATCTTGAACAAAAATATGCATCCAACTAAAGCTAAACCATGTAACTATCACGAGCTCTAGTAGAGATGGATTTTCAAATTTCACTATCCTGCTTCAACTGAAAAACTCAATGATATTAAAGCCACTAACATATTGACATTGAAACGCAACAAAACTAATAAGATAAATCTGTATGTACATGCCTTGACATGGCCGTCATGAGCAATTAACAAATTGTCTGGCTTCAAATCACGATGAACCACACGAAGTGAATGTAAATACTCTAAAGCAAGCACCTGCAAAATCAAAAATAGATAAACATGACCTCAGACTATGAACTTGCAAAGCGAAGTATGCAGCAAAATAGTTCTGAAGAAGTTGCAAGCCTATACCACTTCTGCTATATATACACGAGCAACCTCCTCGTCCAAGCAGCCTAAATTTCTCAACAATGAGTACAGATCTCCTCCATTCAAGTACTCCATCACAAGATACAAGTTTTCACTACAAGTAAAAGAATAGAAGAAGCGAACCTGATACAGTTCAAATTTGAATTAGAATGAAACAAAATGTTTCTCAAGGCAAGGTAAAACGCTTTGCTAGAACACCTGCTCACCACAAAAGGATTGCGGACTGAAATCAAGATGTCACGTTCTGCTAAAATACTTTCAACAGCATTCTTCCGGATCATATCAGCCTTTTTAAGAACCTGTTAAAAATGATACAAAATAAGAATGAGCAAATTCTCTTCATGCTCAACGATAGGGAAAAACCAAAACACTCTTTTCTTTGTTTTCAGGGTGTTTGTGGGGATGGAAACACTGAAATTTTATAGACTAGACAGGCTAGGTGTGATCCAAAATATCCTCATTTTCATACTTACGGTAGTTGTAATAAGTTTTAACCAAAGCAATTGTACACAGTTTCCGAACAAAAATAGAATGTGGTTGAAAAACCACTAAATTGATGTATGCCAAAAGTTTCCACAGGTTCAAATTAAAAATAAAAATTGAGAAGAAGAGCTATCACAATAAAAGCACACAGAAGGCCAGCTGTAACATGAATAAATCACAGAAAAAACTAAAAAAGTAAAAACTCGGTAATGTACAGAAAATTATATCAAAGACAAAGGAAGCTTAATCAAACTAAAGGTGACATGGAGCAATACAGTCAGGAAGAAATTACATGTCTAATTATGTGGTACCTTAATCGCAAAAAGATCCCCTGTTGTTCTCTTTTTAGCTAAGAAAACTCGCCCAAATGCCCCACGACTTATTGGCTTGATAATTTCAAAGTCATCGATAGATGTTCGGTCCTTGGAAAACTGTATAGGGCTTGTGCGAACCACATCATCTTCTAGTGGAGCTTCTTCATCAATTACAGTAGTTGCTAAATCAACCTTCTCATCATCCACTAACTCACAAAGCTGCAAATACTTCTCCCTAGAATATCAACATTACGACAATGTAAAATTGAATTTAAAAAGGAACTGAAAAGGTTACACGTGGTTCTGATGATTTCTTAATGAATTGTTTAATACCACATTTCAGGAGAAATGTAGATACCAAGAAAAATAGCAGCAAGTACCCACATTCAAGTTATATTAATGAACATTTTAGTTCAAGGCTTGAAGCTTGTTAAAACCAAGAAAAATAGCAGCAAGTACCCACCGAATCAGCTTCTCAATGCGTGCCCCAAATGTTTCCACGGTAAGTGCATCAAACTTTCTGCGGTCTATGACAACTCTCAAGTCTTCAAGACAAGACAGTAGATACGGGATAGAGCGATCATCATCCAAAGGCGTATTTGCTACGCACCGAGCAATATCAGAAAGTTCATTCATCTGCATCCTCCAAAAGCAGTTAGCTTTGATAGAATGAAAAATAAGACTTTGAGCAAAACACATACTAAAATTAAATCAAATTCATGCTACTTTGAAAGTTTGAATAAAATATATATCCCACTTCAGCATGTGCAGACACTAATAATCTGCAGGTGGTGCACAGTATTTGAGGTGAAAATTTAAAGACTTGGAGAGGACAGCAAGATGTTTCCATTGCATTTTCAATTTGACAAAGATTATAGCTCAGGTTGTAAATTGATATTCAAATGCCGTACAATTGCATCACAAGCATGTGCTTGGGGAACTCCCAGAGCAAAAAGCATTTGTAAAATCAAATAGATTAATAAGATACCTGAGGAATATCGTCTTGCTCGGAGAAAGAAGCCTTGCCTGATAGGAGCAAGTCAATCTGACTGGCCCTTGGTGTCAATAAGGGAGACCTAGGAGTCATGCTGCCTGCAGATGATGTTGTCATTCCTTGATCAGACTTTGGACCAAAACGAGTTCTACATGACATGGAAGGTAGACCTTTCAGGTCATCCATAAAAGCTGAATTATCAGCTTCAGGAAAACAATCGAGCATGTCCTCTGAGCCTCTGTGGGACCAGTCACTAAGTTTTGGAGATATAACGTCAGATTCTTCAGTCACACTTGAATTAGATGCTTTCGCAACGTCTGGACTTCCTACACCATGCTGGATATCCTTTTGAGCAAAGGACTCCATCAGTTTTTCAAGGGTTTCAGAAATTCTGACAAGACGCTCATTCACACTTATACCCTTTGGATCACATCGATCAGCAATCGCACAAATTCTTGAATGGTCTTCCACATTTGCAGTTGGAACCTCCTCCTCACAGATGCGACATATTATAGAACTATCATCAGATACATTCGGTTGATTTCCCCAACCCCAAGACGGTTTGTGCTGGTGCTTGGAAGAACGCTCATGAGAAACTTTGCCAGAAGGCTCAGGAAGCTTAACAGAAGTAGGATCAATGTCAGAAGTCCCTCTCTTGTTGTCTGAACCTTTCAAATGTTCAACCTTAGGATCACTCTGCTCCTTTAATTCAGTAGTTTCTTTCACGCTTTTCGCAACCGGAGATGGGAATTTCTTCCAAGATGTCATCCGGTCCCTACTAGCAGGAGACTCCGTATTCTTAGGTGGTTGATCAACAGGAGATGAGAACAAATTTCCTGGTAAAACATGGTCTCTCTTCCATTCCAAACCGTGTTGCTCCTGACTGTAAGATTTCCTAGCTGAAGCTGCTTTAGAGGCTTTTGCAACACTTAAGCTCTTTGGATCCTTTGCCAAACTTGGCGGAATTCTTTTATCAGTGGAACGCAGAACTCTTGATTGACGAAGCTGGAAAACCTGTTCATCCTCAGCCAGTCCGGTTTCCTTATGGAATTGCAGCAACCTAGTACACCTTGTGAGTATGAAAAGCATTCGAGTGTGAAGCTGCTTCAGCACACCCGGAGGAAGTTCTTGACGTCTATCATCCAATTCCTGAACTATGCCTTCACACTGAAGCCAAAACTCTCCAGATGATGTCATTGCACAACTTCGTGCCAAAACCAGCAAATCCTCAAGAGTTTCCTGCAACTCTGGATGATTATCTGCATCTTTTTCAAGAATTCCAACTAAATCTGCAGCAAATATAGCCAGATCAGAGTTCACTTCTTCCTTTGCTTTGTCAAACTTTGCCCTAATTGCAACCAAGATTTCCTGCATATCAGAAGCATGATTCCAAGCAGGTAAAATTTCCTAGTTCAAATTTAACTACTCATAAAAAGGTGACATAAGATGAAGACAAAAGTACCTCCAGGTTGTTCAAGCCTCGAGGCTTCCAAAATGGGAAAGGTCGTACACCTTTTGAATTCAGTTCATGGGAAAAACTTTTTATATCAGCAGGAAACCTCTTTCTTGGTGCACTCGTTAAGCGGAGTATAGCTTGAAAACGAGGCGACTCAGACTCCTTGGGATTTTCACAATCATATGCAGTCTATTAAGGAAAAATATCAATCGCAAACACATTATGACAAGAAATAATAGAACGGGGAAACCATCAGAAATAAGTAAATAAATACGTGGAGACGTAAATAAAATAATTGTACCCGCACCTCTGGTGTACATACATCTGAACTTCTTAAACCTCCAGAGTGACCCCAAGATGATATGTTTCTCCCTGTTAAGGGTGATGGAGGTATCAAAAGCCATTATAGGGGAAAATACACCACTCATCATATAAAAATATGAAAGTGTACCAAAAAATCCAGTAATTTGCATAAAAGACCAAAGGCATTCTAGCATCAACTCATGAAGCATGCGACAAACAAACTACGCCCAACCGCACTTGTCGTCCATGTTTTCCTAAGCTTACACAAATTGATGGGTGGAGTACTACCTTAAATTAGATTCATGTAGAGGTAAGGTACACCTGCCGGAACCGGAGCCTCATCCACCCATCACACCATTGCACACTCATCAAAAGATAAAGCTTTCACAGCTCCACAGATTATTCAAAATCGATGCCTTTTACAAACGTTAACCTTTAATAATTTTGGTTGGAGCTCAAATCATTTTTATGGTAATGCCTACAGCCTACAAGAGTGATTTTGAAAACCATGTGACTCCCAAGTTCCCAACTCAATACACGACCTAAAGGCTAAATCTTTAACGATAACCCAGTGCATACTGCATAAACTAAATTAGCACAACTTATAAAACTCCTGCATCGCATAATTGCTCGAAATCATACCGTCTTCAGCCGACGATTCCCCCTTGCGTAACCGCGACGGCGCCACCCCGTTGGGGCTCTGGTCTCCCGAAGGCAAGCTACCAGTTGATGCAGCATCAGAATTGCTGCCATTATCACCCCAACTCCCACTTGCCACATTGTCATTGAACCCAACCCTACTCTGACTCGCAGCCTCCTTCTTCTTCCCCCCACCTCCCGACGCTAAACTCCGATCGCCGACCCCCGGCCTCGACAAATTACTCGAGCCCAGCGCCGACCCTTTGTCACCCCTAAACCCAAAAAAGCTCTCCTGCGGCAACGGTCCCGATCTCGTCTTTATCCTATTCAACCCCAGCGACGACGCCAGAATGGGAGACACCGAAGCCGCCGACTCCGCCGCCCCCGACGCGGACGCAGACGACTTCTTCGGAGTCGCGCCAGTCGAGCTCGCGGACTTCGCCGGCGTCTTAAGCTGAGCTGGACTCTCTTTCCCCTTCACATCCATCTTCTTTGACCCGTCTTTGACTAGACTCCGCCGACTGAATCCGCCACCGCCGCTGGAACTGGTACTCAGGCCGGGCGAGTCGTCTTTGGATGCGGATTTAGGCTTCTTCTTATCGGATCGGATGGGGGAGTTGGAACCCAGCGATCGCGGGCTGTTATTGGACCCATCGGGGCTGTTGGAGGAGTCGGATTTCTTGGAGGAGAAGAACCTGCCCTTGAACACCATTGCTGTATATAGATTTCCTTTCTACGGCTTGTGATATCTGCGCAGCCCTAGCGTGGAAGCATAGGGCTGCTTTTAGAGAGAGAAAGTGGAGGAGAGAGAGAGAGGAGGAGGAGGAGTTCGTTGGAAGTTGGAGAAATGGATGTGTCGATGGTTTGAAAGTAGAGAGAGAAAGAGGGGCGAAGAAGAAAAGAGAGAGAAGAATGTGAGTCGAGACGAATGGCGTGGATATAGCGCCTCCGCGTGTGCTCATTTTTCCAAACATTTGATTTCAAACGCTGTTAAAACGTTAACAAGATATTTTCCAATTCTCTATGTTTGAAATTTCTATTTCTAAAGTTGTAGACATAGACGTTTGCGTTTTGGATGAACCGTTGAGAATTATTTATTTTTGCATTCCATAATTTGAGTTTGAATTTCTTCAAGTTTTAAGTTTGAATCTCACTTCTTGCTGTCGCTATACTAGCATTCGAAACAAAACACATATATCACAATGAAATGAAAGAAGTGAGAGGGCAATGATCATATATATTTCATCATCTATGAAATTCGAATTTAAGACTTTTTTATTTAAAAACAGGGAATATATCACTATAATGTGGTATTAAATGATTTTGTTGTTACAAGTTGATATAACGATATTTATCTATAGTAAGAGGATATGGTAGGCTTAGGGTTTCGCCTCACATTGGGCAGCCCAGTAATAATGTGATTCAAATTCGACTGTCGAGAATCGGACCCAACTTCTCACTTATAAGTAAAGAATAACACTACTAAACCGTAATACTAAATGACTATTAGTTGATATTATGAATTAGTGAAAGGGCAGAGATCCGTAAAGTCAACGTTGACCCATAGAAGCTGTTCCCACTAGAAAGTGCAAAATAGTTTTGAGCCCATTTAACATCATAAAGCATAACAAAAAGCCCATCACACAATGAGTTGGGTTAAATTTGCCAATTTGCAAACTGGATTCTAGGTAATGCCTCCTTCGTTGCGAATGGGGTCCAACACTTCGGAACAAAAGAAAATGGCTTGACTCCCAACTTTTTTTTCTTTTTGTTTGTCAATAGCAGTGTGTAGAATTTCCATTCAAAAAATACAAAAAAATACGAAAATAGAACTAAAGTCTAAATTTCATTTCATGTCCAAAAATTCTTAAATTTAGGCTAAAATCGAAAGATATTGTCGATATTTTTCACACATATATTCAATATCAAAAAAATTCTTATATTTCGTCTAAATTAATGTTGGACAATTCCTAAAATTTCATTGAAAGCATGTGATACTGATATTTTAAACAAGAAAAAGAGTGAGGAACCTCGAACACGAGGGAAGAGGGTCACTATTTCAATTTAGAAATATTTTTTTTCTGAAAATGAAAAAATTATTCAGTCCATTGGATGGTCAAAAGGCTAAAGAGAAGAGTATTATTTTTTAGGCACAAGTTGCGTTGTAGTTTTATGGACCAGGATCCTCGCCGGATCCATTTCCAAGGGATCCTAGAGATTCTGCAATCGTGTCCGTTTATTTTATATCGTGCGGTCAGTTTTCGTTAGTTACTATTTATATTTGAATTTTAAATTTTAAATTTTAAATAATTTCTGACCACACGATATACGATAAACAGGTACGATTGCGGAATCCCTAAGATCCCTAGGGATTGGATCCGGCGAGATCCTATTCCGTTGTTTTATGGCAACGACAATATAAACTGTACCTTTAATCCATTTTTTAATTATTAATATACTAAGCGCACTTGTTAGCCTCGATAAACGAGCATATGTACTGCACTGATAAATAGCAGATGTACTACATTTACGCATATGTACTGCACTTATATTGCATAAGTTCAATTAATTTATTGTAGAATTTTTTATTTATTTATAAAAATAAAAGTTGTTTGTGCACACGATAACAAAAAGTATAGGATATTATTATATATGCATCGCAAATATTTTCTACACATTTTTATTAATTTTTGTTCGTTAATCATTTTCAACTCATTTGATCTAACAGTCGAAATTAAAAAAGAATATGAAAAGTAAATAAAAATGTGTAAATAATATCATCCATAATATAACGAACAAGCTCAATGTAACTATTTTGAAATGTGAATATCAATAAACCAATTAAATATGTTGGTGAGCTCAAATGGGGATATTTTTATGCTGAATCTCTAAAATTTGATCTAATTGCTATAATTATTATAACTTCTAGAATGATCCCCTATTTATACTCATTGAATCAAATTTTAACGGTTCAAATTACTTGATCCCTAAGCTTAACTTCCCTATTTTTATAATGCAGGCAAGGACAATGCATTCCACAAGTCTATTTTAATATTGCAATAATAAAAGCATTTGGATTTTGTTTCTCATGTCATCCACATGCCCACCTCCATATGCGCACTCCACATTGCGCAATCGAATAATAAGTAGTTAATTATTTAATTTACGAAGTGCGTTACACACTACGCCATTGTTTGGACCACAAGAAACACTGATTCACGAGAGGATAAATGTTAAAAAAAATTATCTTAAAAATAAGACTGTTTATGAACTTTTCGACACTGTATTTTTCGACACTCTATTTTTCGTGGCACAAGTCATCCACATGCGCGCGTGCAATAACCCAAACCTCATTAAAAAGGACAACGCTTCCAACAAAAAATTAAAAAGTAAAATAAAAACTTCCACGTGTCTCTCCAGCGTCAGTCTTCGGTGCCGCACGTGATCTTCGACTGGTAACTCAAGGTCTCGGACCTGGAACCAGCCGGTGGCCGGTCACCACCACCCCACACAAAATTACAATCTTTACAAATCCGACGGTCCAGATTCAACACTCTCACCCAGTGGAAATGTGAGTGAGGGAGAGAGGAGAGCGATTGCGAGATTATATTATTTAGCTAGTCCTCCTCATCCACATGTGATTTGTTCCTCTCTCCCTCTCCATCCAAGCAAGCAAGAATTTTGAGCTTTGGTTCTGAAAGTTCTGGCTTTTTTTTCCCTGCTGGGGTTCTAAAGAATTCAAGAAAGTTAGCTTCTTTGTTGCTTTTGGTGGAATTTGGGTGTGAAATTTCTGTAGGGTTTTGAGCTGAAAGGTTGGAACAATGGAGAGGGATTTTCTGGGTTTGAGCTCCAACAATGGTTGTGTGTCTCTGAAAGAAGAAACCAATGATGAAGCCAAGAATTCAGGTTTGCTTTCAAGCAATTTTTTTTTCTTTTCTGTTTTGTATTTAATTATTAATTGTATGTTATGGAGTTTTAATTAAATTGTTGAGTTGCTTGTGGGATTTTGAGCTTGTGTTGAATCTGTTTGGTTGCATGCGGAGCTTGGAAACTCATTAAAAGATTCTAATTTGCATTTTAGTTTCTTAATCCCACTTTCCTGATCAAAAGCATCCATGTTGCTGTGTAAAGATGAAATTTTTTCGACACAAGCGTCATCGGGGGAGGGGGGTCTGATTTTTTGAACTCATGACCTCGGGTGCAAGGGTAAACGCTCTTAACAGCTTGAGCTACAAATCCGTTGCAGTAAAATTAAATATCGATTGACTTGCTCAAGGTTGATTTATACATGCAGACCTGAGCTTGCTCAAGTTGACTAGAGCAAAGTGGTCTTCCCTCTGCACCAAGTTTGAATGCCCTTCCCACTAGTTTAGATGAATTTAGTGCAGAATATCGCTTGTATAAAAATTAAAAAAAATTAAAAAAAAAAGTCGGATTTATACATGAAGGGTAAATTCGGGCTCCTGAACGTTACTGTGTTGACTTGTGGATCAATCCGTCTTATAGAAACGTTTCGGTTTGCTTGCCGGTGGAGACTTGGTCACAAGAACATGGTGTAGTTGTCTTTAGTTTTATACTCTTTCTTGCTAACATAATAAAATGTGCCTTTTGTTTTCTTCCATTTTTGAATTGTTTCCTCCATATTTTAGTTTGTTGGGTTATGCAGGATAATTTTTTAGGAAAACTAATGAAAAATTCAAAAAAATTTTAGTTTTAATTAAAAAGGATAAATAAAGGTGTAGTGAATAGTGTAAAAATGTGGTTTTTCGTAAAAAGTGAACAGTATCATGAGTGTTTCGTTAAAACTCCTTATTTTATTTTATTTTCGCGAACGTGCATATGAGATGTCATGCATTAAAGTAATGTGTAACGTTCACTTGCATATTAAAAGAATTTTTGCAATGATCAAGGCTGGCAGGTGGTACAACATTTGTATTAAAAAACTTATGCAAATGAGAAACATTTATATTAAGTTTATGATTGATGAATTTTATAAGGCAATGTAAGTGAATAGTTCTTTTTGATAACATGTAACTTATTGTGTTCTGAATTGTATATATATTGTTCTTAAATCTGCTGTTGTGAATAGATACAGCCTATCTAGATAGAACTGAGATTTATAATAAAAACGTAGTAAATAAACATACCCATAATAATAATACTTTACAGTGTATGGCTTCTTAACACAAAGCGTGCAGCGCAAATGTTCCAAAAGGAGGATTATAAAATGTTGTAGCAGTTTGCTAGATCTTTAAGGTCTTTTGTAGGAGCTTTCTAGTTCTTCAAGTTCATTGTTCGTTTCTCGGTTCCTCGTCTATTTAGAAAATAACGTATGTTGACAATGTGCGCATTGCATATGGCTGTATTATTGTCGTTTATAGTGATCTTTTTACTTAAAAGATTCGTTGTGTTAATAATATATTCATCTCAGTTAGACAGCTGTGATGGACACTCATGTTGAGATTTGTTTTTGTGCTCTCGGATATAAGTTACTGTAACTGCATTCCAAGGGAAACATGTTCCTTGTTGGCATCTATTTACAGAGCCATATAACCTAAAACTTCCCATCTTTATTTGTGAAGGATTTATTTGTCCAAACTATTAGCCCGACACTCCATTTTTATTGATTTTGCAGCGGTACCTAGAAGTTCAGGGATGCAGTGGTCATTTTCAAACAAGGTTTCTGCACTTCCGCAATTCCTGTCTTTCAGGGCTCCTCAAGAAGATAGGCCAAGAAAAGCTGTTCATGATAATATATCTGCATTTATGACTATTTCAACTGCTGATGCTTTTCACTCCAGCCAGAAGTCGTTCTCTGGTGTAATTCAGGTATTTCTTCGCTTACTTTGTGAATCTTTTTAAACATGGCCAAGAGTATTTGGGATTTGAGAACAATATTCTTACTCATCGGTTTACTGAAGAAAGACAAGTGAAGTTTGAATCGTTGTTATGATTTAAAGTTGCTTTATAGGCTCCTTTTTGCACAAATTTTGTAGAAAAATTTCGCTCTTGATAAGCAAGTTGGAATCCACAGTGCAATGACAGTATATCCTATGCTGCAGTTTGATGCACATTCAGTTCATCCCTCCCAAGATGTGAATATATACCCAGTAGTTGGCCAAATCAATCGAAGGATTCCGATTACTTTGAGTTCTTCAGTTCTCCAATCCCATGCTCCTGTTGGGGATAACAGTTCTACCATAAAACTGCAACCTCTTGGCGGAGTTCCAGTTCTGTCCCCTGTATCTGCTCTTCCTTCTACAACCTCCGTAGTTGGTACCACCGACCTCAGGTACTTTAACACAGACCATATTCAGACCACAGTTATGCTTGTTAGCAAATGGAATTGTACAACATATATTGAATCATAACTAGTTGGAAATTCTAGATGCTAAGTTGAATTTCTAATGCAGGAATGCATCCAATTCTTCTGGAGCACCTGCTCAGTTAACCATCTTTTATGCTGGTTCTGTGAACGTTTATAATGACATATTTCCTGAGAAGGTATCTTATATTTGAATATTTGATTCTTCAGTTTGTACATAAATTTTAGGTTATTTGTTATTAATTTCTTTATTTGTCTATTTAGGCAAAGGCTATTATGTTGCTGGCTGGAGATGGATCATCTCCGACTCATTGTAAATCACCTTCCGTAGCTCAAGTGCATGCACCGATACCTAGGCCTTCACTAGGAGGTGATGGTTTTTTGGGGAACCAGTCCTATATTACATCTTCAATCTCTGCGCTTCCAAGCCCTCTTTCTGCAACTTCACATGGTAGTTCTCACGCAGGAGGAACATTTAATAGCACCAAAGAATCAGCTATAGTGAAACCAGTAGAAACTTCAGCATCTCCTATTGACCGCTCAGAGCCTTCTGCAGTAGTCAGTTCAGTGGGATCGGCTATGACGAACCTGATTCCAGCAGGTATAACTTTGCGGGTTATGTTTTTTGCATGCCAGTGTTACTGTTATATCTGTGAAATACAATGTCGTCTGTTCTTGTTTTTTCATTGAATTTGTTAAATACGAGCATGAACAAATCTTTCGTCCTGCGTTTGCAGTACCTGTGCCTCAAGCACGTAAAGCATCCTTGGCTCGGTTTTTTGAGAAGCGCAAGGAGAGGTAACTTTCAAGGGTTATTTTTCCCCTCTATACATGCTTACATTAGTTTATACAGAAACGAAACCACCATTTGTTGTTAATTTCCAAATTTCAACACCCCATCACAATCAATATTTCCTGGAACTGCATAAACTCCATCTAGGTTGAAGTTAAACGCCTTTAATGTGAAACCGATACAATGTTTTATCACCTCCAGACTTGAGCACCATCCTTAACTTTTATCGACTGACATTGAACTTTGTGTATTTAGGATGACGAGTACAGCACCATACAATGTCAGCGGGAAATCTCCATACCGCAGCATTCCCGGATCACAAGGTTTGAGTTTCTCGTTCAACTCTTCCGGTTCTTGTCCTCCCCAAGCTACAAATTAGCGTTTTATGGTGGCGGAGTGCAGTCGAAAAGGGAAGAAATAACAAAAGCTTCCAACTGGCATAGATCATTGTTTTAACAATCTCTTTTGTGCTTGTAGTTGTAAGATCATTTTTGGACCTGAAGGATTAGATAAATAAATGATAGATATATACATATATGGTAAAAGTGTTCTGTTTTTTACCTTTAAAATGTATTGTTTTACTTTCTGCATTGGAAGGCAAATTCTAGAGGCCATGTTTTTGTATTGATATGTTGTACCAATTGACATTGATGAAATTGAAGCAAATATTTTTTTTCCTTCTAAGAATGCAAATTACAATTATAGGATAAATGGATGTATTTGACTTGAAATTCAAGTGGTTATAAGGTATTTGGACACCTGAGATTCTCTGTTCGATCTTCTTTGTCTCACGTGCTTTCCAAAAAGAAAAAAACACAATGATTACATGGCCCAACCGGCAAACTTGTTGGGGTTAAGTCTTTAAACACTCAAACAAAGTCGTGTAAGTGAATTAGGTCAGTTGATCAGAACAGTGTATCACTATATGAGCCCCTTTGCAGTTGAGGTTAATCCCAATTTTCGAAAGTAATTTTTCGCATGACTCTATCTCTAGTGGTGCTATTCACACATCCATTTTCAAAGCATTCGATTAAACGGTCAAAAATTGAAGGGTACGTAGAAAAAAAAAAGAATATGTGGATAAAAACCACTTCGAACAAAAGCCGAGGAGACCTGAACGCGGTAAAAACTGGAGGGTTGAGTAACGGTTTAGTCCATCACTACTAGTACAGTGCGCCCTGACCGAATGCCTATTTCAAAAATTCCTTCCACAAGCTTCAAGCGCTTTCGGCTTTCGACTTTTTTGAAAAGTGATTTCTCTGATTCGCGACACAGAGAGAGAGAAGAGAGAGAGAGAGAGAGAAGAATGGATGCTGCAAAGGTAGAAGAACTACAGGAGTTCATCAGCAAGTGCAAGTCAAACCCTTCAATTATTCACACCCCTTCTCTCGCCTTCTTCAAGTCATATCTCCAAAGGTATCCACTTTGCTATCGTTGTATACGATTGTATAGAATTGTATATTGGTTGTATGTAAATTGTATGTGATTGGAATCTAATTCTTTGTTTTTGGCATGTGGGGTTTATTTGTTTGCAGCCTCGGCGCTCGGATTCCGCCGGTTCCGAAAACGGTGAGAGCTCTTATTTCTTCACAGTAACAGTAAAGCTTCAATCTTTATACAAATTTCAGTTTTTCTAGTGAGTATTCATGTATCATATGTGTATATGCATATTGGGAATTGTGGAGTTACATAATTTAAGGTGTTCTGGGATTGCTGTACTGCTGATCTGTCAAGAGTCCAACTTTTCCTCGTTTTGAAATTGTATAGGAGATTTTCATTTTCTCAGAATTTCAAATTTCAGTAGGTTTTACGAGTGACGGGAATTACATTTCCCCCTGTGTTTTTTGTAAGAGTTTGGCACACGCAGGCGCACAGGCACGCTTGATTAAACTTCCTAAGTACTTTGGTTGCATCGTATTGTGGTTCGAGGAATCCTACTATGACCATGAAAAATGACCGTGGATGTTTAAAGCCGTTGGGTTGCGAAGATTTAAATGAACGCAATAGCAATTGGCTCAACGGCTCCTAACATCCATACACTTGCTCACTTTTCTCATGCTTATAAGAGAATTTCTTGATGTGGTCCTCTTCAATGATATTTATTTTTACGAATTATACCAGACAAAGAAATAACATGATTACCCATGATTCTACTTTGACGAATTCCCTAAAACTTCGAGCATTCTTTTTGTTGTTTGTGGGGTTGTATATTGTTGTAGTGTTGGTTCTGGTAACAGGATAAAGATGATGGCGACATGTCGGACACAAAACAACATTTTGATGCCAAACGTGATCCATCTGGGAATAATGATGACGATATTGTTGAATCTGATATCGAGTTGGATGTTACTGATGTTGTGGAGCCTGATAATGATCCTCCACAGAAGGTAAGGGTTATACCTCGCGACCTGTTACACTTATATTTTAACTCTCTACATGATTCTTCCTTTAGAAGCTGTACTGGGTCTATTTTTCATGTCCAGATGGGAGACGCATCAATTGAAGTTACAGAAGAAATGCAGGATGCTGCACAAATAGAAAAATCAAAAGCTATTGATGCTGTCTCTGAAGGCATGTCATCTTCTTGTTGTGAAACTGTAATTAGCATTTGTAGTTGAGATTTCTCGGCTTGTCTTTTCACTATCTTTTAATTGGTTGTTTATTCTTTTCAGGTAAGCTGGACGAAGCCATAGATCATATAACAGAAGCCATAATGTTGAATCCAGTTTCAGCTATACTAAAAGCTACCAGAGGTAAATTGATTATTATTTTTTCTAAATTCAAAATTTTCTTTTGTTTAGTTGTGCTTATATCTTTTTCATGTCTTGGCCGCCTTTTTTCGTATGTATTGTTCCCTTAGAAACCTGGTATCCTTGCTTTCAGCTAGTTTCTTTGTCAAATTGAATAAACCAAATGCGGCAATTCGTGATGCTAATGCAGCTTTGGAGGTTGGTTGATGACCCTCACTGTACTTGTTCTTGTATCCACTGTACAAGAAGTTTGAATTTTTATCAGTAGTGAATATTGACAAGTGATCTCTATATATATGTTTTTCCAGATCAACCCCGACTCTGCAAAAGGATATAAAATAAGAGGAATGGCTAAGGCCATGTTGGGTCAATGGGAAGAAGCAGCGAGTGATCTGCATGTAGCATCAAAGTTAGATTATGATGAGGAGATTGGTTTGGTGCTTAAAAAGGTGATTTTCTTCATTCTAGAAGGAGAAGCTTTCAGCGAAACTTGTTCCTTAACAATTTCGTTTTAATTTCAGGTTGAACCTAATGCCCACAAAATTGAAGCGCATCGCAGAAAATATGAACGCCTGAGTAAAGAAAGGGAGATAAAAAGTGCTGAACAGGAGAGAAAGCGGAAAGCTGAAGCTCGAGTGAGTACTTGTATTAGAGTTAATAACGCTTTTGTTAAGATATATCACATCGCTTTTGTTAAGAAGTTGGCAGTATTTGTTTGCTCATTCATTCATTTTATGATCTGTGGGGCCTTGTGGAGGCTGGAGTTATTTTCCTTTCAATTCCCTGTGCCACTAAATAATGACCTCGTATAAGGGACGGATATGGCTGACCCCACGATTTGGGACAAGGACAGAGACGACGGCGTAATGATACAGAACCTTCATACTATACTAAACTACAATTCTTTCAATTTCATGCAGGAACGGGATGCGTTGTCTGCTCTTAAGGATGGTATGACGTTTGATTTCTTTTATTTGTAGGCCATGTAGTATTATATTAATGCAGGTAGTATTATATTAATGCAGGTATTTTTAAAGGTTCATCTCAACTTCATAACACCATTTGCAAGATATCATCTATTTAATTTCGATTCTTTCTTTCCTTGACTCATCCGGCTCATCCAATTTTCCTTGGGATTCTTTTAATGCATTTTTTTTTTGTGGTTTTGACAGGGGAAGTCGTTGGTATACACTCAGCCAGAGAATTAGAGACAAAGTTGAATGCTGCTTCAAAGACATCGCGCCTTGCAATCCTCTAC
>JAOTRO020000019.1:391800-408025 GCA_028566515.2 Pyracantha coccinea | reverse complement strand
GAACCCGATTAATTTAGTGAAACTATCGTACTGTCATGTCATGTAACTACAACGCATGTTATAACATATGTGTTCATCACAACCCATGTTATAATATATCTTTTACCATTCAATCCTTTGTGAAGTCGGATGGTTCCCAAGTCAGTGCAATCCATTCCTTTGCGAGAGTATCCGGCCATTTAGCTAGTGGAGATATCATATCCAAGATTTTCTCGTTAAGCAACTATGTTATACCATGATTGGATTGTGCAATCACATGACAGCGTAACACTTGAATTTTAAAATTACGCACGAAATAAATAGATACACATTAAAACATAAAAAAATTAATAACAACGTGAGATGGTGAGAGTGGTGTGACTCGCACTGCAAATCTCATTGGACCTTGATTTCTGTAATTAAACCAATCTTTTTGGGCTTCACTTGGGTTTGGACCCCGTTTAAGCCGGAAAGTTGTAGACTTTGTAGCCTCAACGCATTTGGAAGTTCTTTCTCGCAGTTCATAACAAAAGATCGAAACTTTGGAGCCGGCGGAGGCATTAAAACCTTAAGCACTCCTCCTCGATCGCGGCAACAAACACAGCCAAATGCCAGATTCGTCGACATGGCAGCAAAAGCCTCCATTGCCAAAACCATAACCAAGCTTTATTATTCTAGCGGGTCCCATTCTTCTCACCCCAAACATCTGGCCCCACTCTCACTCTCTTCTTCCTTCTCCAGCTCCTCCCCTGCCGATGCTTCCACAGCGGCCGAGTCTCAATCACCCATCTCTTCACAATCTCCAGGTGGGCCTTATGTGTTGTTCGTGTGTTTTCTGCTTCTGGGGTTTTGTTAATTTGCTCGAAATATTATAAAGATCGATGCTTTGATTTGTTTTGTGTAGGGAGGGAAAGGTCGAGATTGTCGAGATGGTTGCTGTTTCTTCCTGGAGCTATCACTTTTGGCCTTGGGACTTGGCAGATTATCAGAAGGCAAGAGAAGGTGTTGCTTTTCTCTGATTATCTTTTATTTCCTGCTTAAACAATTAACAGATTTAGCACGTTTGGAGACTGATTGTTTTTGTAATACACATAAATATTGAAATGTATTTCAGGATCCTACATACAGCCCGACTTAGTGGGATACGATTTTGTTGATGTTGTAAACATTTCATACATTAAAATTATTTGAAGTCCAAAGATTTCATAGGTTTTATATATGTGTCCATGCACTGCTTGTTGTGATATAAACAATCACTAGAGGTTCTGTATGTTTTGGTTAAGCTGAACATTTTGTTCTACTAATGATCAATAAAGGTCGTACCCAGTGCACAAGGCTCCCGCTTTACGCAGGGTCTGGGAGAGGTGAATCACTAGAGGTTCTGTATGTTTTGGTTAAGCTGAACATTTTGTTCTACTAATGATCAATGTATGAGGAAAATTGATACTTGGCTGGAATTAGACCCAAAAAGTGGAATCTGGGATCTGGTTAGGGAATTAGTTCTAATGTTGCATGTAGTGGAAACTTTCAAGAATTGGTTCCTTGTGCACTTCACATTCAAACTTAGAATTGCATTAAAAATACGATCACTATTGACGAGTGTGTTCTTGGTACAGATAAAAATGTTAGATTATCGACGGAAGAGGTTGGAATTGGAACCTTTAAACTTGAGCAATGCCTCTCCGTCAAGTCAAGAATTGGATCAGTTGGAGTTTAGGAGGGTGAAATGCAAAGGTTATCTTGATGAGAAAAGGTCAATCTACGTGGGCCCTCGTTCAAGAAGCATTTCCGGTGTGACTGAAAACGGCTACTATATCATCACACCTCTTATCCCGATCCCTGAAAAACCGGAGAGGTAAATGTTTTGATGTTTCATATACTTAATGAACTGTGATTATATAATGAAACTGCTACATATCGTGTACTTTTTGTCTTTCTTATAAGTACAGGGTGTTAAATTACATGGAAACATTCAGAAGTTCTTCCTGCTTATTGTTACAGTTTCTCTTATACTACGGAGTGAAAGAAATGTTAGTTAAGTTGCTAGGAATCTGAGTGATTTAATACGACGTCAAGCTCTGGCTCCAGTAGAGTAGGGTACATCCTTGGGTTGAAAACAAAGTTTCTTGTTCCGTTATGTGGATATGATTTTAAGTTCTAGCCTTATATAGAGAACTTGAAGATTCCACTAGGCCTCGCTTAATCTTATGTTTCGATACTATATTTATTTGTCATCGTGACTTTCAAGCTAATTGCAACGCTTATCTGTTCGCTGATGATGATATTAAATGTAAATCTTCCAGTGTGCAGCCACCAATTTTGGTCAATAGAGGATGGGTACCCCGAAGTTGGAAAGATGAGGCTTCAAAAGTTTCAAAAGATGGTGAACAACCTTCTGATATAAACCCCTCGCCTGTCCAAGAGACTGAAAGAAGGTCCTGGTGGAGGTTCTGGAGCAAGAAGCCCGAAGTTGTTGAGGTTGTTTGTTTTCATCGTATCAATCACCGTTTGATGGGGAGAACATTAAAGAACTAATCTTAATTTGTGCCACTTACAGGATAAGACCCCTGCTGTTGCTCCTGTTGAAGTCGTTGGAGTAGTTCGAGGGAGTGAAAAGCCTAGCATATTTGTTCCACCAAATGATCCAAACTCCGGTCAATGGTTCTACGTTGATGTTCCTGCAATTGCTCGTACGTGTGGACTCCCTGAGGATACTGTTTACATTGAAGACGCAAATGAAAATGTCAATCCAAGTAACCCTTACCCGCTTCCAAAGGATGTCGGTACCTTGATTCGGAGTTCAGTCATGCCTCAAGACCATCTGAATTATACTTTGACATGGTATGGTTTTGCTTCTTCATATTATCATATCATGCATCAAGACTCGAAAAATATTAAGACCCGCTGTGGCATCGTTCTCTTACATTTGTTCTCTTTTGGTTAGGTATTCACTCTCTGCTGCAGTTACATTCATGGCTTTCATGAGACTAAAACCGAAAAAGAGCCGGAGATAGCAGATACGCAAGAGATTCCGGTAGCTATACAAGAGAATTTGATGCCCTGTAACATTGAGCCGTCGAGTCAATTTTGTTTATCGAACTGTTAGATTCTTAATGATTGGAAACTGGAAAACATTTCCGGGTGGATATCGGCCGTTTTCATCAGTAAACTGCTCGTTCCAAGCTGAATTTTCGCAGCCGAGAACAATAATGTTTTCGCTGTTCGTGCTGTCCTCGTAGCGAAGATAGCAGCGTTACGAGGGAGGGCCGATGTAAAATAATGATCAGAATTCTTTAGTACATTTCTGTTTGGAGGTATTCTTTGTTAACTTCGTTTAATCATGCTTTCACATCGTTGTATTTAGTTCCTGTTTCTTTTGTGTTCCTTGCAACTTTCTCACACATCTTTTCTCCGCCTACACGGTTTATTCCGGCCTTTCAATTGAATAAAACGAAAGAAAAATCAAGCTACAGAAATAAACAGAGATACGCAGAAATGGAAAGGTGTGCGTAAGTCATATCCCTTCTGATCTTTCCATTTTGGTGAAGATGTCGCTTGCCCTTCACCTTGCAACACTTGTCGCAACCACCGTGGTGACTTACAATCCGGATTGCGCGATGACGGAGTGTTGCAAGGTAAGGGCGGTTAACATGCTCGCTTGAAACCAAATTTGTGTACAAACTGAGACAATTGGCAAAACTGTCGATTTTCTTTCCTGTATGTTGTACACTGTACAGAATTGTACATAAGAAAAAGAACTGCTAAAACTAGGAAAACAAATCAAAGAATTCCGGCCGACTCGCACTAACGCCGGCAGGCAAACAAACTAGGTGGGAAAAGAAACAAATTTAAAAGAATGAAATGAATATGAAACTAACAAAACCGCAAGGAAGGGATTCATTCACGATATACACCTTACAAGCAAGGGGGAAGCGGTCATCCCTTCATGGATTGCCTTCAACAACGCCACAAACTTGAACGGACTCTCTTCGGAAAACCACTGGAGCTTCCAAGTCATGGAGCCTGGAGCAATCTTTTTATCATTTACACTTGAGTCTGAATTGCCCGCTTCGGCTGAGCCTGGGGAGCAGAACTCGGACATTGCACACTCAACAGCTATGGTTACACACCGACTTTCTCTGACATCGACAACCTAAATGACAACAAACGGAACATCAATCCCTAGCTCTAACGAAAATGTAACTGAATCCAGGTAATGAACCCGAACCTAATTTGCCAGAGTCTGTTTTAGATGGAATTTTAAGGGAAAAGCTAAAAATCAGTTTGAGGCATTACCAACTCAGATATGTCGGCGATAGAGCAACACAAGTCAAGTGAAAAATATGGGGGCAAAGACGCATCCACGCATAAAGAGCTGAACTGCATAAGGTCTTCAAAACACAAAAATACGTGCCCTCCAGCCACAAATAATGATCTTGAAAACCATGATTCACCTGTCATATAGATATAAGAATGTTACTAAGCATGAATTTTTTTTTTCTTTTCAAAATAACCAAAAAGAACTAGAATGCAAAAGGGACGTTCGAAGAGTGTGATGGTGAAACCTCAGTATTGAAGTGTTCTCAGCAAAACCAACAGTAGTGTAACAAAAGTTAACTATGGGAATACGTCCTTTATTCTAAGATGTTCTCGACATGTTTACCAAAGTGATTATTTTACACCTCATGCCTTTTGATTGTAAATAATTCAATTCATGACATTATTACAATCATTGACTATTAAATATGAAAATCGATGACCTAAGCATACCTTCATTATAACTACACCAAAACTGTACCATAGAATACTGGAATATGCTCACTTTTGAACCTCCACATATTTGTTTCTCAAATATCTCCACCTGAACCTGCTCCAAACTGCCATTTAAATTCCCAAAACCAGTCTATCACAACAAGGAAATCAAAATATTCGCATCGCTTATCAAATAAATAATAGACATCTGAAAGGGAAAAGGGATAACTACCTTCTTAAGCAAAGTTCTCCATTTGGGGCAAAAGAATCGATAACTTTTAAAGTAGAAAGTAACTGTCTTGATTTTTCAATGCTTCTAGTTTTAAACAGGTAAGTCGCACTGCCTCCAACATACACCCTAAGCCAACAGGAAACAACACCGTTATTACGTTGCAATTATACATATTTGCAACATGTAGTAAGTACCATTAAGCACTAACCTCACAACCTGGAGCCCTATACCAACTACAACTTCTCTGATATCCTCAACCCTGTGGCGACCCTGTAACTTTAAGATGGTGCCTGTAAACAACGACACTGAAAATCAGCAGTCATAAATCTAATCAAAGAGAAGAACAAATTGCCCAAGTAATAATTGTCAAAGAGGAAAACTTTATGAAATATGTCAGTCGCAAGGACTGCGTAACCTAACCTGACCCATCTTCCGCAAAACCAATGGGTAGTATATAAAGTTTGTCTTCACTACTAAGTACAACAGCAACTTCTCTGCATGTAAAATAAAATTAACATATAAAAAAGCAGAGAAGTCTGAAACCTGACCGGACATAAGCACAAATATTAGAATGGACAGGAAAACATTGTTAGAGACACTACGATTCAAGCATAAAAAGACAAATTAAAAAAATGTTCACCTTTCTTGGGAAAGAAAATCCCTCTCAAGTATACAACAGCAACACAAATACTGCCCACAGATCTCGTGATTTCGTGAATCTGCGATATTTGTATTGAAATAATTCTCAATAAATTCATCACTTCCTGAAGATAAGATTTCAGTTATTGAGACACTGCTTCTATTTGCCAACATCTGTTTCTTATCAACAACTTCTTGAAAATCACTCCCATAGAAATATTTGTTCTCTTGCTTATTTTCGACTTGCCCTACATGATTATCTAGATTGCCATTTGATTTTGGTGACAGTTCTGCTTGCCTAATCATGTTATCATCTTCTACTATAGCGATAACTCTTCTTTTAGTCCTCTGTCTTCCTTTCCTCCTCTCCGGCAAATCACCCTCTTCATTAATGCAATTAGTAATTTCAACATCATGAGCATCAGCAGGAATGTCACTGGCACGTACTCCAACCGAACGTCTGTCAACCTCATGTTTTATGTCATAATACTTGAAACAATTTTTAGATGGGTATTCTTCGGCACTCTCATTCAACAAGTTCTCAGGAACCGACTGCCTAGATTCACAATTTTCATCTTCACTTGAGCTGGTATTACTATCAGATGATGCCACTGAATAGGACTCTGCGGACAACTGTAAAATTTCCTCCTCTAAGTTATGTCGACGATGAAGAATGTCCTTTTGATAATGGGGTGGTGATCCTGGGTTAGCAGATGATGAATAAGACTCTGAAATATCATCAATGACAGACAATGCAGACATACTCAAATTTTGGACCATCCTATGACCTCCATCAGTGGTGAATGTCTGAGTATGGGAACTTTTAGCCTCTGAATTGAAAGTACTTGTCCCTTCATACGAATATGCTTTTAAGTTCTCCCCGATATCTCTACTATGCATTCCAACGGGGCTGACCCTACCAGCATTCCCCACTGATTCTAAAACATTTGTACTACTCTCGTCTCCTGATGCTTGAACGTATGTTGATTTTTCACCTAGCTGCCTCCAACTTGCCTTGTTTTTTATATAGTTTTCCTTCTCAAGATGCAATATAGACCTACTATATCTACTGATGTCTGCATCATTCTCAGAAGCACGATCTAACCATTCCTTGAATTCCCGCAACCAAAGAACGGAGCGCTCTTTCTTCATTAGCTCAACTCTAGTCATCAAATCAACAATTTCAGCTTCGTCGTCAGATATGACAACATCCTCTCTGCTTTGAATCTCATTGTCACAAGACACAGAGTCCTGGTCAGAACATGCGTTGTCCTCTTCATTAACAATTGACGCAAGACGAGATACCTTTTTCTGCAAAACAGCAAGGATTCAAGATTTTATGACTGTCTAGTTTATAATCGAGTAGACGATACACATAGCAACCAGCCCCCAATACCAAGGTTTTAGCATGAATTTATACCAATACTTGTGAACAATGACCTACCCTTTTTTTGTTAATACTTGAATCTCCTTTATCATCGCACTTTGCAGGAGAATAAAACCCAAAGCTGGCAGGTCGCTTGTGCCTGCTAGCAATAATAAGTTGCCTCTTCCAAAATTCTCTGGTGCTGATCTCCTTATCATCTAACTTCAACTAATCAGCCGTACGACAGATCAAAAGACAAAAGTTAGAAAAACAAAATTAGTAAATGACGTGAAAAATACGCAATGAATGCTTCAAAATTTTATATTTAAGATCTATGTACTTCAGGTCCAGAAGAACAAAGAAAATAATCTGAAATGAATAAAATGATGAATCTTAACTTACTTTTTCTGGATTAGTGACATAGCTGAATGCTTGTGACCGATACCAACTGGCACAACATAATGGATTCCCTTCCAACCACAAGTTTTCAAGAGATCGAAGTCCAGAAAGGTATTCTAACTCTGAAAAATTGGAAAGAATATTGTAGGAAACATCAAGCCCTTCCAGTGACTTCAAATTCTCAATCCCACGCAATGTAGTTATAGCATTGTTCCTCAAAACAAGTTTAAGTAAACGGCACGTGACCTGCATGGTCCAACAACATCGGAGTATGGGTCCAAATCTATTTCCTAAACAGAAAATTTACAGCAATAGAACACGAACTATAGAAAAAGCACTTCTCAGTACTTTTATCTATGTAATATGCGCCAAAATATACAATCTTGACAGAATATTAACCTTAGGGACTATAAAAATGTACTCTTCTCGGAAAAATTTATGCATACAACTTCTCAAAGCAATCAAGTGTGGACTAAAACACAAACCTGACCGAATGACGAAATCGTTCTGAGCTGATTGAAACCGAGGTCTAGGTGCTTCAATTTGACACACTTGCGAAGATTATCAACCTTTGCAAACTTGTTCCGGCTAAGGTCGAGAGTTTCGACAGCAGGAAGAAGTTGCAAAGACTCATCCATGAGAACCAAGCCATTACAAGCACACGAAACGAATGACAGGCGGTTCCACTGCGGCGAGTCCTTAATCTCTGCAATTCTACTCGCAAACACATGCCGCAGAGCATCCTAACATAATTTTCCCAACAATTTAATCAAATCAAGGGCCTAATTAACCAAATTAAGAAGTTAAAATGCTGATTAAGTAGCTGAGAAAAGCAGATTTTAATCAAAACATTGAAAAGCAGAGCAAAATGCAGGAAAACTCACAGTAGAATTATGGCAAATGATCTTCTCCAAGGTGTGCCGCAGCTCGAGCAAACCTTGCGCGGCGGAGGTGGACAAATCGCATCCTCGAAGCTCCAAAACCTTAAGCCTCCCAAACGGCCAAAACGACAGCGGCGTAGGGTCCCTGGCAGCAGGAGGCAGCACCGAAACGACCTTGAGGGATGTCAAGAGCCTAACAATCCTCCTCAGCTGCTCGAGCGCGCGGTGGTCGCCGAGGTCGGAGACGTAGGCACGGAGGTAGTCGACGGGAGCGCCGGCGAGGAGGCTCTCGAGCTCGTGCAAGGCCTCGAGCCGGGAGTTGACGTAGTGGAACCCGGCCGGGTTCAGCTTCAGCACCAGGCTCCCGTCGATCAACGAACCGGCCTGCTGCTCCACGAAGTGGACTAGCCTCTCCAGGTAGCGATCTCCGGTGACAACCGCCATCGAAATCGGCGATTTCTCCAGGTCAGTCTCGGAATTTCACAACGCGGAATCGCATGTCTGTGATACCTAGCTAATAGTCAATTAGCACGACTCTACAGAGAGAGGGGGTGGGAGTTTTTCGAGAGAGAAGCGGAGGAGCCACGGCGGTGGCCGGAAGAGGAGAGAGAGAGAGAGAGAGAGAGATTTTCAGTATTGGAGAGAAGAACATGAAGACATTAATGATTGGGATTAAGAGAGTGATCTCTCGAGTTTTTGGTTGAAAGGATTTGGGATTTGGTTAGTTTGAGAAATTCGGGAGTAGGATTTAATTAATTGGAATTAATTCCTAAAATTGAAGGCGTAATAATTTGGAGACACCTGGCCTACATGCACATAGCGGCTATGGGACCCGCCACGCGTTTTGTTGTTGTTCGTTCAGATGGCGCAGTTGCAGATGCCGCCACTGTCATGCCAGTTTCCCGGGTTTTGTACTTTTGTTTGTCTCCGTTTTTTTCCGCTGGACCGGGTTTTCTTTTTCCTTTCTTTTTCTGATCTACACCACATATTAACAAAAAATAAATAAGTAAAGAGTAATGTTATTCTTACCATAATTTTATATCATATTTATTTACCATTTTAGGTCTAAGATGAATTGAACCATCTACATCATTTTATTTCAATCTTTTTATTAATTAAAGCACGTAAATAATTTTAGGTGGCAGAAGAAGACTCCTCGTATACCATAATCATCATTTAATTAACAATCTTTTTATTAATTATTGATTAACATTTTCAAATTAAATGCTAATTAATTTAGATGATGTGACTGTGCACATCAAATGCCATAAGATGGTATACAATTGTGGTACAAAAATATGGTAAGAATAGCATTATTCATAAATAAATCAACAATATAAATAAACAATTTAAAAAAAAAATTAAATAAATAAAAAGACCAAATTATTCCGGGTAGTGAAACTAAAGAAATAACCAACATAAAATTTAGGAAGTTTTAACCAAACACTCTCGGTTCACTTTTTAACAAAAATGACATTTTTACTCTAAAAAATCATTCATAGTACTATTTACTTACAATACATTTTTGTCATTTTAGTTAAAACTCAAAAATTTTAAGCTCTTTTAATTAATTTTCCTTAAAATTTATGGGCAATATAGCAACTTGATCATAAAATAATTTTGTTATTTTTTTCTTAGCCTCAGAGTCAGGTATCCATATCAATTACCTCAATTCTCTCTTCTAGTTTTTTTAACAAATCAAATAAATTTTTAGTGATGAAAGAGTTATTCGTAAACAAATCGCTAAAGATATGAACAGTCTCCTCAGCGATGAAAAATCGTTTAAAGGTCGTCACCAAAAAGTTTTAGCGATCATTATATATTTTTTCTTTGTAAATTTTATTTTCAAAATTTTAGTAAAATATGCAAGTTATGTCAGGCAATTAAACAATGAAACTTTCGTTTACACTCTGAGTTTATAATTTTCCACTTAAAATTGGAATAATTTATAGTAGAATATTGCATTGTGAAGCGAAAAAATATTGAAGGAGAGAAATTTAGCATTGTTTCAAAATGCTAGATTATGTTGTAAATTTTAAATATATGGATGGAGGAATTTTTTCTTCTTTGGATTGGATAAACTCTAGTTACGTGCTGCATATGTTAGTTAGGCCGATTAGTTAGCGTAATGTGTTATTCTAATTGCACCTGTGGTTTAATATATTTTGTATTTGGAAACTATTATTAGCATTTTAAAAATCTAATTCTACACTCCTTACAAATATATTTTTTCTTTCTAATTATAGAAAATTTGGAGTGCTAATAACAATTCCCTTGTAATTTTCTATTCAAAAGCTCTAGTCACTTGTTATTGATTTGCTTGACCATGAAGGTTTAGGTTGGTATCCAGCTACGTGACCACCATGTTTAAAAACTTTTTAAGTAACAATGGATACGTAAGTTGCACCTTTCTTAATAGATTAAGTAACTGCAAATATTCATGTTTCGTCAATTGATATTCTCATAATTTCTCAATGATGTTAATTATGGTAGCATGTGGTATGTCACATGCCGAGGCCCTGCTAATGGATTTGTCATGGCAGTTGCAATGCAGTCGCCACGGCAGTCCAACATGTCGAGGGCCAGAAAAGCTCATAATGGCATTTCAACCTTCTTTTGGGCATCATCGTATTCACCAGCGTTATGAATTTGCTTAAGACATGCCGTGTGGAAATAAATTTTGTAGCTTTGTTTCCTTTATCTAGGTAAACCTAAACAAATAAAAAAATACATGAATTTGTAAGACTTTTGTAACTTGGTCGGTTAAGAGTTATCTTGCACCTGAGATCCCGAGTCAACGAAATGCGAAAGGAAACCTCACAAACATACATGACTTAAATTACAGAGGAGTCATCTTCGCTGCCATTAGAGGCCGACGAACTACTACTTCTGGGAATGTAAAGTACAAAACGAATCTATCACTTTGCCTGTTGTGTTTTACTTTTATCTGAGTATCTATACACAGAGAGTCATTTCATGAAGGCTTTAAATTATGATCAAAGGTGTATAGAACCTTTTTACTTGACCTGCTGCTCGCCGAGGCGCCTCTTCTCTTCCTCAACTTGTTCAAGCAATGCTTCTAACTCTGCTTCTGTTAGGCCTTCTAACCTTTTCTGCATATCCACAATTTTACCCCATTCGGTCGTTAGGGAAACGTACATGATTAATAGAGAAAGTTAGAAACTTCAAACTTCAGTAAAAGTAAAGTGAAACCGAAAAATCTAAGAAACTTCTGGGAAGTATGCTGCATAATATCCCGCAACCGTCTCATGCAACTCACATCAGCACATTTTAACTCTCAATCTCAATAGCTATCGCAACATAGCAGCATCAATACTGGCCGTTAACAGAAAACTCGTTACCTATGGGGTTCACTGTAACAGGGTTCCGAAACTCATTAATGTTTTATAAAACGAGTGCAGTGGCGTTCCAAGATTCATACAGCCCATCCCACTTAGTAGGATAAGGCTTGGTGGTGGTTGTTGTACAGAGAGAGAAACAGGTAAAATCAAGAGATGCGAAAAATGCATTCAAATTCAAGAATATTACAGAGAAAAAAAACTGAATTTGGTAGAATTATACCAGATAAGTAGAAGCAAGATATTATAATAAAAAAGTTACCTCCATGACTTTGCTTTCATAATCGCGTATTTGTTGTGCGTACGTCATTTCCTTATTTGAAACACGAAAAATATAAGTGGAAATCCATCCAATAGTCAGGCCCAACACCAGCACCAGCTGAACGACGTTTCCTGCTTGTAAAGGATCAACTCCAGCAAACTGCATAAAGCATCATAGCAGGAATAGTTACACGACCGGAGAATGAGCTAGCTAAAAAAGAAAAGGAAGCTATCAAGGATAGAAACTTTATGAAACAGTTAAACAAGAGAATAAAGTACCTCTAATCCACTTTTCAAGCCGATCCCGATAGCAGTTACTCCTACTCCAATCAATAAAACATCCTTTCTTGAGTATCCAAATGGTTTCTTCTGTTAAAACACAAAAGAAAAAAGAGATGTAACCAAATATCTTTCTTTCCCTGTCGATATGACTGAGTGTTGAACAAGACTTGATATATCTCTATCCCAAACCCCTCAATCCCACTGACTAAATGGACCGGCTGTATGAAATAAACTGGACATACTAACTCCTTGTGCATGCTGGGTTAAAATCTGTAATTTATGCTAGAAGCAAGAACCGTATGCCAGACAATCAACCTTCTGCTCAGTAAGTAACCAACATTTTCGATTGTTGATACATCTTAGGACATCAGCTGATGCTGACCAGAGATGCCAGTGGGATAAACTTGGATTCATGTTACAGAAAAATAAAATACAGAACAAATCATTCATCAGTAGTTGCTCATACATGCCTTGGCCTGATCAGAGGAGTCATCTGCGCTTCCATTAGAGTCTGAGGAACTGCTACATCCGGGGATGGTCAAGATCGCCTTTTTTGGAATTATGTGGTTGATGCTATTGGATCCTTCTCCAAGTAAAAGGGATGCTTCATTTCTATATAAGCTGTGAGTCACGACTCTTCCTGACGAATTCAGTACAAACGTGGTAATATCAGCTAAATGTCCGGTTTGTACAAGCGAATGATATAATTTGTACGCAATCCCTTTCAATCAAGTAGAACCCTCCTTGATATCCTAGTATACGAAAACATATGGTAAAAAATAGAACATTCAAATAATGTCACATCTTAAGGTAACATAGGAGTTTCCAAAATGCCTAAATCGGTCAATCATTCAAATAGTGTCGTATGAATCCTAGAATTGCGCTTGCTGCTAGCATTCATACAGCTGAGCTCACTTAGTGGGATAAGGCTTCGTTGTTGTTGTATTTGACGAAGCAAGAAACAATATGTTCCATAAAGAATCGGTGTCAATCAAATGAAAAGCAAAAAGAGCTGTCGATTTCTCTGTAAACCAATGGAAATTTTGCACAAATACAATCAGAAAGGTCTGTAAAAACATTTAGACCCGAAAATCAAACGGGAAATCTTTCGGAGCAAACCCGAGAAGCTGAAGCTAAAAAAAGACATTCAAGAAAAGCAAAGCAGCAGCAACTGACCTCTCACCAAACCATGAAAAGCTCCGACCTTCAATTGCCTCAATGGCAGAGCCGAAATACCCAGAAGAGAAACTGGTCTTCTTTCACATGCTAAAGTACAACTTGGAGTATTTCCAACTGGGAGAGATGCCATCCTGCAATTTTCTTCGCATCACCAGAAAAAATAAAACAAACCCAAGAAAAAATAGGGAAAATTATAATTAATTTGAGCATTAAACGCATGAGCTAAACCACAATCCGATTACTTTTATTTGTAAATTAGGCACATATTTGATGAAAGGAGGTATCTTTTAGAGAGAGAGAGAGAGAGTACCTGGTAGAGAGAGAGGGGGAGGGAGCAGGAGAAGGTAACTGAAGGATTACCGTTAATGGATTGCAGATGACTGGTATTCAGCGCTCCCCTCCACCCTCAAGTCTGATACAGTAATTTGCCTTTGCAGGGTCCCACCTCTTAAAAGATCAACGACTATTATTTTCAAGGGAGAACCATATTTGGAGTTGCTTAACTACAAACATGAGTTGGATGAGACATAAATACAAGGGTTCAATATATTTATATATAACGTTATTGAGGCAATTGTATACAAATTTTCCTCATAGGACACAATCCAAAGTCATCATAAGAAATATAAAGCTTCCATGTCACCTAGTGTGTGAATTTGTTTGGAGTGCATACCTCTTTCTCTATATCTCTCGACGCATATGTGATCGAACACAAATTAGATTAAGAGCAATGATTTTTGCACTCTCCTTTTCACTTTATACGCTTCATTGTATTTTTCTAGCCATTGAATTTTTATTTTTTTTAACGAACGATATTATCTACACTAAGACAAAGTGCAAAAGAAAAATAAAAAAGTGGGAAAACTGCTTTAGATGAAATGAGAACTTTCATGTGTATAAGGTTTGTCAAAACAAAAAAAAAAAGTGTGTGCGAGAGAGAAGACGTTCAAAAAGGCAAGGGATCCTCTAAGGATCTTTTCCACCAAATCCACCCAAACAATCAATCCGGGCTCTTGAAATTTGATCTAACAGCTAAAAACAGGGGAGCCCCTTCTCGTTGGATCAAATTCCAATGGTCCGGATTGATTGATTTGATGGGTTTGGTGGAATGAATCCAATCCGAAGAGGAACCCTTTCCGTTCGGAAATACACCAGGTTGAAAGTAAGTCTCTTTCTCACCTGGAGAAAGGACAAGTAATAACTTTCACTTCCCCATGGTATGAGACTGGGCAACACATAAGGGCCTTCTTTAGTAAGACGAGTAGGTTACTCCTTGATTCAATAATTACGATATATATGAAATATTAATCAAGATTTGCTTCATAATCATTTAATTAGCAATCTAATTAAGCAATAAGCATACAACAAAAAAGGCTGTCCCATTTCTAATATAATCCCTCCAACAGATTTAGTACAGTTAATTGGTTTTTGGACTCACTTGATACTTGATTAAGCTAATATCTACCAAGATCCAATTTAGGAAACTAATTAAGCTTAAGGTTTACCAACTAGCTAATCATACAGTTGAGAATAGATAATAGCTCCAAAATCATCAGTAACATGTATTAGGGAATATTGTGCATTGGTAGCAGCCAGCTTATCAGCCTTAGCTAGCACTGGATAGTGATTGCATAACTAGCAAAAGATTTGACCTTGTCACCATTTCTCTGCCTAGATATTCCTCTCTCACGTCTTCCAAATATAGGTACACACTACACAGATATATGCATTTCTTCCTTCTCTCTCTACTATTATATTTATATGAGTCTCGTTTTCATGATTACCTAATGATCGAGATTTTGAGAACGTGCATCATCGAATTTGATATCGAAAGTTGAGATTAAACCATTTTAAGCTCATCCGTTTACCATTGATGTCAAATTCGAGAATGAGTGTCCATGTATTCTTTAGTCACATGTAAACGAACATTTTAAAAATATTTTCCTGATATATATGCGTTTATTTGTATGTATGTATGTATGTATGTATGTATGTATGTATAGTAGGTGAGGCTGTTGCAGGAATAATATCAAAGAAATGGTAGGTAACCATGTCCAATCATTCGTTTGGTGGTGTCCTTAGGTGAGCAGTTTGTACATTGCCCAACCAATTGCTCCATGCTTCACCATGTGCCCTCCCTACTGATAAATTCATCAAAATCCTATTGAAATCCTGTACATTTAAAATACACTATTGTAATTATTGAGGACATGCTAGCCTCACTCACCTAGCCATTGGCTTTCCATGCTTTTAAAGTATTGATTAGGGTTCGATTCCGTTCACTGTGAAAAAAACCACACAATGATATCAGGTTTTAAAAGTCCTTTTTTGAAAAATTGATATTGGCAAAAACTTATCGATAACATGTTGATATATTTTGGAGTTCTCTTGTGAACTGGCGGTTGATTGGCTGGGAGAAAAGCGACGCATCTCTTCTGAATTTCGAGAATTTCGAATAGTCCTTAAGACCCTTCGTTTTCGTCTTAATTTTGGGGAGATCGTGGTTCTTTTTGGATTTCCTTCTTGATAAGCCTTTCTAGATCAAAATTAAGGAAGTTGATATTGACCGATTGGGAAGTGGTTACCTTAAAGAATTAAGGGTTCTGGTCACCCTTACTGACCACTTTGTTAACGTCTATGATATCAACACATTATTGATAAATAACATATAAAGAGTGTTTTATAAGGAGAACCTCCAATATTTCGTAGCCATACTATTCAAAGTTCACATGGTGGGAGTATGGAACTTGTATGCTTTGTGTGTAACCAAGTGACATGTATCTTAGTATCTAGGTAGACGACAAATCCATCTAATTTCCCTCCCACTCTGTCAATCAACCACCACCATATTCATGCATGCACAATTTCATTTATATATACTTGTTCAAACGGACTC
>JAOTRO020000019.1:367738-380236 GCA_028566515.2 Pyracantha coccinea | reverse complement strand
CGCCATAAACCACCCAACCCACAACCCCCAATTGCAGGTCCCTCATCTTACCCTCCCCAAAATCAACCCCAACACCATCACCCTCCTCAATTGTAGGTCCCTCAACCCTAAAATCTAACGAGACAACAAATCGAGTGTCTTTTGGTTGCGGAGATTTTTTCCACAACTATGGAAGAATTATAGAGAGAGAAACAAAGTTACAGTAGAGAGAGAAATCTCAAAGATGAAGAAGAAGAAAGAGGAAAAACAAAAAGCTAAAACAATAAAAGAGAGCAAAAAAAAAAAATATTAGACTTAGAGCACATATGACCTGCAAATAAATTTGAGGTCTTTTAATAGTGGTGGGGTGTGGTGGTGCGAGAGAGAGAGGAGTTGAGAGGGAAGAGAGGAAGAGGAAGAGGTTTTGGCTGTTGGATTTCTATCCCAATAGAACTGATCCGGATAGGATATGAATCCTAAAAATAGTTAGAACATGTATAGTATATCACTTTCTCTCTCCCTTCGTTTACATGGAGGAGTCAACTCAACTAAATAAAAAAATAAAATAGAAACAGGAAATGGACACTGCAATCTAGTGTCCAAATCCAAATGTAAAAAATAGAACCAGGAAACGGACATTGCATTACAGTGTCTGATTCCAAATATAAAAAACAGAGCCAGAAAACCGACACTGCATTACATTAAAGTGTCAGAATCTAAATGTAAAAATCAGGAGTCGCACGAGGTGTGAAGCGTAAGAGAGGTGTGAGTGATGGAAACAACAGAACCAGGAAACGGACACTGCAACGTAGGGTCTGAATCCAAAAGTAAAAACAGAACTAGGAAATGGACACTGCATTGCAATGTCTGAATCCAAATGTAAAAAAGAACATGTAGGTGGCGTGTGAGTGATGGAAAAAACGAAACTAGTAAACGAACGCATTGTCTGATTTGTATTGACTTATTCCAAAATATAAAACTATGAGAAAGGCAGTGGCAGATTTTGTATTTTTTGTTTCTTTTAAATGCATTTAAGTATCACAATACATTATTGACCTATTTATAGTTCACATAAATATCGTTGATATACTGTTAATATTGTAACTTTTTATTGATTTTACACAAAATCACCCCATATTATTATTGTTTGATCACTTCATACTCTGCCCACTATTATAAGTATTTATTCATTTCAGGGTTTTCAAGAACCATATTCCTCAGTTGTTAAGGGGTGCTGCCAAAGATGATTTGAATACTCTTGTTCAAAACTTGGTAAGATATACTGTACAGTTTTTGTGCTTTATATTGGATCAACTTCAATACTGGTGTTGGCTGTTTTCTGCCAAAGGCAATATCTCATTACATAAGACTAATGGGATTTTCTGTAGAGGGTTATATTGAATCTGGCCAAGTCGCTTAGCTTTCCTCTCCCGCTTTTAGCAGTTGCTCATCAGCAACTTATTCTTGGTACTGAATATCAGAACACAATCAAGTAACGTTATATTGTTCGATCTTTGGAAATGACCAGCTTTGTGCTTAAGATTTTCTCATACATTTCCTTTTTCAGGGTCTCCATGTGATAACACAGATGATGAAGATGCTACATTGATTAAGGTTGTCTTATACTTAAGCCCAAAAATATATGATTAAGACATTTTTGTAGCTTGAATTCCTCCATGTTACATCAAAATTGTTTTGAAATATGTGTTTCTTCGAGTCAACTTATTCTTTCTTATTCGTACACTTTACATTGTTGTACAGGTTTGGGAACAGAAACTTGGAGTGAGAATTTTAGATGCAGCAAATGCTGAGACTTACATCCCTGAGGAATTCGCAAGCCACACTGTTGCTAAATCATATACCGTCAACCGAGTTGGATTCATTGGTCTTGGAGCAATGGGATTTGGAATGGCAACTCACCTTTTAAAAGCTAACTTTTCAGTTTGTGGTTATGATGTAAGTTCTCAGTTTGTATCCTGATTGAAACAAGAAACTGGTATTTAACTGAGGCTCTCCTGTATCATCTATTTTCCGACGTCATACAGCAATGCTTAAACAGTATTTGTACATATGGTGGTCGATACATGCACTTGCATTTGTGTGTGCACATTAATATTGTTGTACCCCCTTGATTAAGTTCAAGATTGACACTATAGTTTAAGATACCGGTCAAACTGATCTATTTTCCGGCTTCTTTTGAATGCAGGTATATAAACCAACACTGACTCGTTTTGCCAATGCTGGTGGCTCGATTGGAAGCTCTCCAGCAGAAGTATGTAAAGGTAGATGCATATTAAAAGTTCTAGAAGTAGAAGGCGATTAAAACAATTTGATGACGATCCATTACTTATTTGTCTGGTGCAATAACCTCTCTGTTTCTGACGCATTTTCTCTCCTAGATGTTGATGTGCTGGTCATAATGGTCACAAATGAAGCTCAAGCTGAGAGCGCTTTGTATGGAGACTTTGGTGCTATTTCAGGTAAACAAGTTATTCTCTGCTTCCCTAGTCCATTTTTATTAGGACTAACCCCATATTCCTGTATTTGATAGCACTTCCATCTGGAGCTTCTATTATCCTTTCATCCACTGTTTCTCCTGGATTTGTGAGCCGACTAGAACACCGCTTGCAAAGTATGTCTTTACATTCCATTCGCACTATGTAATTATGCTTTGCTTGTAATGACATTATATTCAGGATTTTGAAATGTTATAGATGAAGGAAAGAATTTCAAGTTGGTGGATGCTCCTGTTTCTGGTGGGGTTGTGAGAGCCTCCATGGGGGCACTTACGGTGTGTTAGAACAACCATTGGTTTTGACTTTTGTCCCAATAGCTGATTCAAAAGTTTTAGTTTTAACTGATTTTTGGATTTTTGTGTCTTTCTCAGATTATGGCATCCGGTACAGATGAAGCTCTGAAGAGTGCTGGTGCAGTCCTCTCAGGTACTAAGCGTGTACGATAAGGTTCATCAGGCTTCAGAATGTAGGGTTCTCATAAATAGTTTTGTGACTGGTATTTGACTATATTCTGTGAACAGCATTAAGCGAGAAGCTTTATGTTATCAAAGGAGGCTGTGGGGCTGGAAGGTACTTTTGAGTCAATGTTTGTTGCATATCGTATCTCATTGTCTATTAGATCGTTGTAGGTCTATGACGCTATTTTTTCGTTTTATCTTGAAAGTGAAATTCCGTTACTTTATTCCTCTTATATTTTGTTCTATAGTGGTGTAAAGATGGTTAATCAATTGCTTGCTGGAGTTCATATAGCGTCGGGAGCTGAAGCAATGGCTTTTGGAGCTCGTTTGGGTCTTAATACAAGGACGTTGTTTGATTTCATCACAAATAGTGAGGGAACATCCTGGTAACTTTCTTCCTTGTTTTAGTACTTGCTTTCTCGAAACCTTAAATTTGTTTACTTAACATGCAAATTTAAGAGGAAATGTATTGTTGATGCCAAATGTTCCTATTAGGATGTGAGCTAGTATTATTTAAACTAATATCATTGTTAACCTTCAGCAAACCTTTTCAATTGCAGGATGTTTGAAAATCGCGTTCCACACATGCTCGACAATGATTATACTCCGCATTCTGCACTTGATATTTTTGTGAAGGATCTGGTCAGATGGACATTCACTCATGCATTCTTTGAATAGAAACAACTTACAATTACAATTAAGAGATTATCAGAGTACTTATATTCTAATCGTCTACAGGGAATTGTTTCTCAAGATTGTTCAGTTCGAAAAATTCCACTTCATATATCGACTGTTGCTCATCAACTCTTCCTGTCAGGTTCTGATAAATCTTCTTCCTTTAAAATACATAGGATTTTAATGCTGTATGGAAACTAATACTTGTTTATATTTTGCACTGAATACGATAAATGTTGGCCTTGGGGTTCCTTTTTAGTTGCTAGCTTGCTTATGGAAAGTAATACCTGTTGGCTGTTTCAACTGTCGAGCAGGTTCTGCTGCAGGTTGGGGTCGGCAAGATGATGCTGGTGTGGTTAAGGTACTGGCAAGTTTTATTGGCATTTTCTTTCAGTTGAAGCAAGTTAGTTTATTGAGTACATGTAAAATTATCTCAAAAAAATTCCACACACGGGTGTTAAGTTGAAGTATAAATAATGGCAGTGGCAGTCGGTCTTTTCACTGAAGCAATTGTATGTATGCAGGTTTATGAGACACTCACAGGTGTTAAGGTAGAAGCAAAACTTCCGGTTCTTAAGAAAGACGTTGTCTTGCAATCTCTCCCGGTTGAGTGGCCAGTAGATCCCATTCGTGAAATACAGAGACTAAATCAGGACAGCTCAAAGACTTTGGTTGTCCTTGATGATGATCCAACTGGAACTCAAACTGTTCATGATATTGAGGTCTTGACGGAATGGTGAGTGCCTTTATTTTCATTACGCTATTCTTATTATGTAATGCAATAGAAACCGCATATAGTATTTTATCAGAAAATGAGCAGAGATTCAGAGCTGTTATAAAGGGGTGACTGTTCTTTGCAGGACCGTTGAATCACTAACAGAGCAGTTCAGAAAAAGTCCTAAATGCTTTTTCATTTTAACCAACTCCAGGGCCTTGAGTTCTGAGAAGGTAAGGGCCTATGTGTAAACACATCAAGGTTTAATGTTTAAATCATGCTTCATATTATGAAAGAACGAAATTCCTCACGAAAAACTTTCATCTCATTCCAGGTACTGATTTTTTTCTTACTTTAATTACTTCGGTCATAAATAGTAATGTAGATTGACATTTTTATAGGCTACTGCATTAATTAAAGACATCTGCACAAACCTGCGTACTGCAGCCAAATCAGTTGAGAATGCTGATTATACAGTAGTTTTGAGAGGCGATTCAACTTTGCGTGGCCATTTCCCAGAGGCAAGTACTGTGATTTTTAACTATATTGAATTATCATGTTGTAAAGTCATTCAACACTCTGGGGACTTGTCATATCATTTGATGAGACTGCCTTGTCTGTGCAGGAAGCTGATGCCGCAGTTTCAGTACTGGGCGAGATGGATGCATGGATCATCTGCCCCTTTTTTCTTCAAGGAGGGCGTTATACTGTTGGAGATGTACACTATGTTGCAGATTCGGACCAGTAATATTCATTCCTTTCCATGTTAGAAAGTACTTAATAACGATTTAATGGTGAATTAACACTGCTTATGGTTCATGGGTTCTTTAGGCTTATCCCTGCCGGGGATACAGGATTCGCTAAAGATGCTGCTTTTGGCTACAAATCTTCAAACCTTCGCGAGGTCTAATATTTATATGTTGTGCTTCAAATTCATAGCTTTGACAAATATTATGATTGATATTAGCTTGAATTGTAAATTTGAACTTATCTGCAGTGGGTTGAGGAGAAAACAAGCGGCCGCATACAAGCCAGTAGTGTTACATCTATTTCTATCCAAATTCTAAGAAAAGGTGGGCCAGATGCTGTTTGTGAGAGTCTTTGCAGTTTGCAGAAGGTACGGAGGAACCAGCAGCCTCTCTCCCTCCCTCCCTCTTTCATGCAAGCAAAATACAATGGTTATAACCGTTATATATCTCCACCACGGACAGGGATTTTTAAGCTACTAAAAATATATGGTTTAATATGGGTGGAGATGCATCCAATGCATTAATTCCGTACTTGTTTTGATGCGAAAGCTAGACTACAAAAGTTTACAAGGTCAAAGGATAACAATCCCTCCGATACATGAAGTTACTGGTCGAAAATAGCATGTCGTTTAGTGAGATACTGTGTACTTATATCCTCTGATTCTTTACTTGTGACATGAAACAGGGATCAACATGCATAGTTAATGCAGCTAGTGACCGGGACATGGCTGTTTTTGCAGCTGGAATGATCAAGGCAAATTCCCTGCTATACTTATACCATGTTATTGTATGAAACTTCTGGCATATTTTCATCAAGTTCTGGGCAGATCATTTTATGAGTTTTTGTTTGGTGTGATAGGCGGAACTGAAAGGCAAGCGCTTCTTATGTCGCACTGCTGCTAGCTTTGTTTCTGCGAGGATTGGAATTATCCCCAAAGCTCTAATTCTGCCCAAGGATCTAGGAATAAACAAGGAAAGGAACGGAGGTCTCATAGTTGTCGGGTCATATGTTCCCAAAACGACAAAACAGGTTGAACTGGTTATCTGGATGTATGTTGTGTGATTACCACCCGTATATTTTATTGTTGTCTTATGGCTCACACTCATAATTCATAGGTGGAAGAGCTTAAACTACAGTGCAGCCAGATTTTGAGAAGCATTGAGGTGACCAACATAATCTCTCTCTCGAGTATTTAATGTTTAATTGTTAAGTTACAGTTAATTCTGAACACATGACTGTAATTAGAAATTAGTCTTCCCAAATAGACAATTACAAACAAATATGGCCATCGGATACTGACTCAGAACTGAACATGCCATAAGTAGGTTTCGGTTGCTAAAGTTGCCATGAGTTGTACAGAAGAGAGGGAGGAGGAAATCAGTAGAGCAGCTGAGATGGCAGATATTTTCCTTACAGCTCGGAAGGACACTCTAATAATGACCAGTCGGGAGCTTATTACCGGAAAAAGTTAGTCTTCATTTCTTTTTGTTTAGAGATTTATATTAATGTATCATATTTGCGAAAACCACATAAAAAACTTGCTTTGCTGTTGCCAAACTGTTGTGAAATGGCAGCTCCCTCTGAGAGTTTGGAAATCAACTTCAAAGTTAGCTCGGCACTGGTGGAAATAGTTAGACGCGTAACTACAAGACCACGTTACATTCTTGCAAAGGTACTTATACGTTTTCAAATGAGAAAATGTTCTCTTTCCCTGTTTTTGAATGTGTATCCTCCTTGCTGAAATTACACTCCATTTAGGGTGGAATCACTTCATCTGACCTTGCTACGAAAGCTCTTGAAGCAAAATGTGCAAAAATAGTGGGACAAGCCCTGGCTGGTGTTCCCTTATGGCAGCTAGGTCCTGAGAGTAGGCATCTGGGAGTTCCATACATTGTTTTTCCTGGTGAGTTTTGGAGTTCGCTAATATTTCTGTGCTAACTAAAAGCGTGTATTACACTAACAAAAATAGTTGGTCCATATCTAGAAAGCCTAAGTTTTTGGTAACAATGATAAATCAACAAAACTTATTAAAATTATTTATTCTTAGGTAATGTTGGTGACGACAGAGCGTTGGCGGAGGTTGTGAAGTCCTGGGCTCGTCCAGTCAGACTTTCATCAACCAAAGAGCTTCTTCTGGTAAGGGTCATAAATTGAAGTTTCATAAATATTTTCACCTCGCGTACTGACAATTTAATATGTATGTAAAGAATGCAGAAAAGGGTGGATATGCTGTAGGAGCATTCAATGTATATAATTTGGAAGGAGTAGAGGCAGTTGTTGCTGCAGCAGAGGAAGAACAAAGTCCGGCTATATTACAGGTTAAAAGAGTATAAACATTAGACGAATCTCGTTGATTTAGTTAAAAAAAAAAAAACAGCTCAATGTTACTAATTTTCATTTATTTATCAGATCCATCCAGGTGCCTTGAAGCAAGGAGGGATCCCGTTGGTTGCATGTTGCATCGCTGCTGCAGAACAAGCAAGTGTAAGTGGCACATATTCTTAAACATGTGTTTCAAGTTGTGACTTCTCATTCTTTTTCTTTAAATCGAAGGCTGCCATCTTATTGCTTACAAATATTGAAAATTTTGGACATTGGCCTTACACTGTCATTACCGAACCTAATCCCAGTCCCTGATATCTGGTATCGAGCGGTATGCATGGAAAGTTGGAAACACAGACTTCCTTCAATCCACTCCTTCTCACTTCTGAGGCTTTAGTCTGTGACTCTAGTACTAGGCTCTCTTCTTGTGCTTTCTTATTTAGCCCTTAAGCTCCAATTGTCAAGGTTGAGTTAGCTACCGCGTGACAAGTTCCATGCTGTAACAGTCATGACAGTTTTGCGTTTTAATGGAATAACATGGTAAACATTATCACGATAGAACAAATGGCGTTGGACATGAAAAATCGACAATAATTTCAAAATTCCACTTTCATCAAGACATCGAGATAATGTATATGTTACGGCAGGTTCCCATAACTGTACACTTTGACCACGGAACTTCAAAGCAAGATCTGGTGGAAGCTCTAGAGTTGGTAAGTTCAGTTTTTACCATTGTTTTTGCACATTGCTTTGATTTTCACTCAGAATGCAGTCCACATATAGAGAGCGTTAGTAACTGTATTTACCTTTCCAGGGATTTGATTCTGTCATGGCGGATGGTTCACATCTTTCATTTACCGAGAATGTTTCATACACCAAGTTTGTCGCATTCTTTGCTCACTCAAAAGGCGTGCTAGTAGAAGCGGAGCTAGGGAGATTGTCGGGGACAGAAGATGATTTAACTGTCGAAGATTATGAAGCAAGGCTGACTGATGTTAAGCAGGTTATTTATTTTTCTTTGCAACTTTTTGGAATTAGCTTTCCTTCACTCCTAAACTTGTCCTAATCATCAGAAGGCGTTACGAATTTCAGGCTGAGGAGTTCATTGATAAAACCGGGATAGATGCTTTGGCAGTCTGTATTGGAAATGTCCACGGAAAATACCCTGCAAGTGGCCCGAATCTGAGACTCGATCTGCTTAAGGTTGAGATAATCTCTTACCAGATTTTGCGCTATTTCTGATGTTAGATTGTCGAATGTCAGTTGCACATTACAACATGCACCTCATTATCTACGTAACTGATTTCATTTTCCCTTATGCCAGGATCTGTATGCTTTGAGTTCGAAGAAAGGAGTCCTCCTGGTGCTTCATGGCGCTTCTGGTTTGTCGAAGGAACTTATAAAGGTACAACGTTTATCCATGGCGATTTCAAAACAATTCGGGTTCTTAGGTTTTCGTTTACAAGCTGAAGATCTTAAAAGATGCTTCCAAGCTACATTTGCATTACTTCCACTTAAAGCTTAATGTCCAAGTAAACTGTTTGGCTCCATGAACAGGAATGCATAGAGCATGGCGTGAGGAAGTTCAATGTAAACACAGAGGTGCGAAAAGCTTACACGGATTCCCTTAGCAACTCGAAGAGAGACCTGGTCCACGTTATGGCGTCGGCGAAGGAAGCCATGAAAGCAGTGGTTGCAGAGAAGATGCATCTATTTGGTTCAGCAGGAAAGGCTTGATAGAGAAGGAGCATTATCACAGATGAAGCTAAACTGTTGACATAGCAATTTAAGTTGATGGATAATCGAATTAGGGACCCTAATAATAAAAGAATATTGTTTTCACTAGTCGATTTGGGATCCGTGAACGTGACAGATTCAACTCCAATGAATGTAGAGTTTGATATTAGATTAATGGTCGATTCATGGGTTTAACTTGGTCCGAATTTCCCTCTCCCAATATCAATGATTGTCGTGCCCTTGTGCACCAAAATTGATCTTATGAAATTTGTCATATTTATCGTGAAATGAATTTTGTTGATGATGATTTGGCTCGTTTGGGTTTATCATGCCGTTTGAATCCAGTCTTTTTTGAGCAAGTTTCTCATTGTTTTCGGTTGCTAGTTGCAGATATAGCTGAGTCTCATGACCTCGTAATGTTTTATGTATTCTTTCCTTTTCTTCCGGGCTTATGCCCGGGTCGGGTTGTTTTGTGAAATAACAATCCTGAACCAAAGTTTTGTCAAAATTTCTCCAATTTGTAACGGTCACGTGTGTGGCGCGTGACTTGGATTGAGAATAAGAGAGGATCGGTAAGTAGTATATTCAGGAAAGGATATTCTCCGGATCCATTCCACTTAATCTTCCAAACCAATACATCCGGACTTTTGAAATTCGATTCAACGGTTAAAGTTATTATAATTTTTAATGAGATCACTGTTTGTAGCCATTAGGTCAAATTTTAAAGGTCTCATGTATTTGTTTGGAGGATTAGGTTGAAGGGAGGATCCCTTTCGGTACATTCAAAGTACGAAACAAAACGACAAGAAGTCGCAACATATCTGGGACACATGACGTCACAACCAACAACTCAAAAACCCGTACAAAACACTTGGAACACGCATACTTCACTCTCTCTCTCCCCCTTCCGATCAGAAGAACATCAACAACAACAACAATGGCGGATGCGAACCAGAAACCAGAAATCTTTGAGCTCAACAATGGGAGCATGCGCGCCCTCATCACAAACTTTGGCTGCACCATCACTTCCTTGTCTGTTCCCGGAAAAGACGGTATCTTTCTATCCAATCAGATTTCTTTTCTGCTTCCCAATCAAATAATCTCCCGTTTGGATGCTCAGTTAATTGATTAATCGAATAACGCTTTCTGTTTTGTTCTGTGTTTTTGATCTGAAAAATGTTGCTGATGTTTGTTTGGATTGTTGGTTGGTGAACTTTGCAGGAAAATTGGCTGATGTTGTTCTTGGATTCGACTCCGTGGATCCCTATGTGGTAAATTTCTTTAACTTTTTCTGAGAACCCTTTTGCTCTTTGATCATGTTGTTTGAGATATCATGCAAAAATTGGTTCTGTGTGTTGATCTAATGCATTCATAAGCTGTATTTGTCGCAAAACTGAGCGCAGCGGCGTTATATGATTAATACATGGACCTCGCTTAGTGGGATAAGGCTTGGTTGTTATCGATTGTTGTTTTTGGGCTTAAATGTTGGAGTTTTGCATTAGAAATGGGAATGCTGAGCTTTTCGTATGATCGTTTAAACCTTTTCTTTTAATGTTTTTGTTTCGTCTTTGAATGTGGATGCATGCGTGATCAGAAAGGACTTGCTCCTTACTTTGGCTGCATTGTGGGTCGGGTTGCTAATCGAATCAAAGATGGGAAGTTTACGCTCAATGGAACGGAGTACTCCTTGCCTATCAACAGACCTCCGAACAGTCTCCATGGTATGGAATTGTTACCATTGATTCTCGTTTTTACTGCTTTTCGATTAGCTAATTTGTAGCAGAATTTCATGATGTTTGAATTACGTTCTAATAAACAAATAAGTGTGCGTTCGGTTCCTTCCAAGGCTTCTTTGTTAATTCTTGATCGAGACATGAACGAATTTTGAATATTGTCTCAAGCCTAATGTCTTCGATTTTCACCAAAACAGACATTCTTTTCGTTTGAGCAATGGTATCAGTAATTGTTTGTGTTTTATTTTCCTTCATTTGTGCTTGCTTATATTTACGCCACTCAATTCATCCTGCTGTCGCATTAGGTGGTCACAAGGGGTATGATAAGCAGATATGGAAGGTAGCAGAACATAAAAAGGGCGATAATCCGTCCATCACTTTTAAGTATCACAGTCATGACGGGGAGGAAAGTTACCCCGGGAATCTTTCGCTGACTGCAACTTATACACTTACTTCAAGCACGACAATGAGACTTGACATGGAAGCAGTGCCTGAGAACAAGCCCACCCCGGTCAGCCTAGCTCAGCACACATACTGGAACTTAGCTGGACATAACTCGGGCAACATACTTGACCATGCAATTCAAATTCGGGCAAACCATATTACCCCTGTGGATGAAAACACAGTCCCAACAGGTGAAATCAAGCCGGTTAAAGGCACGCCCTTTGACTTCACTGCCGAGAAGAGGGTCGGTGAGTCCATCCATGAGGTCGGTATAGGGTATGACCACAACTATGTGCTCGACTGTGGGGAAGAGAAACAAGGCCTGAAACATGCTGCAAGAGTGAAGGACCCATCCAGCTCGAGGGTCCTTAACCTATGGAGCAATGCCCCCGGGATGCAGTTTTACACTGCGAATTATGTCAATGGGGTTGTCGGCAAAGGAGGCGCTGTCTATGGAAAGCATGCCGGGCTCTGTCTGGAGACACAAGGGTTCCCGAATGCAATTAACACACCGAACTTCCCGTCTATTGTTGTTCAACCCGGCGAGAAGTACAGCCACACCATGTTGTTTGAGTTTTCAGTTGAGTGAAGTGTAGTACTCGTCGATGCAACCTTTCCGTTGCGCCAAGTACTCGTCTATGATGAGTAATAATAAATGGCGTGATGCTTCTGTTTATGTTAGAGTTTAGAGGTTGCTCCCCTTATCCATTTTGTGAATGACCTTCTTTCTTGGCAATGAAATGCACCCGAACGCATATTTTATCCGGCCATGGAAATTCGTTTGCGTTACAGTTTTCGTATTTTTGTTGACAAACGATAGCGTTAGTGAATTGAATTGTTAGCGTGACTAGCTTTCTTAACATCTTCAAACATGCATCATCTTGAACATTTCTCTACTCTGCTTACGTGGCAGAATGTGATTCGTCAAGAGTAAATTATACCAATAGTTCCTTAAATTTAACTCAATTAGAGCAATAGTTCCTCAACCAAAAGTCCATTACCATTGGTCTCTCAACTCATCAAAACGTGCAGCTATACCATTGGTTCCTCAACTTTAATCTAACTGGAGAAATGACCCCTCAACTTTAACCTAATTGAAGCAATGATCCCTCAACTTTAATTCAATTGTAGCAATGATATTTCCAACATAACTCATTTTGACAAAATTC
>JAOTRO020000019.1:349603-360029 GCA_028566515.2 Pyracantha coccinea | reverse complement strand
TAACAAGAAGTAAATTGAGTTAGATACGCTAACAAGATGTGAATGCATGCCTGTGTAGTCTGAACCAAAGATTGTTCAGTTACAATTCTCTCTCCGAGAAGGATTGACTCTACACGAAGCAAGTGCAAGTCAATCGAAGAAATCGGAACTGCAGATGCTTCGACTGTTAGTTCACCAACAATGGGATCTGATAGCGAACATTGGGTAGACATTTTCCCAATAACCCGGAATCCACCTATTCAGCAATGCCTCTCATAAGTATGGTAACAAGCTCCATAAATTAGAAAATGCTACGCAGCTAGTTTTTATGTGGTAAATTCTTGTCATAAGCGGGCAAAAGAAATTGAATTACCATTAAAAGTGAAAACAATACTTCAATGTTTTAAGAACGCTAACTAGAAAGCGATGGGATATCGCATAATGCAAGGTAAGAAGCAAACCTGACTTTAGTTCAGGAAGCAGCGGATGTCTTTGAGTATCCTGAGTAAGGTAAAAGAGAACCATCTCTGGAGAAACTGGTGGCTCGAGAAGATCAGCTAAAAAACAAAATATCACCAAAGCAGTAACTTTAATCAAAGTGTCGATATGAAATTACAAATCAAATAGTAAATGCTCAAAAACTACCTTTATCACTTTCAAGTATAAACTCCATTGTTGTTGATAATGATTTGTGCAGGTAGCCTCTCGAAATATCTACTGTTAGTAAATACTGTGGAACAATTTATAAATCATCAGGTTTCGGGCAAATATGGAGCGAAAAGAAAGGACCATTACCAAGGTGGGATTTCGGAATTGATATTTTTGAAGAAAATAGAAAACAGCACCTGAATGTTAATATTTCCTCCATGGAAGGTCTCATAGAACCTTTCCAGGTTCTTTTCTCCCGGCTGCTTGATATTAATGGAAAATGGAATCTGCCACAAATATGAACGTAATTTGCAAATGACAAAACAGGAATTTGCATACAACTAATAAAAAAGAAAATATACAAGCTTTACAAAGATCAAAGTAGCTTTGAATGCACATCAGGATTTATACAGTAACTCGAAATGTGAAAGGAGTGATGGCAGACAGATTTACTCGTACTAAAACAGAAAGAAAGGGGGCAACTGAGTCAAGACCGAAAGTACCACCAAAAAAGAGAAAGGAGACAGATAAAAGACACATAAGTAAGCATTAAGCACTTAAAAATAAAACTGTTTCAGGAATAAGGGATCATAAAACGCTTATCCAGCACATGGACGGTTTCAAATCACGAAATCTAGTCCTCTACAGGTGCATCTGCCAATCTTGCAACATTTGGCAATCACAAAAGACTTGTACACGGTTAGAATCTTTGATTTTTGAGGACGATAACTTTTCACTGGCGGTACCATTCAGATTTGAAATATGACAGAGTTTCAAAGTTAAGACATTGTTCGGAATTCAAAAGCACAGTTAAATTGAATTGCTTTAGCAGATACCTCTGATGTGCCAGAAGCAATCTTCCCAGAAGGTTTAACCTCAATAATTTTATTCCTGCTTCGAAGAGAAAGAAAACCAAATCAGTTGCAGAACACAGAATGCTTCATCCGAGCCAAAGCGGACAAATGCTTCGCAAACAATCAAAATTCGAGTTCAATCTATGGAAATCTCTACATAATTTGAAACAACATAGGATTATTTTCATCAAAATTTCAACAATGTACCTCAAACTGCACAATTAAAACATGCCTAGCTCAGAAAATAAACCAATTTTTGTAATTTTAAAGCAACAATCGCCTCATCCAACTAAGTGGAGTCGGCTGTATGAACCCTATAACGCCACCAGCCTCGGTTTTGCACCAAGTCTTCCGTTAGCTTCAAGTCTCCATACATTATATGGCAATACAATGATTCAGTTGGCAAAAAAATTCCCAAAAAAATCCGAAAAGAAAACAGTAAAATCTTGACTCACACAATGGAAATAGGCTTGGCAACACCAACCAAAGACTCGATAACTCCTGCAGATCCTCCACGAACCTATAAAAAAAGTTTTTTTTTTAATTTTTTTTAATTTTGCATTAATTTGATCGGAAACTAAGCGGAGGGAAAAATTGGAACCTGCACGTTGACGGATCCATTGACGGCGAGGCGAATTCCGTAGTGGGAGATTGAAGAAGACGACTTTACTACGATTTTACCCTCAATAAGTTCCTGAAATTACAGATGAGAGAGAGAGAGAGGAGTTGCTCAGGAGAGAGAAAGCAGGTACAGTCGAGAGAGAGAGAGAGCAGTTACAGAAGAGAGAGAAGTTACAGCAGGGCGATAGACACGATTGATCCGAGAAAGCTTGAGCTCTATCGACATTGTAAACGACGCTGCAGAGCAGGTGGCGGGAGGAGCTCTCAGCAAGTCAGCAGCTATGGCGGGGCGACACTACAGACTCGCCAATACTCGTCTACATCCAATACACGCGAGACAGTTGTATGTCGGATTAGGTGGCAGAATATGATTGGCCAAAGTCGGCAATATGGTACGTGGCAGAATATAATTCGCCAAATGACAAAATGCTACGTGGCAGGTATACAAAACTAACTTTCGTTTTTTCCCCATAATACCCTTCCGCTCTCGGCAAATTCCTAATCGCCTTCTTCTTCTTCATCGTCTCCAGAAGTCTGGTAGCATTTGGCAACAGCAATGACTTTTGCAGCTCGAAGGCTCCTCTTCTCTCTCCTGATTTTCTCTCTCTACCCCCTTTCTCTCTCCGCCCGTCCCTTCATCCTCGTCCTGACACAAGACGACCTCCTCAACACCCCCGCCTCGCCCGACGACTCCCCGCCCGCCGCCGACTCAGCTCCAAATGACTCCCCCGACTGGGACGAGTTCGGCGAATCCGCCGCCGCGCAGTCCGAGGAGGAGCTCGACCCGGGCTCCTGGCGCCCAATCTTCGAACCCGACCCCTTCAAGTCCGACCCGGCCACCCACCCCGACGACGGATACTACTCCACCGTCTCCAAATTAATCAAGTCCGTCAGCTCCGGAGACACTGCCCTCGTGGACGAGGCCGTTTCGGAGATCGAGGACTCGGCTTCCCGCGGCGTCCCCCACGCGCGGTCCGTGGTGGGGTTTCTGTACGGTACGGGGCAGATGAGAAAGCAGAACAAGGCCAAGGCTTTCACGTACCATTACTTCGCCGCCGAAGGCGGCAACATGCAGTCGAAGATGGCCCTCGCGTATACTTACTTCAGGCAAGATGTACGGAATCTCTTTCGAATTTGATCGATCGATCTCTGTTTGGTTGCGGAGTTGAAAGGAGCAAATTGGAGGATTATTAATTTTGTTGTTTTCTGTTTGGATTTTTGTTTGGTTTTGCAGATGTTTGATAAAGCGGTGAAATTGTACTCGGAATTGGCCGATGCAGCTGTGAATAGCTTCCTGATTTCGAGGGACTCGCCGGTGATCGAGGCGGTGAGGATCCACAGCGGAGCGGAGGAGAACAAGGAGGCGTTGAGGAAGAGCCGCGGCGAAGAAGACGAGGACTTTCAGATTTTGGAGTATCAAGCTCAGAAGGGAAACTCCGCGGCAATGTATAAGGTCGGCCTGTTTTACTATTTCGGGCTGAGAGGGTTGCGCCGCGACCATGCCAAGGCATTGTCGTGGTTTCTGAAGGCATTGGAGAAGGGAGAGCCTCGGGCGATGGAGCTCCTCGGAGAGATTTATGCTAGAGGAGCTGGTGTTGAGAGGAATTACACCAAGGCTCTGGAGTGGCTTACACTCGCAGCCAAACAGGATCATTTTTCGGCCTACAACGGAATGGGGTATTTGTATGTTAAAGGATATGGGGTCGAGAAGAAGAACTACACTAAAGTAAGAATGCTCCTTGGTTCTATCTCTGTGTGTATCTTAAAGCTTTATGTGTATCTATATTTTGTACACATTTTCGATAGTGATCCCTGCGAATGAAATCCCACATTGTTAGTTGTACTAACTTTCGAGACCATTTTTTCCAATGTTGGGTTCGTTCTGATACGTTGATAGGTGGATTCTTATGTTAAAACGACTCCTTTTCGTTGCAGGCAAAGGAGTATTTTGAAAAGGCTGCTGATAATCAAGACGGTGGCGGTCACTATAACCTAGGAGTAATGTATCTCAAAGGAATTGGGGTAAAGAGAGATGTTAAACTTGCATGTCAATACTTTATATTTGCTGCTAATGCTGGTCAACCTAAGGCATTCTACCAGCTAGGGAAGATGTTTCATACTGGAGTCGGGCTTAAGAAAAATCTTCCACGGGTAAACTCGCTGTCTTTTCTGTTTGTTTAGTTTACATACCATCTCACTTTTCTGTTCGGCATTAAGAAAACCGAATATGCAAGATAATCTAGATTTTGTGACGATTAATTGGTTTGTATTTGTTGAAATGAAAAGAGTTACTTTGCTATTTAATTCTAAGTAAATGATCTTAAAGATGCACCAATGCACGTATGCACTAATTAATTCCGATTCCTGATTAAGATTCAATTTGTTTTAGGCCACTACATTATACAAATTAGTTGCAGAAAGGGGACCGTGGAGTTCCTTGTCCCGTTGGGCACTTGAATCATACTTAAAAGGGGATGTGGGCAAGGCATTTTTCTTGTATTCAAGGATGGCCGAGTTAGGCTATGAGGTAGCACAGAGTAATGCTGCATGGATTCTTGACAAATATGGGGAGCGAAGCATGTGCATTGGAGAATCCGGTTTGTGCACTGATGCAGAAAGGCATCAGCGGGCACATTCATTATGGTGGCAAGCATCCGAGCAGGGTAATGAACATGCTGCTTTGCTGATTGGGGATGCGTATTACTATGGTCAGGTAGGTATCTCATACTGAAACATGTTTGTTACTGCTCTAGCTTCGGGATGTATCTTTTGAGTAATGCAGCTTGATCTCGCCTTGACTATTTTTTTTCCTTCTTCCTTCATTAGGGTACTGAGAGGGATTATGAACGAGCTGCAGAGGCTTACAAGCATGCCAGGTCCCAGGCTAACGCCCAAGCCATGTTTAACCTTGGTTACATGCATGAGCATGGACAAGGGTTGCCTTTGGATCTTCATCTTGCAAAGCGTTACTATGATCAAGCCCTAGAGATTGATTCCGCAGCAAAGTTGCCCGTCACGCTAGCCCTCGCAAGCTTATGGATACGAAAAAATTATGCCGACGGTTTCCTGGTAAGTTCTTTTTGTTTTACTTTCCTTACTGCCTTCTCATGTAATAGTTGTGGTCAATCACTAATCAGTGCTATCTTGCAATTTTCAGTCGAATAATTTTAAGATTCTGAAGGTGCAGGCATTTTCGTTATGGCTTGGACCTAGGTTCTTTTTAGTGCCATTTATACTGCTATCTGCCAGTTCTTTTTTTTTTTTCTAAAAACGTGGAAAACTTTTCAGATTCATAAATCGTACTCCTACAAAAAATTCTTCAGAATGTTTGAAATCGTTATGTTATTTCATATGAATTAAGTCTAAACACTGAAATAGTCAATCTCTGCTATCCAACACCTAATTGGATTTAAATGGGCATCGTCCTTTGATTAATCAAGGTGATAAGCATGAGCTTGCTTTGGATTATAAAGCTTTGTCTCCGGGTTTTTTCATTTTCAGAATCTTCATTCATTTTTGTTATTTCTCGTTTTGGGTCCGTATGTAGGTACATATAATCGATTCATTGCCTGAAGTCTATCCCAAGGTTGAAGAATGGATTGATACTGTGCTACTTGAAGAAGGAAACGCGACAATATTGACTCTTTTTGTTTGTCTTCTTACTGTCCTATATCTACGTGAGCGACAACGCAGGCACGCTGTTGCTGCCCCCGATGTGATTGCCGCACAGCACCACCCAAATGAGCATGTTGCGCCTGCACCCATGTAGTTTAGTTGGCAACAGTAGTCTTCCAAGAGAGACAAGGCTCTTCCATCGTTTATGAACAAATCTTTACATTTAGAATACAATGTACAGGTATGTAATGCTCGGTAAATTGATTTGGCGATAAGCTTACGATGTTTTGGGACAAAATTGTGCCATATAGAGATTTGAGCACGTAGGAATGGAAGATGCGTTTGCATTACATGTTCGAAACCATGTTTAACATCATTAGATTGCAGTCGTCCCCGAGAAACTTAGCTGAATGTTTGCACTGAAAATCTGATTGTTCTTGAACTGTGAAATGTGTGGTGATATATTAATGTACACGAAAACATACACGGAGCTGCATCATATACAAAATCTGCTTGACAGAATATACAAAAGTTCCCAAAAGCTGCTTGCAGCATGCCGTCTCCAACTATGCGAGCAGTTTAGCGATTCAGGCCCGCCACCACTTTGGTGCCGAAAATCCGGTAGTGCGAATTTCCTTGCCGGTCAGTTTCAGATTTTAGCCAAACTTGTACCCAAGGGGGATTTCTACGAGGATCGTCTTGCACCCCATCGTTGTTTCCTGTCACTCCTAACAAGGAATTGCGTTTGACCTCCAATGCCTCGACAGAGGACTGGCCATCGAAAAACTTCACCTGTATCATAAATGAAAACGATGATCAGTAGAAGAAAATGTCGTGGCGAAAAGATGGATTACAGTCTGTCCGAATACAAGTTAGTGATGCAATCGAATTCTTACCCCATCTTCTGCATACACAAAAGCATGAATTCTAGCGGTCGAGTCCTCCAGAGTCAGCCTAATTCTGTCAATCCCAGCACGAAAGAGGAAGTCCGCAGCCTGCCACGGGGAAGCTGCTATGACTCGAACTACACACTTGAATCTAGCTGGAAGCTACACGGTATGGAAAACATAGTCAATAAACATCTATAGAACAATGAAAAAAAGAAGCATAAATAGGCATCTGAACAAGACAGCAGAGGCATAAATTAAGAGCTGCATGAAACAGGTAGGATACCGCTGAACTTGCGACAACATCCATTAAGGTAAGAAATATTGCATGGTCGTAGTCACCATCATCAACCTCTGAGGGAAATAAACATCATAAGAGAATTTCAAAAGAGATGGAACGATTTCCCGGAGTTGAAAGAGAGAAGCGAACGAATGAGAAATCGAAGATGATAAAAAAAATACAATGCAGTACCTGTGACTTGAGGAGACGGAAAGCCCCCAAATGGCATCTGCATTAAATTTTCTGGACTTTGGGCTAATCGTTCGTTAAATAACCTGATCCATAAAAAATATGCAAAGGGGTATCGCATTAGAGATTTAGCGAGTTATGCAACATAATGATGCAAAGAATGATGATTAAATGCTTTCCATTTGTTACAACCTTTTCCGCTCAAGTTTGAGACAATCCTCTTTTGGTGTATATCGAAGCTTCGTAAAGGGTGTCAAAACACAACGCCATAATCCTGCATGCACCTCACATAGCAAATTTACAAGCTTCACCCACTCCCCAGTTTTTAGCAGGCGAAGGTTGTCATTCTCAAGGTCCTGAGATGTCACTCTTAAGACAGTTCCAACTGCAGGAAAGCTGCATAATGTATCGCGTGGCAAAGGAAATGGTTCTATATGCAGAGGAAGTGGGTGCTTCATTTCATCTTCTAGCCTGTGGTTCATATTTAGCGGTATTTAATAATTATCAGATAAATATACAATAGAGTTACCATATAGATAAAACTAAAATAGCTTTCAAAACTAACAAACATATATATAATAATATATAGGCACGGTCCAGTAAGGTGATGCGCTAATGTCATAAACCATTACATGGGTTGCAATTTAGGAAGGTCACTATTCTCCACGAGAAAAAACACCAGCAAAAAATCAAGAACAGAATATCATGGGAAGTATGTTGAAAGGATCAATCACTTTATATAACTTCAACCTAATTCAATGAAAGGAAAATAACCCCCTTCTTATTTTTGAAGAAAAAGGAAAGGACTCGTTTTGGTTTTGTCAGACAAGACGAGGAGCAATTGCAAAGTACCCCATAACTTATGTTATATAAGAAAAAAAAATAAACATTAACAGCTATTAACTCACTTTTGAAGAATATTAGCTGGTGGAGCATCAGTTCCATCCCAAACAAAGGCCATCCATTCATTTCCAGCACCCTCGTGGATATGAATTATCTGGAGATAGAACGCAAGGAAAAAAGTTATGTTGTACTCAGTATATGGCATAACCCCATTCTTGGTACAGCTGATTATCCTTTAAAAAGAAAAAGAAATCTGCTGTATTCATTTAACCAGTTCACACAAATTTAACAAAAATGGCTTACTTACTTTACAAACCAAATTAAAATCTTCACCTCCTTTCATTTCTCTGATGGATGAGAAATAATTTGCACCTACAAACCATATACATTTCTAGTAAGATAAAATGAAAAAATAAATAAGGCAGGCTTATGATATACCTCTATCTACCGAGCAAAATAAAGTTCCTATCTTTTCTAATATATACAGTTAGGTCAGAAAGTTGCTACAAATCTGTCATCCAGGGAGTCCAATAATTTGGACAAAGTATTTGGCAGCATCTCTAGAATCATAATAGTATGGTGCTTCCTCTTCACAAACCATTCAAGCGGATATGTGAAAAGGACTTAGGATTACTATATACTTTTGCCTCAAAAACCAGAGCAAAAACACGAACCCCTTTGCTCAAATAATGCCACTTCACAAAAACTTACGCATGAGCAAGCTATCTTTACAAAAACCTAATCCAGGTGGAACTATGGTCAACTACCATTTTCACTAACATAATTCATGCAGCACAGAAGAATCATATACAGAGTCTTTCATCAATAGCCACAACATTGTAATATATACTGTGAACGAGTTAAACCTATACATAATTAAATGCCGTTGTGTCCCTATCTGAAACAAAGTACTTTTAAGTATACCTTCGTGAAAATGGAAATTCTTCAACCATCTTCTCAAGTCTATCAAAAAGTTCTTGTCATGGTCTCTTTCGCGAAATGTTTTGGAAGCATGATAAGGACTTAAACTTCTATCATCACTTCCGTAATAAATAGCAAAGGTAGAGAACTTCTTGGAAAAAACAGCATTTACTTTATCTACATGACGTTTAATCTGCACAAGGTAGTATGCCCAAGTCAAATACGATCATACTTCATAACATAACGTCTGTCAAGGCCAGAGGAGCCCTTGATTTGTACATAACGTTCCATGCCTTTAACAAAATGAGGTAAACGATAATAGGTAACATTATGATAACGGAGAAAACATGATTTAATAGGGAAAAGGAAAGCGGCAATATTTGCTTGAGAAATCAGCAATTGAAGAATCCCGGAAAGCAAACTAAATGAAGTTAAGCTCAAGATATACCATGACGCGTTGGAACTGAATTATGTCTCCAACAGAAAAAATGCGAGGACATTCATTCCTATCTGTAAAAATGTTAACTGACAACCCGGGATCCTGATGCGTCTCGTCGAGTATACGCACCGAAACAAACCAATCTGCAACAGATTCACACCAATACATAAATAACAAACAGAAAAACAAAAATTTGCATCCAGAAGCAGCACAAAAAATAATTAATTTAACCCAAAAAAAACACAAAAATACTTTAAATACCCAGAGAAATGCAACACAGGTAACAGGCGGCTCAGCAAACAACACCTTTTCGTTAAGAGTCTCATCAATCTACTACCGACCTTGCCGGAAGCAGCCGTAAGTCCGGCCTTTGCTTCATCATCGCCACCACAAATAGACACATTTACACACATATGCACACGTACGTACATGCATACATACATATATACATACATATACATATATAGTGCAAGCACATTACATAAATTTGATGAATTTGATTGAAGGAAGAAGATTTACCGGTGCCTCTGGTTTGGCGAGGGAAGCCGCACTCGAGGACGACGCCGATTACGTTGACCTTGGCGCCGACGGAATCAATGGCGTACCTGATCTTCGTGAAGTTGTAGTAGTTACCACCACCACGTAGCATCTCTCTGTGTGAGTATTTGGGTTAGCCCAGGAAGGAGCAGAGAGCAGAGAGCTTCTGTCCTTCTAGGGTTTGTATGGAGGGAAAAGGAGCTTTAATACATTTTTGGGGAGGAAAGGAAACCATACGTGTGAAATTATTTTTTGGGGAAAGCGCCCCGTGAGAAAAGAAATTTAAAACCAAAGTAGAGGAAAAGCTTTTTACAAAAGACTTGCCATTTTGCAATTGGCTCTTTACAAAAGTGGTGAAAATAAATTAAGTTTTTGTATAATGATGTGGGTTTAAATTTTACTGGTGGTTAATTTAAAATCTAAAAGTATCTCCTGAAATGTCAAATATAATATGTCAAAATTTTATTTGATGGCTCATGTAACAAATTGAATACAAGTGCTAAATTCTCTTCTTTTTCAATGAATGTGTCAAATATTTATTTTATTATTTTATCAGGCCTAGAGTTACATTAACTATTAAAAAATAATCAAAATTAATTGTAGTTTTTATTCT
>JAOTRO020000019.1:311350-322569 GCA_028566515.2 Pyracantha coccinea | reverse complement strand
CTTCGGGATCCTTGACGGTATGTAGTTGACCGGTACTTAGTAGTTTCGGGGTTGGTCGAGTATGGTACCAACAAAGTTAAAAAAAAATTTGAAAACCTAATTTATCCTTAGTTAATTTGGTAGAATTTCAAAAGCACCAAGATGTTCCTGTATACGCCTTTATTTCATTAGTTTATCTTTTCTTTGAAAAATGTGAACGTAACTTCTGCTGCCTTTTTGCAACGATGTGGAAAATTTAGTGAGAAGAAAGATCCAGTTTCTAGAACATTGGGTTGGAAATGGAATTGACATCTTGAACAAAATGGTTTTATTTCAAATATTTTTAGGGATTTAATTGAGAAAAACATAAATAAAAAAAATTGTAAGCTTTTGAACTTTCTGAACAGCAATGGAGGAGCATCTTGACCCTTTACGCATGCCCCTTTTTTGGTGCAGGCAGGCCATAGATGATGGCAAACTGTGGTGAGGAGCAGAGCAAATTGGCACAATAATGTACTGACAGTATCACAAAGGTTAATAGTGAATATATTATCCTATTTGTAGTGCTTGCCATGCTCCATAGCCATAACACCCATACTGTGGGTAAGCTCAATCATTAATCTTATGCATATATGTGTGTGTTTGCAAGCTTAGTTGATGGATTGCTCGATAACTGTATTTAAAGAACATTCATTTATTGCTCATTTTACACTGTAGTTTAATGATTCGAACAATTTAATTTTTAAAATTATTTTTAAGACATATAAAATAAGTTACTCAAATAGGCAACTATGATCCTTGGAGTGGGAACATAGAAGTTTTTTAGTATGACACTTACATGCGATGTTATATGTAATAACATGGAGGAATTATTGCTGTTTATGGGCCTATTGTGCTATATGGAATTACCCCGAAAATATATATTCGTATTTTTAGACGAGTATGATTAATAACACAATAGTATGATACCACTGCGTGATGATGTGACCACGAAATGGAAGAATTCCTAGTAGAAATCCAAGCAAGTCATTAAATCCAGGTGCATTTCCTATTAAGTTCCAAGTATGGATATACATCAGAAGAGGGGAAGATACATATTTCAACAAACGTAGACCTCCTGGACGAATTAGGCTCCATGCCTTATGTTGTGCATGCTTATTTTTCTCAGCTTTTTAGTTCATACAATAAACCCAAGCTAGATGATAGCATGCACATGATGTTTATAGATTGGTACAATAATAATTACACGGAATACTAAAACTACTACAATCTTGTGTATAAAGTCATTCAACATGCCTAATAATGAAATACTGGAACGGATGAGGACCGGAAGTTTCAAATTAACGCCTTATCGACATGATTTCCTGTCGATTTACAAATAAAAGAATTATTGACATGATTAAAAAAGTATCTTATTTTTATTGCAAGAGCGTACGAAATACGACTGTACGTCTGTATATATGACTTTAGACGATTTTGGTGAAAATATTGTTGGAACTAATCTTTAGTAAAAATGTAAGTGAATTATGAAGGAAAAAAAAACACTTGTAGTGTCTCTCTACAAGAAAGCACTTCAAGTGTTTTTAGAACCCAAAAATATTTTCTCTAAAAGCTTTCAGTCATTTTAAAAACATTTCCAAACGATTTCGTTACCATTAATTTCTAAAGGCCATGATCCTCCTACGACTATAATTTTGGAGCCTTTTTTACGACTATAATTTTGGAGCCTTTTTTTGCTATTATGTATATATGTAGTAAAAAAATGTTAATTAATAGGTTAATAAAAATTTATAATAATATTTTTTTTTTTACAGACACTAAGTGTATTATATGATCACTTTTTCATTAGTATATATGGATGGATTCCTTGTAGAAGCAAGAGGTTTTTACTCAAAAACTCTAAAGAGACGTATGATCAAATATTCGTGAAAAGGAAAGGTGTCAAGAAAAGGTAATATGTGTAAACTAAAAGATTAGGAGGAGAAGAAAGAAGTGAGAGAAGGAAACATTGGATTGTGACTTATGTCTCCCAATATTCCAAAGAGGTACCCATCAAAATCAAACCCCCATCTTGGAGTGGAGGCCCCTTCTTGCACTATCTTCATGCATAATTGCATCCACACACACACACACATATATATATATATATATAAGCTCCTACATATTTAGTTGATTAACTATAATCACAAAAAGAATAATTATATATATATATATATGTATATGTATTATTTCTTACTTTATTAGTCCTCACCCAACAACAAAAATAATGCACCCCTATATATTAACCTCTCATCATACCGTCTTTTTTTTTTTGCATAAATAATCTTTAAATAATGATTATAACATATGTATGATGCTGGGAATAAACAACATGGAAATAACTGAAAAGAGACGAAACTAACAATTGCAATAAACCTAAACTAAAAACGGAAAGTGTCACTCACTAAGAATACGCCAGTCACAACTAAGTGTATATATGTTTACTTACCATGAGAATCAATGAGGATATGACGAAATGAGTATGAGATAGACAACCATACCTTAGTAATCATATACCTTGATTTTTCAGGTACGAGAAGGTACGAGATACTGAAATTTCACTAATTGTTTTCATTATTTGGATGTTAGTATAAACATGAATGAGAATTGTACACATTTTTTGCACATCTTTAATTATTTGTAAACACATAAAAAAGAATGTTATTCATTTTTTGTGAATTCATTCCTTATGATAAAATGTCCTAAATGCCTAGGGAGGAAGACCCTTGGATGGACACGAATATAGTAAAAAAGAACAAGACGACCAAATTAAAAATAAAGAGTAGGGAACATCAATTTTTTATTTTCTAATTTTCTTGGGTGGGTGCTAGCTAGACTATCAGTCATCTCAAACTTTGTATTTCAGTTTTATGCTTCGCTAGTATATTGGATATGATATATATATATATATATATATGGAAAAAATCTTATTATAAAAAAGAAAAAAAAATAGTTTAGGAAAATCTACACTAAATATCTAAATTATGAAAAACGAAAAGATTTAAATCGAAGTGCAGTGGGTTAAAGAAAAAGAATGTATCTACAAAGAAAAAAAAAACCTTAATATCAAATATAAAGGGAAATTAGTCATTACTTGTATTATTCAATACTATACGTACCATTGAAGAATTTTCTGCTAGAAAAATGAAATATGATTTCTTCAAATTCCAAACCTTTTCATCTGGGGACATAACGTGGTTGATGATGATTGAATTACTTAAAGTGTTGATTAATGTGCTTATTTTCTATCTGTGACACATCATTTAGTTTAAAATTTTAATTTATCTCGCATTATCCTTTCATATGTAAATAGGACAGAAAATCTTTGCAATCTGGTAAAGATATAAAACTGAGAGAATTCAACAGAAATAATACTGAATTTAGAACATCGGTGATGGGTGTTGCAAAAGAGGTTATCATCGCATCAACTTTCCCTTTACTTTTTTTCTTCCCCTTTTTCTAGCTTCATTATAATCTTCAAAAATATAATGGAAAGAAAATTATAACTAATAATTTAAACTACAGAAAACGTTCTTTTTATAATTTAAATTCACTACAAACTGATTTTACAAATTTTACTAAGAAAAAAAGACGATTAATCAAAATAAACCGATTTCATTCATTCATTCATTCATTTCTTCCATGCAACGTTGTTCTATCTTCTCTCAATCTTCTTTCTCATTATCTTTGAGTCCCATTTTCTGAAGCACTTATGAGCTTCTTGCTTTCTGCTTGCATGAAACGCAAAAGCCAAAAGCCATTAATGTTGTTTGTTGGTCTCCACTACTAATCAAAAGCTTCTTCATAGCCCCAACAAAATGTAGTAAACAAGCGTGATGGGCAATGCAACCAACATTCCAAATATAACCCTGAAATTAATTATTTGAATCATTAGTTAATTAGTGTCTAATTAGCAAAGAAAATAGTAAATGAAACTACTACAAAATTGTTAAAAATAATTTCTACTTACCCTGTGCTGAGAATATCAGGGTGTACATTGTATTCCTTGGCAAAGACAAAGGGGACAATTCCTTGGGGTAGGGCTGCCTGTTATATATTGTTTGGCAATACGAAAAAACAAGGGCAAAAACATGTTAACCATGGCACAGATGTTTGTTGTGCAGTGTACATAATTATACAGGTATAAACAAGTCATTGTCTAATTATATCCTTTTTTTTAATAATATATACCGGGTTGGAATTTGATTATGAGTTTTTTGGCATTGGAATTTCTCAACCCATGTTTCTGAAAAGCAGTGAGATGCCCTGACGATTTTATTAAAAACATAAAAAAGTTTATCTTTAAGCTAACAAAATAGTTTAAAAAGTAAAGCTTATGGAGCATAGGTTAAGCTATGTGGGATTGCTTTGGTTGTGTCAGAAGAGGCAGAAGAGCAAAAATATGGGGAGAGAGAGAGAGAGAGAGAGAGAGAGAGAGAGAGAGATCGGTGACCTGTACAATTGCAACATGTAAGAGAGTGCCTCTTAAGCCAACAGCAATGGAAGCAGCTGCCATGACAGCTGGGCCTGTGAGGAATCTCACAGCCATGGTAAAAGCTGCAATGGAGTTTCCACATGCTATGATCTTTGGCTGCAAAGCCATAAACAAACCTGCCAAACATACATCACATCAAAAAGCAGATTAACAAAACAGCAGCAGCAGCATCAGAGGCACCATGATCACCACCTCCACCACCACCACCAGAGACAGACTGTCACTCACAGTTGGTCATGCTTGAAAGGCAGAAAAGAGTGATAGACCTTTCATCATCACTACCACCACCAACCCATTACATCAAATCAAAAACCGGAGACAAACCCAGCAAAAAAGAGCAGTCAAAAAGGAAAAAGATTTCATAAAGAAAACCAAACATTATCATAACCCTACTGTTTGCCTGCTTACTTTGCTTTATTAAAACCATTAATAATTAAAGGTGCTTGTTAATAAATAAAGGTAAAAATAAGGACACTGAAGAATCCCCACTTTCTTAAAACTCACAGCGTAAAATCATAAACACATTTGCACGTGTTAAGATGTGATTCACATGAGTGCAACAAAGGAGCCAAAACATTGTAAAAGAAAAAAACGAAGGGAATTCTACTACTGACCAAGGCTGAACATGGCCATGCCAAGTCCTGCATCAGATAGTATGGCAATGGACTTTGCTACAATTGCTGGCATTTGAACGTGCCACCTGCAAAATAGAAATCACCAAAAATATAATCAAGAAAGAAATAATTGAATCCCACTTCAACCAAATAGTGGATTGGACTAGATTGGATTGGACTGGATTGGAATTACCTGAATGAGACTAGAGACCAAGTGAGGCCAATCAAGCTGGAGTAAGTGTTTGGGTTTCTGATGAGTTTTCTCCAAACCATGATGAGAATAAGCCTTGTCATCACACTTGTTGGAGGCATCACTTTGGCTTTTCCAATCCCATCCCCTCCTTTCTCAGCCTCATTGTTCATGTTCATCTGATCTCTGTTTCCAAAGCTGAAATCCTCTCTCTCCAAGTACTCCTCCTGATTCTCTCTCCTCCCCTCCACTAAATAAATATCCAAAATATACCCACCATTAATCGATCAAATTAAGCAAAACCCATGTCACCAAATCAATAAAAAAAATAACAGGAAAAATTTTAAAAAATTTGAAGTCTCTACCTTTTCCAGGAGACACAGCCAATTTAACTTCTTTGTGATCATGGGCAGCTCCGCCGTATTCATTGCTTCCGAACACATCTGAAACAGGAGAAGCACTTGAGCTCCAAACAAACATATGAAGATCCTTCCCGCCATTGTTGTCCTCTGTTTTCTGAGCTTGCCCATTAGCCCTCTTTGCATTCATGGCATTGGTATTAGCATTAGCATTAGCGACGACGGTTTTAGACGCCGTCGGAGAAAACATTCCTGGGTTCGGAGCCGGGTAATGCGCTCCCGCATTACCTTGCCCGCCGTGGTAAAATCTCGGCTTGTTTCCAGTAGCAGAGCTGACAGCGCCGCTGCCACAGTCTTCCTCGAAATTTGACGGCCGTGGAGTCGGCCCTCTGGACGCAGACATCCCGTAAACGTCGTTAGCTCCGAAATTGGAGTTCCTTCCGGCGGCCATCATAGAGTAAAAATCCGTGTGGTTAAAGCTCGATCCTCTAGGCGTCGGATTTCTCGACGACTGCAGGGAGTAAATCTCCGCATTGGTAAGATTCGATGGCCGCGGGGTGGTGGATGACAGCCCCTGAGACCGCCGCGAGAAAATATCCGACCGCGAAGCGTTTGATTTTCTAACAGTAACGTGGAGCTTGCCGTCCTCCTTGATCTCCGCTTCGGTTTCGAGGGGCTGTCTTCCGTCGAGCGACATGATGTCGGAGTCGACGTGGATGGAGACAATGGATCCCGCCGTGTCGGGAAACTGCTCGGAGATGAGGAGTCTTGCTCCTCGGTATTCGAACATGAAAAGCATCAAAGTGTACCAGATAATGCACTGGAGGACGACGATCTGCACCATCAAACTCCCGGAAAATTCGCCGTACATTCCTTTGAGCAATGGGATTCCCATGACCAGAGTGTTGGGCAGAGTGGAGACGGAGAAGAGAGTGATCGTCCATTCCAGGCAGCCCCTTTTGCTGACTTTGGTCCAGACTCCGAGGACGGCGAGGACGATGAGCTTCTGGAGGGTGTCGGCGGCGATGAAGCGGGTGTTCATGTTGTAAGGGTCGTTGCTGGAGATGAAGTGGAAAGAGAGGAGGGGGACGGCGAAGAGAGCGACAAAGCGGTTGATGCCGGAACACTGGTCGGGGGTGAAGATCTTCCACCACTTTACGGAGCCGTAGGCCAAGATCATAGCCACGTAGAGCGGCACCACCGCCGTCATGACGTGGTAGAAGTCGGATAATGTGATCATCTTGGTGACCGGTGAAAACCCAAATCAGGAAAGTTAATTCTTGTTGCTCTGTTTCTGTGGAGGTGAGGATTTGTGGAGGAAAGTAGTGGGGGAAGAAGGAGGAGGTAGGCGGTGGATGTGGTACTGGTGGGGCTGATGATGAAAAGGGGAAGAGGAGGAGGAGGAGAGCATGGGTGGGTAATAAGCAGAAAGAATAGAGCTTTGAGAGTTGCGAGAGCAAGCATGCACTTACAGTCCCCAACACACTCGGCTTTTCAGGTCTCAGAAAGTATTTTGTTTTTTTATAATTTCAGTTTGTTTTTTTCCTTTTTTTTTTTTTTTAGGAAAAAGAGTTGTGTAATTTGGGATTAGGGCTAGGGTTTTTGGGTTAAGGAGGGAGGGTATTTTTTAATTATTTTTTGGTCGAAGGAGGGATGGTATTTGATTACATATATGATATATGTAGAGTTTTTTTTTTTGTAAGTTGGTGTGTGGCTCTATCTTGTATGGGTCTACTGGTTGCATAAAGTGGAGAAAAAGCATTTTGGCTAGAGGTAGATGTGTCTCTAACTAGTTGTTTCTTTGTTTGGGTACCTTTTTAAGCTTTCGAAAGACCCTCTGCATCTTTCCTTTCATTCTCTTATCAATGAACGATCAAGAACATCTCCAGCAAACTAAGTCATTTTCGAGTAAAAAGTCGATCGATTTATGCATCTCACAGCATTTATAGCATACATGTTAGCTAAACTTTTTTTTAGTAAGAAACCAGTCAATTCTATAGCTTATGTTAACAGCATCTCTAGCAATTAGCTAAATTCTTTTTGAGCCAAGAATCAATCGATCTTTAACTTAGTTTAAGAGTATTTTCAACACACTAGCTAAACTCCCTTTTGAGCCAGATATCAAACTAACAATCAATCATTGGTTAAGGTCAAGAGTATCTCTTACAAACTAGCTAAACTCTCTTTTAAGCCAGATATCAAAATATCAATCGATCTTTGGCTCAGGTCAAGAGTATCCCAGCAAGCTAGTTAAACCCTTTTTTAAGTAAAAAATAATCACTCTCAAACTACACTCAAAGCATCTCCATAAAATTAACTAACTAAACTTACTTCATAGTTATTTTTAACTGATTTCCCAAAACACTCCTTCCATAAACTAGCTATCAATGGACTCAAGATGATTCGAATTAGTTAAATAAAATTTAATGTTGAAAGTTACTCCAATAAAACTTATTCAAATATCGATAATATTACCATGTGATTTAAATATCTGAGATAGGGTGTGATATCAAAATGGAATACCTACATAGTTCGTTTCATTACTTTATTTGTTTATCTATTTTCTGTGGTTAAAAATATTTAAAATTGCAGTAAGTAATAGTGCATTCGACTATAACGTTTGCATGTCTTAATATATTGCAGTCCAAAACTGATGAAATTATCCTCATGGGAAGAAGTGAGGATAATAGCCTTCATCACGTGGATCCTAAATTGTCCATTCCTAAGCCGGAAATATATTTTTAGTGTACCAGAAACACAATCTAGCATACTGAATATTATAATGCAATTGATTAGAAACAAAAAAACAAAAAAATAAATTCAACCACTTGTATTATGACATTTAGTATACCAAATCGTGTGACACTTAGTGTACCAGACCGTGTGTCAAAACCTAAACTCTAAAAATTTCTCCCCAAGCCATACGACGTACTTGGCACTTCCAAACGCTTGCATGTCAATATGTTAGGTGGGATTAGATGCCAATCACAATTTAGAGGAAGATAACAATCCTAGCTATGCCAAACGCCGTGCTGTTTCGATTTGGAGTTGTATTTGTGTCCATGGAACAACATTATATTTACACTCCATGCACTCTTGAGACTACGAAGATATTTCTTCCCAATAATTCTATTTTGGACGTATGATATTGTCACACTTAATAGTGGTTGGCTATAATTTGTATGTGATATTTACCTATATTTAGAGAGTGTGGTAGTATACGTGTCAGTTTTTTGTGTTTAAATACTACTATTCTGCTCTTGGTAAATGACTAGGAAGATCAAACAATACTTCCCTCTTTCCAGTAAGGAGGAAAGGTTTCCTTCCTCCTAACTCGGCATCATTTCGTTGTATTAATGTCGTAATCAAAACAGTTTATTCTACCTATCATCATCTAAAGATAATCTATGAAAAAAATTCACTTATTTGAAGACCATTTACTCATCCATATGAATTAAAGAAATTGACAATTCAACACAAGAATGCTACTTATTACCATAATCGTCAATTAATTGGTCTTCAATTCAAATTAATTTGTAAGAAATGATTTTTAGATTATGGTAAAAGAAATCAACCGTTTCAATTATAATGTTTATTTTTCTTGAAAGAAATGGTATGAGGACACATTATTTTTCATTATTCAATTATTATTTTTAACACAAAAGATATAAAGAATGAGAGAATTTAGTATATGAATAATTGTTGTTTCATAGTTATGAACCTTTTATGCATGTGTACATTTCTATATGAGTAATGCTAGAAAGACTAAATTTATAAAAAAAAACTTTAAAAACTAAAGAATAAAAAATTTGATGATTAACATTTAATTTATAAATTTAATCTTTAAATTTAATTCTCATAGCATTACCATTTTCATATATACTGGATCAATTCGCGAGCTGTGAAGATTAGTTGGAGAAATATTGTTGAGGTTATCAAAAGACGTGCTTTGAGGCTTTTGGAATATATATGCTGGCATTGAGTTTTACCATTCTGCTTTTTACGCCAAGATAAAAGTAGAAAAGTACTCTCTTTTTTTATGATGCTAACCAAACGCTGCCTTATTCTTCTCTTAGAAAAAGAACAGATGTTGAGGAAGCGCTTTCAAATATGAAACTTCTGTAAACTCTCTATTATCTTATATTTTTAATATATTATTTTATAATGTTGTCATAAAAAATAACGTTAAACAATAAGATGATAAAGACTATATAATAAGGGTAATACTTATCTATATGATAAATATCTCTTTGAGAGAGTCTTCCCAACATTTCTCTAGAAGCAAAGATCCATGCCGGACAGGTAGTTTAGTAAAGTTTTGATGATACGGAGAACATATTAATCCATGGGATAATATTATTTAAAATAATTCATTCTGTCTCTGTGAATACCTTTAAAGAAAATAGATTAATTTACGTGAAATACTGACATTCTAACGTATGATTGGCTTTGAAATTTGAAATGAACAATTGGGAGATGAAATCAAATTAAATAAATAAATAAAAACTAATTAACCCTTGAAGTGATGAATTCGCAGAAGCATGCTTTGAAGTTAATGATGAGGACCATGGGGGCTCGGGGTGCACAAAGGAATGAAAGCAAATGGGGGACAGAGATCGACGTGTTAATCTCACAACTCTCTTTGAAATCCAAAACTCCAAACACCAGGCCTTCACTGCACGCACTGCAATGGAGGTCTTTGTTTTCTAAGAGCATGAAGCTCTTGGGACTTTCCACTTGCTATTATATTTATCATCAGTTTTAACTCTTTCTCCATGCGTCTGCTTTCGTCTCATCTCTCACAAGAAGCAACAACTCCCCATTTTTTCTTGAACTTGAATCAATTGGGATTTCTTAAACTAATTCATCGTTCTTCACTCCCAAAATTGCGTGCTCTATTCAATACATTAACAATTGGTGTCACTATCTCTCCACCAATTTATCTCTTGCGTTTAATGGACCAAGGATAAAGATTAGGCGTAAAGATCGAAACTAGCTTTGGAGTTGGAAAAGCCTACAATTAAAATTTTTTTGTAGATGTCAGTCAAGTTTGAAGTCCCTATTGGTGGTTTAGGGTTTGCTTTTGTAAAAAAAAAAAAAAGAAACGCTAAGGAGACTCTCTCAAAGTGACTTGGATTCTATGTCACCTCACAGTTTAACATTAATTTATGTGTCAACATTCTAGAACATTATTGTGCTAAAAACATGAGGTGGTAAATAGTCCATGAAGAGTCCCACTTTTGAGCGAGTATCCTTAACATTTCTCAAAAATAAAAAGGAAACGAAAGAATTAGTTTTTCTCCTCTGACTTATTGTTTTGTTGTTATATTGAACTTAGTGTGTTTATCGTTTTATAGACAGTTTCGATGTAATGTTAAAGTTTGTTCAATAAATTATTTCTGCTCATACAAAAAAAATGAAAGACTTGACCAAAATTGTGTATTTCTGGACAATTAAGAAGAGATCGAGTAATGTTTTTGGCTTCCTATGCAAATCTCATCTTGGTTCCAAATCTTTTTGTGATCAAACCAAGAAATATATGA
>JAOTRO020000019.1:273303-286377 GCA_028566515.2 Pyracantha coccinea | reverse complement strand
ATCATGCCACACCAAGGTTTAGGAAGCCAAGCTCATGTTAGCAAAGCTATCTGCAATTAAACACGAAGGCAAAGTTAGTTATGGTTTGTTTCATCAATCACCATCATGGATGGATGGATGAATGGATTGATGGATTGATGGATGGATGGATAAATGATTTTCTTTCTGTGTATATATACGGAGTATGAAAACTTACACCGATAGGTCAAAGGACTCAAGAGAGGTCAGGTTTCTAGGGATGATCATGTACATATTGAGAGTGTTGTTTCCTTCAGATCCAACCTGATCAGGGCAGAAACATCTACGTAATGTTGTATTATTGGTTATCTCTCGGGGTTTGTGCAGGTTCAAAAGTTTAGGTTAACATAAAATATAGAGATTAACCGTTGAGCTTTGCTCGTTTATGGTCAACGGACGTACGTACTGTGTGGTCGTGAAAAAACCCTAATGAAACTGTAAAAGTTTACGTCCTGGGGATGGAGGTAAACATCGATGAACTTCCAAAAAAGGACGTGTCAACTTAATTAATTACGGCTTTCAAGTATTTACTACGATCAACAGCAGCAGCTGTGGGAATCCATTGAAAAGAATGAGAATCTTCTTCAAATTCTTTTTATAAGGATTTTTTTTTATATTCTTTTTGTGATATTCTCTTTGTGAGGATTTTGGAGATTCTCAAATTTTGTTCGTTCATGGTATATCGTGCGATCAGAAATTATTTTAAGTACTTTTATTTAAAATTAAATATGAATAGTATCTGCCAAAAACTGACTGCACAATGTACGATGAACGAACACGATTTAAGAATTACAGGCGAGGATCCGGAGAGGATCCTCATTCAATACTTTGTATCACGTGTGACTGAGAGAAATTATGAAATAATTATTTGGCTAAAAAGTTGCCTTCTACCGGGATTTAATGTAACCTTCACAGCCCACCTTCAAGTTAACGAGATAGAAGGCAACTTTTTTGCCAAATATAATTGTATTAGGCCGTGTCATAATATAAATGATGAATATTTTTTTTTTAAATTTTCAAACTATTGTATTATTACACTTGTTATACCAAGTTGTGTTTCTGACACATTTAAAAATCTCTTCAACTAACATATACATATGCAATAAACAATGCTAATCTGTATATCAATAGGACTAAATAACTCTAATACGTATATAATTAAAGATCCCTAATCATAAATGAAACCAAATTACAACCCTACTTTTCTAGTAACATTTGACAACAAATGAACTTTTTGAAGGAAGTATTTGTTAGATAGATGGAAGTTGCTATATACATTGCTTGTATATCTGGTATATTGTACTACTCGGTCCTATTTAAGTGTCTAAATTAAACCATTGAGAGTTCGTTTATTTGAAGAGAAAAAAAATGCATCCTTTTATTTTAAGGGAGTTGTTATCCACACACCTCTTTTTATCTCCAGCACACTCCTTGTTAATTTATGTTCTTTAATCCTCTTCTATTCTTTCGATCAAAAGGTAGAAAATTGAAAGGTGTGTGCAGAAGACAAAAATGGTGTGGATATGACCACTCTTATTTTAATAGACCATTACTTAGCACCCTCCAAGGTTTATCAAGATATTTACTCATTGTAATTAAAATTAGAGAGAGATCAACCAAGATAATTAACTAAAGAGGGACAAGTAAAATGGGAGCTAATTATAATGTACTTACTTTTTGAGTTTTGTCGGTATCTCGACAAGAAGGTGTAGAGAGATCTAGAGAGAGAGAGCCGCGGCTAGCTAGCTTTAGAAATTGTAAATTTTTTAACGAGTGCAGTACTCTATAGCAGTAGTACGTAGAATCTCATCGATATGCTTTTGATTGACAAAGAGAGAAGATGGATGAGATATTTACATGCATATATATATATTAATAATATTTGGTTCCTCTTCCTCCTCGGCAATAAGGGTCGTCCTTTTTGAAAACAGGGTTAATTTCTTGCTCGCCATTTAGCTCCCTTTTCACTGTTTGACACCCTTTGTCGGTACTTTTTACAGTCTCTGCGCCTCATCGATTAACCATTTGCAGACACATGAGATTTCTCACACATATATTTACATGCATTTCAGGTTCTCTCTTTCGTGCATGCAATGATCTGCTTCCTTTTTCTCTCATACCTTGAAATTAGGAGTGTATATAATGAATGATACCCCTTTTGCAGTTTTCACAGTTTAGTGTTAGCCAAATGCAAATGCAGCTTCAATCCTAAAAGTCAGTCAAAATTATGTGCAATATAGGTCATCCGCCAGTTACAGTAGTAGAGCTCGTTTTGATGTGTTTTTAAAATAACTGAAAGCGTTTTTAAAGAAAATATTTTTGGGTTCCAAAAGCACTTAAAGTGCTTCCTGGAAGAAGCACATAACTGATGATTCTTGCAGAAAGCACTTTAAGTGCATTTCAAGGATTTACTTGCATTTTTACTAAGGATTAGTTCTAAAAACATTTTCACCAAAAGTGTTTTCGGTTATTTTAAAAGCACATCCAAACGAGCTCGTACTCTCACTCTCTCATAAATATGTTTCTGTCCACAGGGGGAGAGAGAGATCCCTATAAGAAACCAATTAATCCACAGTTTTAATATAATAAACTTTGAAATTGTTATAAAATTTATAAGTAGCTACTAATATACAGTGGTTGATTCAGGATTTGAACTTTGGATGTTCCAATGTTAATGTCCAAATTTTGTAGATATAAACATAGAGCAAAACGCGCAAACAAATTTCAGTTTATTCTTCAATGCATTTCATCAACACTTGGTGAACTTGTTCTCATCAGCCGAACAATGTTGTTTGTATGTCAACAGATATCGAAATTTCTCATAGCAATCTGATGGGTGATATTGAGAGCATTTGTCAATGAAACCTACCGTGTTTTGCTAAGATATGCTTAGATAACTTTATATCAAACACTTGATAGACACAAAAGGAACTTGTATCCCCAGACGACCTTCACATGCTTGTTTCTCGACCTCGGGGTGGTCCTCAAACCACCTGGATTCCAATGTACATCCACCCTCGTCGAAATAAATAGTAAATATAAAATACCAACCAGGTTTAGTGATATATTTATAAAGAAACGTCGAATTATACTCATGCATGACAACGAAGATAATATTTACGATGAACCTGCATGTTACTTGAATAAGTAAAATACTACGTGCATGGACCAAACAAGTCCACGATCCATTTACTCAAATCTATCTGCACTGTAGGACAAACGTATACTGACAATCATTCAACGAATATAACTAGGACCATGTGTAATATGTATGTGTGTAGAAGACTCTCTGTCATTACATATTTTGCCGACACTTACCAAACTGTTTTTTCTTAACTCTCCTTCCGGACCTTTCCCTTCACAATAAAATGGCAATTTATTAAATGCATTGGTAGCTATCGACACAAAAGATTGTCCTTGATGTTTGGCAGTATATGCAGGCAAAGCTTTTTCCCCTATCTTGCATGCACAAGCTAAATGGTCCCCTAGCTATGTATTCACACAGGTGTATGGTATCTCATCATGCATATTAAGTCACAATCATATAGGTACGCTTTTGTGCGTGTGTTAGTAGCCCACTTGAGAGAGTAATATTCGATACACGGTATTAGGTTATCTCGTTCACACACAATACAATCAAATAAATTTCAGAGTATTCTAACACAAAAATGTTTCAGGTTCTTATAAAAGATGCTCTAAAAATGACGCGATCTGAATATTACACAAGTGTTTCTCCTGTTTCAAACCAAAAATACGTTGTGGAATATTAGTAGTTGGTTAAACAAGATGTGACAACCCCTTCTCCCATCAAAGAATGAAAGATAAGGCTAGCCTTCTGTGCCTGTTATATGAATATCTACCATATGGAGTTTGAAGGAAAAAGAAAATAGAATTAAAATGTACGCAGGTGGCAGAGAATTGACTGAGGCTGGTAATTACTGGTAAGAAATCAGCAAGAAGGCTGGGTAGCCGCAGGAGGAGATATTGACAATACCTAGAGTGATTAGACAAGATATATACGTGGGACGGTGGGAGGGACAGTGAGACCACAAGTTTTTGCCTTATTTGGTTAAATTATTTTTCACCATGTTTTCAATATTTCCTTTCTTATACACGACTTTATGAGGTCGTCTTCTTCTCTCCACACAGAGGACTAGTCTGCTTCTCTCTCCTCCATCTGACACTCAATATTCGAATATCTTCATGAAAGTTTCGACCTATTTTATTTATTATTTATGATTTCTTTCTCCATTGAACTTGCCGGTTCCAAATCCCAATAAAGGAGTGAGGGAGGGCGTCAAATAGTCAACAATCGGTTTTTCATTGTCACGTCAAATCCTTATGATAATAAATTCTATGCAAAATTACGTTTTAGGATACATACAACTGTCGACTTAGAGAAATAACACTTTTTTGTTGTTGTATTTCTTTTTCCAATGCTTTGTTGCCAGCCATGGTTACATTCAAGGATTTTGAACCGTGAAGCTATCCTATTCATGTCCATCACCCTACGCATCTTCACGGTTAGGCTAATCCCAGTAGCTTCAACCACCTTATCTCTGTTTGGCCAAGAATACAAAAATTGAAAAACAATTGTTTGTTTCCTTAAATTCTCCCCGAGTGTCAAATATTTATCTTTTACGTACAAAGAGATTCACGGTTTCGTGTTATTTGTTCTCGAAGTTGAGCTTATCGATATTAAATTAATTCGAGAGTGGGAGAAAATTTGAGTCACGCTGTCATATTAGGTCTACCAACAAGATAATGAAACTAAAGTATATCAAATATCAAATTATCCGTATAATATGAATAATATGTCAATATTGACTTAACATGTCGATATATAGTGGTCAAATTATGGGCTGATTTGGTATTGCTATGCTTTGAAAAAAAACTGTTTCTGCTGTGCTGTGAGAATAAGCGCCTATGAAATAAAGCAACAGAGTGTTTGGTAAAAAATTTTGTAAAAGTGCTTTTGAAAAGAAAAGGCAGTATTATAGTGTTTGGTAAACTTTTATGTAAAACAGATGTGAAAAAAAACTGATTTTTCAAAGCTGGGTTTTGCAACTTCTTGTTTTTGGCTTTTTTCACCCAAAACTGTGAAAAAAAACTGACGCTGAATGTTTACCAAACAAAAAAAATCTTTTAGCTTTTTTCGATACCAGCTTTTTTTCTAAAATCATCACAGTACCAAACCAGGGCTATAACTAGCTGGTCAGTCGATTTTACCCAAAATTTTCTCCTACAATGGAAATGCCACCCTGGATCATACCTCCAGGCCTGGTATAGCCCAAACCCACAGAGCAACAAAAAAGCTCTGAAAAGTTAAAACACCGAGCCCAGCAAGAATCCACCTAGCCCAACCAACATATATAGTTCAAAGATTTGGGCCTATTTCTATGAAAATTAAGTTATTTGGTTGTGACTGGGCCATGTCTAAATCTGAACACGTTCTCGTGGACAAAATGCAAAATTACATCCTCTCATTCACGCGTATATTATTAACAAATAACAATACATAATGTAAAGCAAGCTTGCGAAATGTATTGTGCGTTTGATCATGATCTCAAAGTTAACCATGACAAGTGGTACAGTGGAATAGTGCGAACAATAGTTTCGTAAAAAAACAAAAAGAGGTCCTAGATTCAATATTTTATAAGTTGTGAATCTCCTTAATCGTGATCGCGAATAAAGTGCAATACCCAACTAACTATTCCGAATCTAAAAGAGTCAGAATTGAATAATCGAGTTTCGTCTCAAGTTATCTCCTATATTTTCGTGAAAAGATTATGATGTCAAATTAACGCTATTGTCTAATATTAAGTAAATATAATCTAAAAAAATGGAAAAACACAAAAGATTAATTAGTCGAATAAAATAATAGAGTAATCAACTTAGATTAGATCTTTGCAATCTGCACTCTGCAAAGTTCATTATAAGGGACAATAATTCCAACAAATTCTATTAGGCCAATGAGAGTTTCGAGGTGGCGCACCCTCAGAGGCTTACAGCTTCATATTTTTCATTTTTAATGGCCAGCTCAAATATTCTGCATTCATTTTTTGTGGCGAGTTTTTGTAAGTTTTATTATTGATTGTAATATGTTAATAAGATTAATTATTTTATTATTATAAATTTAACATGTGTCAAGCAATAATAGAGGCTATAAAAATTTTACGCACAAAATGAGTGCAAAAGATTTGATGCTTGATTTTTTGAATTTCCTATTGAGGTAAGAGTTGATAGGGGGCAAAGATTTATGTACACGCTCAATTTTGCAAACTTGAGAGTATGCCAATTGGGGAACGCAGTACGAATCATTCATTCAAGTTCGAATAATGTTTTGTTGCTGTGTCAATATCTAAAGCTAATCATGCATTCTTATGTGTTAGAGAAAATAAGTGTTATTGTTGTAGGACTGATAGATCGTATTTAAAAGGTGAATTCAGCTATGAATAGTGGTTTTTGCTTTTTTAGTGTTATGGCTGAAATACCATTTCGTGAAAAAAACGACAATTTCAATTTAATATCTATAACACTATTGTTACACAAATGTTAATTCGATATACAGAGATGACCCTTCTATAACTTCGTATATATGAGAGGAAACGGATCACATCCAGATATCTTCCACCTAATCCTCATGACCCATAAATTTGGACCCTTGAAATTTGATCTAATGGTTACAAACAAGGAACTCCATTAAAAGTTATAATAATTTTAACCGTTGAATCAAATTTCAAAAATTCAAATTTATGAATCATGAGGATTAAATGAAAGGAATCCGGACATGAGATGTTCTAGATGGTCACTGGGAACCATTGTACTAGTTGGTACCAATAGTACCATCACTTTTCTTTATTTTTTACTAAAGCCTCATGGAGTACCAGTTTGATTCCTCCTACTAGGCTACTGCCATGTGAATGTGTAAAAGTACCACACTATTTAGGCTTCTTTTTTCTTGGATACAGACAAGTTCTCCCCCACTTACCCTCTGACAACGTTCTTGAAGTTTGTGCAGTTTGTCAGTCACCACTCACTCACCTTTTGCAATCGCAACCTTCCTTGTAGATATTTTTTTATGTAGCCGAAACGGTACATTATATATTATATAAAAGAAGAGAAAATTTTCTGTTTGGGTGTATTTTCATTTGAATTGTAACACCTGGTCTCTTAGTTCGTTTCTTAGATATACTGAAAAATTTCTCCAAGATTGCGTTGCATTACCCAGTACTCTCTCTCATTTTCCTATTTCATTGAACTAAGTTTTTTCCAAATTGATTTTTTAGTCAAAATGATTCTTAAAATTGACATAACTCCTAATTTGGATCTTTGAAATTTAAAATCAATAGAAGTAGTTCCTGAAATTGTCAATTGTCAATCATTTTGATCTTTCATTAAAAAATCTCTGTTAAATTGAACGTATTTTTGTCAAATCAACTCATCCACTTAAATTAATGTTTCTTCAATTTAACAGATATTTAAAAAATAATCAAATAATTGACGGCGAATAAGGTCAAAGATCACTATTATTGATTTTAAATCTTAAAAATCAAAATAAAGAGTTATATCAAAGATCATTTTTAAAAAATGAAAACTAATGAAAAGAGTTTGAAAATTTTGAGTTTTAATCAAAAAACAAAAATGTGTTATAGGTAAATAGTATCAGGAGTGATTTTTTAGAGTAAAAATGTCATTTTTCGTTAAAAGTGAACAATACCGGGAGTGTTTTGTTAAAACTCTATTTTAAAAAAGACTTCTAAAAAGTGAACATTATTGGAATGGATTCTCTTCGGAACCCTTCTACCAAATCCACCAAATTAATTAATCTGTATCCTTAAAATTTGCTCGAACGGTTACGAACAAAAAGCTTCTTTTAAAGTTATACTTAATCGCTATATCAAATTTTCAGCTTCCGAATTAGATGACAGAAGGAATCCGGAGTTCCCTAAATTTCACTAAATAAAAATTATAGGCCCACATTTCAACCATCTTCGATTTTTGGGTACAGACATTTCAACCATCTTCGTTTCTTGGGACAGACATTTCAACCATCAACATTTGTTCCTCATTTCAAAAAAAAGTTACCCACCATTCGCTCTCGAGTAATTAGCAGTTACCCTACCATTCCCATTTTACTTTACTTTTACCCCTTTTCCTTTCTCTCTATAAAACCCCTCCCCATCTCCATCAATTTACAGAGAAGGCTTTGCAGAAGCAGAGCAAACCTGCTTTCTTCTCTTCTAATCTCTCAAGTCCAGCCATGGCTGCATTGCTGAAGACTAGCCTCCGCCTTACGCTCTCCACCATCCTATTTCTCTACATTTTAGGTATGTATGCACATATATCTATATATAAGGTTTATGGCTTAGGGAAGTAATTTTCGCACGAACTGATCTCTCTGCACACTCTTGTTTAACATCGAGAAAATGAACGTGCGGAAATCATTACTCTATAGTCTGTATTTATCTTTCTCAAACAAAATGTGACTTCGTTTCTTGTACATTTAAGTTTTTCATAAACCAAGTTGGTTTTCTAACTTGATGATGTTTTTTGTGTGACCTAAATGCAGCTTCGGTCTCCTCCGCTACAACAATAACAATGTACAACAAGTGCACCCACCCAGTGTGGCCAGGCATCCAGCCGAGCGCCGGCCAGCCACTCCTCGCCCGCGGCGGCTTCACCCTCCCACCCAACAAAGCCCACACCCTCCACCTCCCCCCACTCTGGTCCGGCCGCTTCTGGGGCCGCCACGGATGCACCTTCGATGCCTCCGGCCGCGGCCGCTGTGCCACCGGCGACTGCGGCGGAAACCTCTTCTGCAGCGGCCTAGGCGGCACCCCACCCGCCACCCTAGCCGAAATCACCCTCGGAAACGAACAAGACTTCTACGACGTCAGCCTCGTCGACGGCTACAACCTCGCCATCTCCATCACCCCGTTTAAGGGCTCCGGCAAGTGCAGCTACGCCGGCTGCGTCAGCGACTTGAACATGATGTGCCCTGTCGGCCTCCAAGTCCGCTCCCACGACAACCGCCAGGTGGTGGCGTGCAAGAGCGCTTGCTCTGCTTTCAACTCTCCGAGGTACTGCTGCACCGGCAGCTTCGGCAGCCCTCAGTCGTGCAAGCCGACCGCGTACTCCAAGATCTTCAAGGCGGCGTGCCCTAAGGCTTACTCGTACGCTTACGACGACCCCACCAGCATCGCCACCTGCACGCGCGGGAACTTCTTGGTCACCTTCTGCCCTCACCACCGCTGATCTCATCTCATTCATCTTAATTATTTATTATCATCTAGTAGTTAATTAAGGTTTAATTAATAGCGTATTACTGAGTTAATGATCTGTTAACCTTCAGTTTATGTTTGTGCTTTAGTTACAGGGTTTAAGGGTATCTGTATTTCTGCTATATTTTAATGTATGGATGTGATTAGATGGGAAAATGAGGGGCATTTTGGTAAAATGAGTTTCTCAGTTCTCTCTGACTCTGGTCTGAGAATTGTGAGGGGGTCTTTTTCACCGATCCACCTAGTCTAGGGTCAGACCCGTTAAATTTGATTACGGTTACAAATAGATAATCTTTTTAAAATGATAATAACTGTAATCGTTGGATCAAGTTTTAACTCTTCGGATTTTGAACTAAATGAATTAGATGGAAAAAGAACCCGGCATCCGGAGATGATTCATTTCCCCAGTTTTGGTATTCAATAGTCTGCAGACTGCTGGTGATTTTTGTCTCTTTTTTATGGTCCTTAATTTTGTATATTAATCTGTCGGGTCATGTCATGCGCATATCAATAGAGCTTTCGAGCAAGCAAGTTAAATAAGCTTTCGAGCAAGCAAAGTTATATGAGGCAAACATTTTATGGACACTTGATGGACGCTCCTAGGTTTTGTACCATACATATATATATATATATACATATATATATATATATATATGGGTTAAAGGAAGAACTTCTTAGAAAAGAAAGGCACAAGGCCAAACAACAAGTAGAGAAACAAACTGCGCAACCCCAGAGAAACAAAGACAAAGATAAATAGGATCAAGAGAGACGCCATCACATTAGGTACCAGCGTCGCCTTATCTATCAATGCAAACAAAGCTTACATAGGAGGACAAGGAAGCCCGTCTTTGTTCAAAATGCTAACTAACGAAGATGGAGGTTGTACAACCCAGCCGAAGCCGCACATCTCTGGTGAAATACTCCTTGCGACAAAATCCGCCGTCATATTTGTTGATCGTGGAACCCACGACCAGAAGCATAATTGAAAACTCCTCCCAACCTCCAAAATACGGCTAATAAGTGTACCATACATTGGACTGGTCTCTGAGGACCTTCCTAGGCCTTATTTGGGTTTTGGATCATCCTCGTCTCTTAATGGATCATCTCCTCAATGGTTCGTGGACTATTTTAAACTCAATCTAAATGAACAACAAATACATCACCGTATTATAATCTAATCTAAATTGCAGATTCAAGATTCGATACTTATTTGAGGTCCCTCATTATCGTTTGTACTGACGTGTTGATCCGATAAAAACTTGAATTTGAATGCAGAGAGGAACCATAAAAATTTAAGTTGAGAGGATTTGAATTTGATTGTGCTCTACCTAACTTGTCTACTCAAATCTGCAAATTTCTTCTCCTAATTCCTAGGTTAATCCAAGCTTTGCCATACTTCGCATAAATCTGACAAAAAGGTGGGCAATTTGGGAAAAGGATTCTCGCCGGATCGTTTTTCAGAGCATTCTAGGAACTCCGTGATCGTGATCGTTTATCTTACATCGTGCGGTTATATATGATTTAAAATTTAAAATTAAATATAAATAATACTTAACAAAAACTGATTGCACAATGTACGATAAAAGATCACGATCACGGAATCCTTAAGATCTTCAGAAAAAAATCCAACGAGAATCATTTTCCGGCAATTTGGCACTCGTGCCGTGCAACACCATTATTCGTCTCCGCTTTGAACTTTGTTGGCATCAATATATCAATCTTGCTTTTTAGTATTACTGTTCGTGCATGTTTACCCTTTTTCGGTCCCGTGTTCCCCCATTCATCAAATGTTCCATCTTCCATCATTTTGTGTGGTTGCTCGATAAGAATTTAATATAGATTGTCAAATTATGGTAACCTTTGCAGAAGGAACTAAGAATAGGGGTGTGCGGCACACATTTTTTTATTTTTCGCATACTTTTTAAATTTTCGGTTATCAAATTGAATGAATTGAAAAAAAAGTATGTAGATATCACACCCATTAAGAATATTGGGAGAGAAATTTCCTGATGCATTCTAGTGATATCGTTTAATATTAAATTGTCACGAGTTCAAAAAGAGTATTATTAATTAAAGAGACAATTGATTAGTATTGCATTAATTATATAAGAGAATCTCCAAGTTAGATGCAATGATGCATGTGTTTCTTTTTTTGAATTCCTTGTGCATTCTGACATTTTTTTTCCCATGCATTGTTTTCTTCTAAATTGGGAGCTTATAATTATCAAACAAAACATTATATCCGAATTCCTGCAAAAGTTCCAAGAATAATAATTTTAAATTCTGACATGATTTGTCCGGTAAAACAAAAGATGATGCTAGAGAGATCATCTTTTTACACCATATTTTGTAGATTACGTTATTTAACAGTTGATAGTTGAATTTCTTTTTTAAAATATTAGAAAATGAGTTTAACTATCAACGACCACATTATGTGGTTTTATAAAAATATGATTTCCCTAGCATTTTTCTAAAACAAATCAATTTGACTCAATCATCTAGACAATTTAGAGTGCTCCAAGCAATGATGGATTCGGCGATAGAACCGGACACATATCTTCTCTTTCTTTTCAAAAATTATAGAGTAGACCTACTCACAATATGAAACGGGTGAACGAAGAATAGGATGTGCGGTTAAAGATTCAAAGCTCCGGAGATCGTGAAAGGTGAAGATGATACGACTGTAAAGAGTGAGGGTTTGGGGCATCTCATTGATTCTACGTGTAGAGGACGTTTTAATGAAGTGTTTGACATGTTGCGGCCGATATGCCACAGGTGAAGAGTGTGACAGGATTTTGCTTATCGACAAGTGATAGATTCGCTTTGCAAGGCCGCAAGAATCATGGGGGGTCGAGGATTGCTTGTATCATGAGGAGCAAAGGGTTAATTTGTTCCAAAACCCACGTCGTATAATTCCATTTTACATGGACTGAGCAAGGAGTGACAGGGAGGTTGCATGACGGCTTATCAGTTGCTACAGGAAGGAATAAACTTTGGTTACTTTCCATGGTACGCGAACCAAGAGATATAGACCGTTTAAGATAAAGAGAAAGAGATGTGAGCCGTTCAAATTTTGCGTTTTTATGAAGTGAGCCAATAGAATAGGCGAATAGAAGATGTATGGTTGAAATTGAGTGTTCTTAATCTCTTGTTTCCCATGTTTCGGACACAGAAATCCAAAGATACCTCTAATAGAAAACCATTATTCCGCTCGAAGCATCAATACTATCACTTTAAGCACCAACATTTACCACTTTTTTGTAAATAAGAAAAATTACTAGTCTTTACTCTCAATGAACATGAACATTAAACAACGTACATTTGGGGGGCAATTTTCGAAGGGAAAGAGATCATTTCCAAATCTTTTCCTTCAAAGATCAGGGATCAAGTGGTCTGAGCTTTTAAAATTTAATTCAACGACAAAAAATTATTATAATTTTTAAAAGTTTTTATTAACTTCTCTGTTTTTAGCCATTTGATCAAATATTAAAAGCCCGAATAATTTATTTCCTAAATTTTGCAGGAAAATATCCGAAGACAATCCCGTTCCATTCCGAAGGCCCAAAACGAAAAGGAGAACCGTGTTGCTTGCTCGGATGATCCTATTTTCTTTTGCGAATTGCAGAACCGAAACCGCGTTTAAAGTTCCGTGGTGTGGTGGCGTTGACGCGGGAAATAATATTTCCACAAGAGAGTGAGACATGCCACTTGTCACTTCAATGTGCAACTCTCTTTTTTTCTTTTTTCTTTTTTTAAGAAGACGTGTCATGTC
>JAOTRO020000019.1:233038-247070 GCA_028566515.2 Pyracantha coccinea | reverse complement strand
CGATATTCATGGTCGAAACCAATTTGTATATAGTTCCATTTGTGAGATGGTGGTCCGATCGTGGAACCAATGTCTTTTTGTGTAGTTATAAGTTCTTGATTGCAATTACCGTGTTAAAAGTTTGGGGACGACGAAAATTCCTTGCCCCTTTTCGCCATAAGGAACCCTTCGGGTTAGCAGCATATTGTGGCACATTCAGTGGTGTAAACCACAAAGGCATAGACAAAGGGGGCATATTGTATAGGGTTTAGGCAATAAAATTACAACTTTGAAAGCCTCAGTAACTGAAGTTGATTAAACAAGTTCGACTTCCATAATTCCATCGATCCAACATTATCTTCATTCCGGTCGCCATCAGTTTGTTAGGTATTTCCTTGCACAGCTTCAGCAAAAACCTTCAGCAGGACGCCGGAGTGTCAACAGTCCGTGATGACTCAATGTGCCGAGATCATTTTTTCATACGAAAAATCTTCAGCTTCTTTCGTTTCACAAATTCGAGTCTCAAGCAGGGCCGGAATATAGGCAGAGTGCCTTTCAATTTACATGGCCCCAAAATTGTTTGGAAGGACTAATCTGTGAGAAACATGACCACACAATGATCCATTTTGTATGATTCAACTATCTACAATTTCTTCAAACGAAGTACAGCAATGGCTGCTCTTCTGTACAAACATACTTTTGAGAATCTGCCTCCACATCCCCATCTTCGGAAGAAAACCTTGTCGTATCATCTGCTTCAAAACCCATTCCACATCCTGCACCAGATTTTCTTTGCACAGCCCATGAATCAACGCCTTGTACGACACAAAACTCGGACCAACGCCCTTTGAAATCATCCGACTCATAAACCCTTTAGCCTCAAGAAACCTCTGTGCATCAAGGAAACAATACAAAACCTCCTGATAAGATCCTGGATTCGGATCACACCCCTTAAACTTCATTTCCTCCAACAGCTTAATCCCCTCGTCGAATCTCCCTCGCTTCCTAAGCCCCGCTATTAATATATTAAACGTGATGGCATCCGGGTCTATACCCTCATCTTCCATCCTCTTCAACAACCCGAAAGCCTCATCCACCTTCCCATTGACGCACAAACCATGCATAAGCGTCGAAAAGGTCAGCGTGTTCGGCTCACACCTCTGCTTAGGAAATTCGTCGAGCACCCGGAGTGCACCATCCAATTTCCCAAACTCACACAACCCCTTGATGATTATATTCAATGAACACGCATCAATCTCAATCCCCAACCTGGGAGCCTCCAGGAACACCTCATGAACGACTTCGAACATCTTCGTCGAGACGAGCAAATGAAGCACGAAATTGAACGTCTTCACAGAAGGCCAGCAGCCATATCTGGGCATATCGTAAAGGGTGTCAATCGCCCTGTTTATAAAACCACCTACATTGCCGTAAGCCTTGATAACGGACCGGAAAAAGTCGTCGGACAATCGGCATTTGCTTTCGGCTTTGATTTGGGCCATGACGGCGTCAATGGCGTCGAAGAGGCGGGCCTCGGCGAGCTTGGCGATGATCAAAGTGTAGAGAGCTTCATTGGGTTTGTAGTCCTTGCGTTTGGAGTAGTGATCGAGTGCCGTGAGGATTGAGTTGGGGTCCCTGAGAGAGGTGAAGACTTGCAGGACTTCGGTAGAGGACAACCAGTCTTTGTGGTGCAGCTTCTTGGGAATTTCGGGAGGGGAAGATGACTGGTTTGTGGAGAAATTTGATGGGTTTTTGACGATGAAGGTGCAGGATTGAGTTGATTGGAAAAAGATTGGCTTTTTGAAAAACGCTTTTGTAGAACGTGGAATCATGATGACTGCTTAGGTGTGGAATGCTAATGAGGTTTGTGGGGGGAGTTCCTGCTGGGGCATTTGATTGTTTGAGGTTTGACGACATGGTATGGAAAACTAATCTGCACTTTGTAAACGCATTATCTCGGACTTGTAACACGAGGTCATGGTTTAAGTTTATCTCATGCCGGTCTTATAATTAATTTGAGACACCGTTACTTTACTATCTCGTTTTATATAAGTCATTTCCCATCCTTTAGTGATTTTTCTTAACTCTAACATTTATGTTTTAAGCTATTATATTGAGAGCGCGTTTACGTAACCGTAAGCAAAATAAAGGAATTGGATTGAGAAGAAATTGAATTGAGGAGCCAGAATTTGATTCCTGTTGAAGCTGTTTACTTAAATGTTCTAGAATCAGAGTAAAAATGAAATGAAATTCATATCAGTTGTTTACTAATTCACATGAATCAGAATAGAAATCAAGGTAATTACTAAAATGCCCTTCAATTCTTTATTTTTATTCCATCTATATTTAATTTTAATCACATTTTCATTAGTTACTTTAAAATGCCCTCATCCACCTCCTCAGCACCGCCATGGCAGTGATTGCGTTTAACCCCAATCCTCTAACACCACTCTCCCAAATCATCTTCCCAATTCCCACCCCGCATAACAAATTAACATTTTAAGAACCTAGCCTATGCATCTTCCCAGTCCCCACCCTGCAGAAAATATTCCGGAAAGCAATCGGAGCTAAGGACCAGACGAGCATCAACATTGCCAGCGACGCGAGCAATTTGGCCTTGAACTTCAAGGTCCTGATCATCAAACCAACGTCACAAGAGGATGAGCCGGCTGTGTTGGCGATGCTGCGTCTGTCGAAGCATCTGCAAAGCCTCTTGATAAGAGGGCATAATAGGAAAGAAGAAATACATTCCCGATTCCTTCACCATCCTGAAATCCAAATACCTCACCCATGGAAGGAGTCCAATTCCTCTCATTTCAGGAATTGAATTCCATTTTTCGTGTGGGTCCCACACACTGTTGATTCCTCTAAACTGTGGTAAGCACAAGAGTTATTCTTAATCGGAATCGGATTCTCTTATTTTCATTCTGATTACAGATGCGTAAACACGTCATGGGTAATTAAAGGATAATCCATAAACAAAATTAAATAGGAGCGCCGGAAGTGAGAGAAAAAAAAATCCTAGATTTTAAGCAAGAAACTTTTTACAGACCACCCATTCTCCATGCGAACCAATTCACTTTGAAAACGTCACATCATCAGTTTATTTCGAGTCCGACGTAATGATTAACGAGTCATCAATTAACTTCGGGTTTGACAATCTGGTTAGCACGTGTAGGGTTTTCGTGAGTTTGTGAACTAATTTGTAGGATCCTACAAGATCTGTACCAATTTGAATCATTTGAGGCAAAAACTAGAAATTCACACTCCCTTCTTTTCTGAATTTGTCACCAAGAACTTTTTTTGATCCAATATAATTTTCAAAAGTGACACCCCCAACCCCAATATCCCTACATGCTAGGGTAGGCAAGTGCTGATCGACACTTGAGGTTGATGAAGTCATTTTAAACCTGCATACAAATTAAGGATATAAAATTAGAACGTAAAAGTCATTGCATGAACGTGTTCAGAGCATACAACTACTAAGAATAATATGGAAGAGTTACAAGGAAATGATATCTATACTGAAAAGACTCGAGGATACATATGCTATAAAATCCTGATGCTGGGATCATGTGCCTTAATCCTAACTCTTGATGGGGCGCAAAAACCAAAGAGGTGAGTGGACCATAGTTTATAATAATAATACTAATAAATAGGAAAACATTTTATTTTTGAACATAATGACCCCCTGTTTTGAAAACATATATATAATACTACATATAAGTTTTATAAAAAACCCTAACATGTCATGCAAAACATTCGTAAAACATGTACGTGTAAAATCATGCTCATTAATGCTGAAAACGCCGCCCTAAGGCAAATCCGTAAATCTCATCAATGAAGTACTCACTAGGGGTATCATAGTCGCCTGAAGGCAGTACTTGTCCATCACTCAAAGGTGAAGCTGAATAACCTGCCTATCACCTGAAGGTGAAGCTGTATAACTTGTCCATCACCTGAAGGTGAAGCCGTATAAAATAGCATAACATCCACACCGACACTAGCCATGGCTAGTGAAGCTGTCTGACACTGTTTTCTGCAGTGAAGTTGGGGATATATCATATATCATATTTCACTCCTCCTCATCAATTTTTTCCTATGGCCATAGACATCCATACTCGTGGTGTGTGGATGTGCTGTATGATAACCTACTAGGTAAGTACCAAAAACATATCTAAAAACTTGTATTAAAACATCGGAGTTCAAAAGCTCAAAGTCACATCTCATAAATCCATGACAAATCATACTCATGAATCCGTAATATAAATCATCTTCGAAATCCATAGAAATTTAATATACGAAAATCCAATACTCCATAACCTTTCGTAAAAACGTAAACTCGATAAATTATGAATATTTTGTAAATCATAATTATAGAAATATGTAAAGCATATTATAAAACATATTTAAATCATGAAATATGAATGCATGCTAGGCTAATATTTTATAAAAACATATAATTTAAGAAGGAGTCCACTCACAGATATTTTATTGTCCGAGAGCCGTTTGAACTAGCGTGAACGGGATCACTTCCACCGATGCACCTAAACGCACATAGAGGCCATTTAGAAAAAATCTACTAAAATGGTCAATTTTGGGAAAACGGACAGCGGATTCGGATTCGGCACTTTGAAAAACTTAAGAAGAGACCTCAAGTTCAACGTATTGATATCCCTTTGAGATAGTCTCTTTAGCTTAAAAGAACATATAATATTGATGCACATGTAAATGTCATTTCGAAGACAAAAGATAGTCCAAAAATATAATCTCTCTATAATTTTTTGCACAAAAATAGGAAAAAGATCTCTTTGACAACTTACTTCATTAATGCGTTTCACTTGACTTGAGCTAATTAACATTTTAACTTAATTTCTCCAATTATGACCCAAATGGAATTAGGCTATTCAAACTTGTGTTAAATTTTGGAAAAAAAAAACTTGTATTAACACATTGACTTCATGAAAGCTTATGAAATTATGCTAGTCTTGTTCGTCAACTTTATAGAATTCAAATGCCTTTTACTTGCTATAGGAAACACAAAAAGGCAAATGGGTCTCCTTTTAAAGAGAAGATCCTATAACCATAAGCAAAAGAGGAAAAAGAAAGATAGATTATGTGTAAACATCGAAATAACTTTATTACAAAGAAGATGTCATTTCGATATATCAAGGAAAAAACGGAACGTGTGATAAACTATATAAGAACGTTAAAATACATGTTGTATCAGTACATCAAGATTAAACACAAAATAACTCATGAAAAATCATATAAAAAGTTAAAACGCATAATATTGTGCGACTGACTTGAAATAGAACGAAAATGACAACGGATTTGCCGGATGCAGATGCAGTTAAGTTTCAAACGTAAACTTGCAAAACACATGGCAAGGTAAGAGCGTAGGATAAGATCACAGGAGTGGAGTCCTTGTACAGAAATAAGTTTGAAAGATAAGGACTCAACTGCAAAACCAATGACTTATCTACAGATATTTTATGATTAAAGAAGAAAATAAAAGAAATAAAGGAAAAAGACAGAAAAGTCCGCGTCATAAACCTAAGCAAAGAATACACAATCAATCCTCAGCCGTCCGATCAACAATCATCTTTCTCCCTCCCCTACGCTCCCGATCCAATCAGCCACTCATCATCTTCTTCTACTCACTCTGTCTCTCTCTCTCTCTCTCTCTCTCTCTGTCCAAGATTTCGCTTATCCCCTCTTTCTCTCTCTCTCTCCCCTTCCGAAGACCCAAGTCCCAAGTCCAACGTACCCCTAAATCTATGGACCCACCGCCCCCTCCATATTCAAGTCCGCATCTTTATCCACCTCCCTTCACCGCCCTCTCCGCCGCCCCAACCATCACCCCCGCCACCGTCGAAGCTCACAATTATAACATTATCACCACTACCCATGTAGCTGCCAACCCCACCCCTGCTCCGAACCCTACTCCCAATCACCCTCCTTACGCCGAGGTAAATTACTAACCACACCCCGTCCCCACCTCCCACTTTGGCTAAAGCTCTGAGCTTTTTTCTGATCTGGTTTTTTGTTTTGGGTGCAGATGATATACGGAGCGATAACGGCGTTAAAGGAGAAGGACGGGTCGAGCAAGAGGGCGATAGCGAAGTATATAGAGCGAGTCTACTCGGGGCTTCCGGCGACTCACTCGGCCTTGTTGACTCACCACCTCAAGCGCTTGAAGAACAATGGTCACCTCCTTATGGTCAAAAAGTCGTACAAGCTTCCTGGATCTGAGGGTTCCGTTCCCCCTCCTCCTACTTCAGCTGCTGATGCTGCCGGCACGGCGGCGATTCCCTCTCCGGGGTCCGCAAGAGGCCGCGGCCGCCCTCCCAAAAGCAAGCCCATTGACCAGCCTAATTCCCAACAACCCATTTCCCAGCAATTCATTCCCTTTTCCCAGCAGCAGCAGCAGCAGCAACCTATTCCAAGTCTCCAGCTGCCCACTTCACCGCAACCCATTCCGATTCCCCAGCAGCCCAATACCTACCACCAACAACCCATTCCCATTCCCCATCAGCTCAATTCCCATCCCGTCCCAGCTGAGCCCAATTCCCAGCCCATGCTAGTCGCTCTCGGACTCGCCGACGAGCCAGGGTCGGAGAAGAGGCGCCCAGGTCGGCCGCGTAAGGTGGTTGTGGGTGCTGCAGTCGGACAAGCTGTGGGCAGCCCGGTGTCTGGCAAGAGGGGCCGGGGTCGTCCGCCTGGCACCAGATTGCCAAAGAAGAAGGCTGGGCGTCCTCCCAAGCCAAAGTCCGTGTCTGCTGTTGGAGGCCCTAACGGACTTGCGAAGAGGGGCCGCGGGAGGCCCTCGAAAGCTGAGCCAAAGAGCGTGTACTTTCCGTACGCCACCAATGTGCCTATCATTGGTGCATTTGAGCAGAACAATGTGCCCAATGTGGTGGGGCCACAACAACCGCAACTGGGGATGAAGCGCAGAGGCCGGCCCTCCAAGAAGAAGGAAGAAGCTGCTTCTGCTGCAACTGTGCGTGTTGGTGGTTTGGTGCCCGGTAAGCGTGGCCGGCCACCTGGGCTGCCTGGAATAGAGCGGCCCTCGAGAAAGAGTGGAAGACCCGTTGGCAGGCCCAGGAAGGTAATGCTTTTGTTCTCTGCATTCCCTAGTATACAACCTTGTGTATTGGTGCTTTGATTGTGGTAGATTACTCTTAAATGTTAATGTTGGTCAGTGTGGTTGATACTGAAAACTTTTTTTGGAGAAACTAACTAGATTCAGATTGCATTAGAACTAAGTAAATGTATTTTAACACCGAATGGATAGTCGTAGAACGATTTGGTATTGCAGGGCTTAAGGTACACTGGCGAGTGGATTTCTACTTTGTAATTTGGTAAGTAGAAAGATTGCAGAATTATTTAAGTTCAAAGATATTAAGGCAGTATTTTAGCTACCGAAATGCACATAGGAATTGGGTTGAAAATAAAAAATTTAACATAATGAAATGCAGAGAGGGTTAAAAGGATAAAATAGAAAGAATAAAAATTCGAAAATTAGTACTATAAGTCTATAAGGCACGCTTTCGGTCCCTTAGTTTTTTTTTATCATCGGCTAAACAATGGAAGGAGCGGTACAAGGTTCATTTCAGCGAACAATCGATGCTTATGTAAAATTTTAATCTGAATTTGACCTTAATTGTTTTACTGAATTTTCCATTGGTCAATTCTGTATTATTTCCAGTCCAAAATAAATATTTATTTTGTATTGTGTGTTGGGGAAGGCAAAATTATGCAACTTTTCTTCGTTTATTTTTTGTTTGTAGTAGCAATAATATAGGGATTATCTACTGGCTAGTGGATTTCTACAGAGAAAAGGTTGTAGAGTTATTTAAGTAGCTATGATAAGAGCAGTATTTGGTTATGAAAAAATGAACATAGGAATTGGTTTGAAAATAAAAATATTAATGAAATTCATAGGGATTAGCAAGGTTCTAAAAGGTGCTAGCCGGGCGGCGGGCAGGGGCCTAAGCGTTTTTTATTTTATTTTTAGTTTTATTTAAATTTATTATGTAACATATGAGTACATGTTTACTTATACTTAAAAAAAATACGTAATTGTATTGGAATACATAAACTACAAAATAGAATGACATATATATTATAAAGTATTAGAACATTTTGAAAACATGGGGAAAAAGCCCCATATAATGAGTGTTCATCCAAGTATCCAACAAGCCTCTTACAATTTATTTAAAAAATAAAATGCAAAATGAAAGTTATCTATCTTGTGTCTTAGTGAGAGTTGCAACCTCGGAGGGTTAGGCGGGCGCCTAGGCAGTTTTAGGCGACCTTTCTTAATTTTCAAACTCCTAGGGATTAATCGGGGCAGTAGCCAACCGCCTACCGCCAAGATGGACCTAGCGGGGGTTTTTAGAATGGTGGGGATTACAGAGTTATGGGTAAAATAGAATTGAAAATTGTTAAGAAAGACTGTCCCTAGGCAATGGGCAATAATTCATTTCGACGAATCAAATATTATCAATGCTTATGGAAGAGTTCAACCTTAAGTACTTTAGTGAAATTTTCATTAATCAAACCTGTATTTGTTTTGTTTTGTTGTCCAAAAGTAAATATTTATTTGTTATGATTTTGGGAAAAGGAAGGTTCCTTTTTCTTCGTTTATTTCTAATATTTAGTAATATTGTTTACCTCCTGCTGCCCTACTTACTTGGAATTATTTCAATTTTCTGTTCTATTTTTGGAAAAAGAATGCATTAGCTGAAACATCTGAAGCGCCTGATCCAAAATCGGTTGTCAATGGAGAATTTAAGAGGAAACTTGAGTACTTTGTAAGTTGAATACTTTCCTCTTTTTTTTTCATCAAATATGGCTGCATTTTCCCTTTTTGGCTTTGAAATGGTCTTTATTCTATTTCTATGTTATTTGCAGCAATTCAAAGTGGGGCAGGCTGTCGGTGCGCTAAAACCTTACTTAACCCCTGAAAGCGCGGGCACTGCCATTGCCGCAATCCAAGAATTAGAAGGGCTTGCAACCATGGACATTAACACCCCATTAGATATTGAAGCTCAGCAGCCGCCAATGCTCCAAAGTTGAGAAAGCCTTGCTGATGTACCTGTTAGAGAAAATGATTGAGAAAGCCTTGCTGATGTACCTGTTAGAGAAAATGAAGGGCACATAAGAGGTAAATTAAGGGTCTGTAAAGCGAATAGGAGGTTAGCGTAACTGTCTTTATTGGTAGGGATGATGACCTTGTCCATTAAGTTAAGTTTGTTGTTGTTGTGCAATTTTAGAATGACCCATGACTTGTTTTGTGTTCTTTCGACTTTGTGATTTCAATTCAATTTGAGAAGTATTTGGTCATATCTTTGATTTGCTCGTTTACATGAATCCAAGTTATGGCAGTGTGGACTGTCTGCATGGTTCACAGAGGTATAATTACACCTCGGAGTAGTTTTAGTTTTGAATTATATCTAAGAGTGACACGATGCAGTTTATTCATATACAAGTAGAATTGAAGCACACACTAATCTTGCATGTAGTGAGATATAAGTTGACTTGGATGTGTCTGCGCACGGCGCGTGCTAGAGAGAGAGACAGAGGGATAGAGAGAGATCTAGTATTTGGTGAGCTATAAGTTGACTTATTTTAGTGAGAGAGACATCTTGTTTTCGGTGAGCTATAAGTTGACGTAAGTATGAGAGAGAGACGCATCTTATATGCAGTGAGCTATAAGTTGACTCTGTGTGTGTGTGTGTGTGTGTGTGTGTGTGAGAGAGAGAGAGAGAGAGAGAGGGACACGGTGAAGGTTTGCACCAAAAGGAAGGCTGTCAAATAAGAGAGACAACAGATGGAGATGTTCCCCTGGAGACTATTGGTCTGCCCTTGGTTTTCTTTCGGCAAGGACAGAGAAGTTTCATTGTTTTTGGAAATGTTTGATGTAAACGTAATTGCGGTGAGTGATGATGCGAACTGGTGTGGTGTTACTTTTGGAGAGATGGGGAAATTTGAGTTTAGATGGTAGTGAGAGGTGAGTTGGAGAAGTTCTAAGCTGGTTGCAAGGAACGTAATGAGAGAGATAGATGCAAAGGTGGGAATGTTATCCCCAGTGATTTGCCTAGCTAGGGTTAGAATGCAACGTCTGGCAGTTTGGAAATACGCTCGCCATCGCCACCGCCACCACCATGGTCATCGTCATCATGGGACCTGTTGCAGGAGATGCTTTGGTTTGTGCATACAATCGTAATAATAATTATGTAATCCAACTTATTACTTAATTGTTCTTGTACCTCAACTGCTTAAGTGGCTACGAGTGTTTTGTACTCGAGGTTCTATTTTTGGACACCCCATCCCTCAAGAAAACTTATAAGAATTATATTTATCCTCTTTTATCTTTGTCTAGAGATCATCTAGAAAAATTTATTTGATTCGGAGATCGTTTAGTTTTCTATGTAAACCATAGAAATTGACGCTTCATCACAAAGATGTTAATCCAATATAGCACATATGGGTACATAAGAAATGTATTGAATCGATTCTTTTTAATGAATAGATCCGAGTTATAAATCTCTAATTCAATTGAACTTTTCTTGAACTGACTTATAAGAAATGATAGAGAGTAAACAATTTTGATTGTGAAGTTTTTTTGGCAATATAGAGAGTAGCTCAACTACTTTTAAGCACATGCAAACTCTTTATTTTTCCAATGTCAAATTGATGATCTCTCAACACGGCCCTCACGTGTGGTGAATTTTTAAGTTTTAAGTCTAGCACGTGGACAACACAGAGCAGATGTGGCAAATTTTCAAGCTTGACATGTGGACAACACAAATTGGATGATATGAAGCACGTTTGACTGTGGCTTGACACAAGGATAATCTGCTTTGATATCATAAAGAAACTTAGAGTTTCACGTAAAATTAATTGGCAATATAAAAAAAGAAATAGCCAACTACTTATAAGTATATGTAAAATCTGTCAACGAAACGAGAATCAGAATAAACGAAGTAATATTGCTTTATAAAATTAATGCTCGATAATATTCTAAGATTTAGGGAACTCTGCAGATAATGGACCGGCAAAAGAGATCCACCGGTTCTGCACCACCCCCTCCTCCGCCTCCGCCTCTACCTTCCACCGATTTGAGCAAATGCCATGCTACGCGCTGCCCACGGTCCAATCCCAGTCATGAAAAATTGGGAACTCCACTTCTGGCCCCGTAACAATTGGACAACGCATCACACGCAAACCCAAATTTCACGCGCCTTCCAAAGTCCACAGTGATTTTTTTATTTGGATATGATATTCACAGACACATTTTTACTTTATACACACATTTTTAATTTGCAAGCATCAAATTGACTGAATTAAAAAAAAAAGAATATAAATTAACAAGAAGTGTGAGAGGTTCCACACGCCCCTTTTTTATTTTATTTTTGGCTTTTTTCCCAAAATAATCAATGAGATTGTCATAACTTCTCACTTTGGTTGTTGAGGTTTAAAATCGATATAATTGGTCTTTAAATTTGTTCATCATCAATAATTTTGGTTCTTCTGGCCGTTAAATAAGGATAAAATAACAAAAAAACCTATTCTTCTGTCAAATCATTTTGGCCCATCGTTTATTAAATTGAGGGTAACTTTATTATGTTGGACCTTATTTGACAGAAATTTTTTATGAAATGATCAAAATGTTTGATAGTGGAGAAACTCAGAGACCGCTATTATCAATTTCAAATCTTAAAAATCAAACGTAATGTTATGCGTTTCTATGTTAACATCCAACTAACACAAATAGAACACGATGACAATATTCAGCTAGCATTATATGAAAACTTTTTTCATTTGTATGACTAATTGTAGGTATTAGTGTATTACTGATATTGATTTTTTTTATGACTAATAGTAGGTATTATTGTATTATTGATATTGATTTATCATGTATTATGATGCTGCTTTTATAAAAACTTTCGTATTACTGAAATTAAGTTGACACGAATGCGGTACGAATTAAATACATAAATCGAAAAAAATGAACAAATCTGTTTTTAAGAAATGAACTATGTGTTGGAATATTATTTTTTTGTCAATTCATGATGGTTGGAGAAGATGGCTTAATTGTTTTTTCACCATATTCTTATCAAATAAGAAAACACAGAGTGAGGAAGAAGACTGCAGAAGATGGCTTTATTTTTTCACATTATTCTTTTTTGACATTATTCTAATGAAGAAAGGAAAGACACAAAGTGGGGATTAAGACGTCAGAGAAAATTGGGAAGAAAAAGGGGAGAGAGGAGGAGAGAGGAGGAAAAAATAAATCATTATGTTAATCTCATGGTGCTAGTTAGTAGGAAAAATAATTGTGAGAGTTTTAAATATTAAATAAATAAATAAAAAATTATATTTAAAGCTTATCATGCAGCAAAATTTTGAATAGATTATAATGGCACTTAGCAAAATTTAACGACAAACAAAGCCCAACATAAGTTTTCCTCTCATAAACCAGTCTTGATTTTCTCTCATTTGCCCACGAGTTTGGGACCCTGACTATTCCCTTTTATGCATAGATCATTCCAGGAAAAAGTAATTTTATTATAAATACACACAATATTATTTATTAATTTCCACTAAAAAAATGAAAAGATTTTAAATTCGAAACGAATCGGCAAAGGATTCTCATTAAAAAAGGAATGCTCGATACCCGAACCCTCAGAGTAGTTCATTACTTTAAAAAAATCAGCTATCTTAAACTACTATTAACCGTCTAAATATTGTCCTAGATAGAACCTGTGGTTAATCATATATTATGATGTGCATGTGATGTTGGGTGGCTTTTTAATTGTTGAATTTTGAACACCATTTAAATAATCCTGACAATTGAATTGTTTTGACATGTAATCTAAAGAATTTGAGAGGAAATCATCTCACCATTCTATGCCAAACGTTTAAAACAAAACAAAATGTATTTATAGGGTTTATATTACTGTCTTCATTTGCTCATTGGTGTCATCACTCTCGAACTTTCGGGCAATAGGCTGGGACGAAAACGAGCTTTTTATTTTACTAAGCCATCATATTCATTATTCACCCAAAAACGCTATTCTTACAACATATTTGTATCTCATTTGTATCTTTTTTTTAAAAGATGGACCCACATATGTCGGTTAACCGAGATGGAGCCATCCCTGGATCCCAGAAGTGAAGCTATCTTTCTTGAGACTAGCCCACAAGAATTTATCTCAGGATTAGAACCTGCAATACAAAGCCTAACCATGGAGGTCACTAAAGCTGCTGAATCGACCTCTGAGAAGGAAGAAGAGCCACTAGTAAAAGAACATGAAAGATTGAGACTTACTTATTTGTGGATAGCTCTTTAAAGAAAAGGTTCCTACCTCTATTAGAGACATGATACAAATAGATAGTAAATGTTCTCTTATTTATGTCACTTTTTATTTGGTTTAGTTTATAAATCATTTGATGAGTATCGTTTTAAGTTTTTATTTTTATTACAGCTTAAAATTATTTACGAATAGAATTGTTATTATCTAAAGATCAATTACAAACCCAAACTTATAATAGAAAAAATATTCCCATCTTATAGAATATAGACCACAATTAATTTTTGTGATAACTACAGAACTTTTATTTGCTACCAATGCTTTACATATATAATTATAAGATATTAATAAAAATGTTGCAGTCCGTTGATATCAAATGAGAATATGATGATGACAAGACAACATTTGGCTTGACCGGTTGATGATTGATCAACCGTTTGACTTCGTAGGGGTTTTCAAACCAAATATCATAGCTCCAACGTTTTGCTTAAGCTTTCAGAACCTTAGTCAGGGTCTCTGCAATTTTAGCTCCAGTTCACGGCTGGCTGGGCTAAAACTTAACTGTATAAGTAGAACAAAAAAGGTCGTCTGGGCATTAGGCGCTGCGCAGCTGCTGCCGAGTCAAGTTGCAGCATATTTCGTCTAACACATGAAACGCCCCTGCATATGTAACTCACCATCTTCTTTTTTCTCCTTAATTTCTTATATGAATGTATATGTATATTTAA
>JAOTRO020000019.1:216426-228226 GCA_028566515.2 Pyracantha coccinea | reverse complement strand
CTAAACTAATTATGCTCTGGTTGTGTATTTCACACTTATTTTAGCACTAGTACCTTATCTTGCTAGTACTGCTAGTAGCTTGGTTTTTATTTATCCAAATTTCCTTATATCTATATTGCTTCCGCACTGTGCACATGGTTACAACACTCCTATGTGACGGCCAGCATGCCTCGATCTAGGTCGGGGTGTGTCAGGTGCAATGGTGAATCATTTAACTCTTAATTTTGAAAGAATTGGACTCTTTAGGAGAGATATTATTAGAATATGGAGAATACTTGCATCCCCTTATGCAGAGATGCACATATCTCTCATTTACAAATACTCTTGGCCGGATAAAATCAACGATTAGAATCGTTCAACTTATTTCCGATTGAAATGATTTTTTGTAGTGGTGATCTTCAAATGAAGATTAAGAAATAGAATGGTTCCAATTTTAAAATTTGTACGATCAAGATACATTCTCAATGGGAATGACCTCATCTCCCTAAGGAGGGAATGCAAGAATAGAGTTCATTATTTTGTAGGAAATTATTTTTGCACACTCGTTTTCTCCTTGCACACATCCTCTTTGTTTTTTTCCCTTAGTTCTCCTTTAATTTATGCAACAAAAAATAAACATACACGGGATAAAAAATGATGTGAAAAAATCACTTGATTTTTTTTGCTTATTATGCATCACCTTTATTTCTCAAATTTCAACTAGCATATAAAATAATTTATCGAGAACAACGTCAAATTAGTAATCAAATTGGTTTTTATTTTAATTGAGGTGAATTAGTAAATAACTTATAGTATATTAGGAAGACCAAATTTACAAATCAAATGATGTGTTACCAATAGAAAATAAGCACGTTAATCAATATTTAAATAATAATCTAATAATCAACATTCATATCATTTGGTTTACAAAAATTGGTTTTCCTAGTTTTTGATAAAATCAAGGGAATTATTATTGACACTCAAAAATTCTCATTTTGCACTCGAACTTTCTATAATTAGAAAGAAAAATATATTTGTGAGTAGTACAAATGAAAATTTTGAAGTGCTAATAACAGTTATCAGAATCAATATGATACTTTCTAATATGCATGGAGATAGGTTAGAACTCAGGTGCATAGAACAAGTACATCCATTCCATCCGACGTGGCAATGCTAATCTTGGATACAATTTAGTATGCAATTTCAACGAGAATTTGCTGAACTCAATCTCGTAAATTAAAACTATACACATGTCATTTAATGGTGTTTATCCCCTAGTCTACAGTTAAGAACTGGGGAGTTGGGAGTGGATTATTTCTTACTTGCAGTTCAAGTGAGTTTTGTCCTTTGGCTCTAAAAGTGACGTTTAATCATAACGAACAAGACCTTTATTTTGCTCCGAATAGCAAAAATACTTGGAACTTGTCCAAACTTTTTCTCACTTACAGTTTGACTTTTTTTTCCATCATAGTTGCAGTTTATCTTTACCATACATCTTCCAACTCATGCCAATTCATTTCCCACCAGGCATTTTTGGTACTTTCAATTTCCCAACAGAATGACTGAAATAGTGAACCAGTTTTATACACAAATATATGTATATATAGAGAGAGAAAGAGGAGAGAGAGGAGAGAGAGGAGAGAGAGGAGAGCAACTGGATGTCTTTGTGTTTCCCACCAATTTAACCTTTTTATGCGACTGAATAATCCTTGAAAAGCTTCTTCCTCTCTCTCTTACTTCCTCTCTCCTCTCCTCAAGTGGGTCATTCTCTACGAGGTCTTACTCTCCCACTTGCTGGTCTTTTGCTGTCTTCTGCCTCAGCTACCTGCTCCCCCTTTTTTTCTCTTTTATTTTTCTTTCTATTTTTTCAAACTCCATACCAATACCAATACCCTGCTCTCCCTTCTCTATGCTTTTTTCTTTCTTTCTGTTTCTGAATACAGAAGAAGAAGATCCATTTCTCCCAGCTGGGAGTTTCTGCTTTCTGAAAAGTTTTGCTTCTTGGAGGAGGTAACATAAATGGATCAAAGTTTTGATATTTGATTGATACAATCCTGTTGTGTTTTGCTGTTTTGGGTATTTGTTTCTGGGGTGAACTTGATATCCAATACTGGGGTTTTGTTTCCCTGTGGAAAAGCACTTTCAATCTAGGCATCTGGGGTTTTCCTGATATTGGTAAAGGTGGAAACTTTACTGGGTATTGCTTGGAATGGTGGTTTCTGGATTTTCGATATGATTGGGGGGTTTTAACCCTTTGAAGGGCTCTGTTAAGTGCTTCTGCAAAAAGAGCTTTTTGGATTGCTTTTCTGCTTGTGGTGATTTAGTGCTTAGGATTTCATGCTTGGTCCAAGACAATGGAGATGCTTATGGCCAGATTTTTATTTCTTTGGCATTCGATTTTGTTGTGACTTATGAAAAAAATATGAAGAACCTTATTAAGAAACTGCATAACATGTCCAACCAATCAAAGGATTCAGAAGGGTCTGCAGCTTCATCAAGGGGCAGTAAGTCCATTAGCAAGTCGTCCTCTGAAAGGGAAAGGCTTTTGCGCTCAAGGTCCCATCAGGGTTCTGAGCATAAACCCTTTTCGGGGATTTCGGGTTGGTTGAATTCAGTTGGCAATAGGCATACCCCTAGTCCCCCATCATCTTCAAATGTCAATAGGGCCGAGAGAATGGAGCAGCCACCTGATGCAGCTGTTAGTGGGAGTGGTTTAGATGTTGTTTCCGATACAGGTAGGCGCGATTCGGGGTCTAGTACCTCAAGGGATGCTGATATAACAGAAGAGTATCAGATTCAATTGGCTTTGGAATTGAGTGCTAGGGAAGATCCAGAGGCAGTTCAGATTGAGGCTGTTAAGCAGATTAGCTTGGGGTCTAGTGCTCCTGATAATACTCCAGCTGAAGTTATAGCATACCGCTATTGGGTACGTCTCTTTTCGTGTACTTTCTGATTGAATTTCGGTTGACTTACTGTTCATTATATTCAAATACAATCAAACTAGACCGAACGGTGATCAACATCCTTTCATTTAATTTAACCTTGGAATTTGTTTGGTTTGTCAACTTTCTGCTTATAGTATGTTAATGATATGGCAGCTTGAAACTAAACGAAAGTTCACCTGTCTTCTGTACTTAGATGATAGTATTCTAAGTACTAGGCTTTAGTTACCTTCGTTGCCAAAAGTGTAAAAAAAATTGTGCGGAAAGATATTGGTGACAACATTATTGCTCCTGTGATCCTTGCCTCTTCAATACCTGTGATGAATGAGACACCAGACACCTTTTATTGATAACCTGCTGGCAGTTTAAACAATGTTGTTGAAAGTCATCATCAAAGGTGCTGTGTATCATCTGCAAGCACGAGTAGTGAATAATGAATATACAAAATCTATACCCGCACAAAAATTGGGAAGGGAAGTTGGTGAAGGGTGGGTGGGACTTCTACATTTTGAGAAGGAATAAATAGTTTCCTAGAGTCAGGAACAACCGCCAAAAACTGGAGTATTGCTGTCCTGCTGCTCATCAACATGGCTGTGAAAATTTAACCCTTCAACCTAAAAGCTCACGTCTGTGTTCTATGTTATGTTTTCGCTAGCAGCATGTAGTGATTCTTAAATTTAATTTGTCTCTTCAGTTTTGTAATGTTAAATTTTTTTTTCTAACCTGTCTCATATCGAAGATTTATCCATTCTCACAGAATTACAATGCTCTTAGCTATGATGACAAGGTCGTGGATGGGTTCTATGATCTGTATGGAATATTGACGGAGTCAACCTCAGAAAGAATGCCTTCCCTTGTTGATCTGCAAGGAGCACCTTTGTCAGATAGTGTCACCTGGGAAGCAGTTTTGGTCAATCGAGCTGCCGATGCAAATTTGTTGAAACTTGAACAGGTGGCCCTAGAAATGGCTGTAAAGTCAAGTTCAGATCCTCTGGTTTTTCTAAACAGCAATCTGGTGCGAAAACTTGCTCTTTTAGTTGCTAACTACATGGGTGGACCAGTTGCGAATCCTGAAAACATGTTGAGAGACTGGCAAAATCTTAGTTACAGTTTGAAAGCAAACATTGGTAGCATGGTTTTGCCACTTGGTTCTCTGAGGATTGGATTAGCTCGACATCGTGCATTGTTGTTCAAGGTACTTGCTCTCTACAGTGGCATGTATGCTTTGTTCCATCATATTATTTATATCATGGTTCTTCCATTACTGGTTGCTTATCACTCACCTTTTATGTTGGTAACTAGGTTTTGGCCGATAGTGTGAGCATCCCATGCCGGTTGGTGAAAGGACAACAATACACGGGGTCCAGTGATGTTGCAATGAACTTCGTAAAAATTGATGATAGGTAACTCTTTCTTACAAGTTTGTTACCTTTAAGGAAGACACTTGATTACATGGTGTTTTTGCTTTTTGTTTTCCATGCCTTAGGAAATGATTCTACACGCATATATAAGGTATTTTGGACGTGTTAATTGTCAAATATTGCGCAAATGCTCTCAGGCCATTAAAGTGTGTATCTTTATGTTTTTCTCATTTGAAGTTCCACAATCGTATTCTGTTTTTAAGATATGTACAATGTGAATTTCAGGGAGTATATTGTTGATCTGATGGCAGACCCCGGCACACTTATTCCATCTGATGTAGCTGGATCACATATAGAATATGACGAATCTTACTTTCCCGCCAGTCCTTTGTCTAGAGACATTGATTCCTGTCATGTTGCTTCTTCCAGTAGTGGAGTTGGGAGTTTGTATGAAGAACATTCGGACTTTGGAACATTAGGGAAGAAATCCAGGTTAAGAAATTTTGCTTCTTCCACAAGGGATTCCGAAGAGAGAGAAAAACCAATTTCTCATGCAAATTTACCCAGACCAACTGAATGCGAGGAACAACCCAAGATGCCTTCAGATGAATTTAGATATGCCTCTGACGTAGAAACGATGCCGGTGCAGGAACTTCCAGGAAAGCCAAATTATCCTTTTGCGCATGCAAGATCCCCTTCATGGACAGAAGGTGTTGGCTCTCCAGCCGTTCATAAAAAGAAGGTTAAGGACGTTTCCAAATACATGATTGTGGCTGCCAAGGAGAATCCAAATCTAGCTCAAAAGCTTCATGATGTTTTACTTGAAAGTGGAGTTGTTGCTCCCCCGAACCTGTTTAGGGAAATATATCAAGAGGAGTTAGATGTGTCAACAGTTGAGGCCAAGCGCCAGGCAGAAGATAAGAGCGAACATAAAGAAAGGTTTGGAACACAAAAAGCTAAAAGTCAAGATGATAAAAGGCTAGCTCAATCTCTGCCTCCTTTGCCTCAGCAAAGGGGGAATCTTAAAGCTAGTACTTCCGGTCAACCAGAGATTCTTAAGCCTGTGGAAGGTTTAGGGGTCAGCCTTCCACTTGATACGAGGGAAGTAACTGGCCAGAATATCTCATCACAGTCTGAAGCATCTCCAGTTAAGCATACAAAGAATGTCCCTGTTGCTGCAGCAGCAGCGGCCGCAGCAGCTGTTGTTGCATCGTCTATGGTAGTTGCTGCAGCAAAGTCAAGTACTGACCCAACTCTCGAACTTCCTGTGGCAGCTGCTGCCACTGCTACTGCTGCAGCTGTGGTTGCAACAACTGCAGCTGTCAATAAGCAATATGAGCAGGGTATGAGAAGTGATGGAGATGCAGAAAGTGGTGGTTTTGAACCAAGGGGCAGTGGTGGCCGTGAACATGATGCTTTGGGAGTTAGTTCAGAAGGCGAGCGAACATCAGATCGATCGGCAGGTAATGAAAGCACTAGATCTGACGTCACAATTGATGATGTTGCAGACTGCGAGATTCCCTTTGAGGATATCACCATGGGTGAACGTATTGGACTTGGTACTGACCTCTGCATTATGCTATAAATGTTCTACTTCTCATATCTAAACAAAACTAGTCTAAATGGTGTTCCTTCTCAATACTCAAAGTCTAATTTCACATGTTCATACACCTTGTATACTGCAGGATCGTATGGGGAAGTCTATCATGGAGACTGGCATGGGACTGTAAGTTTTCAGATGCTATTCCTAAAAGTTGAGCCATTGTATTGTCTGCACGCATTGTGGCATTTTGCGTATTTTTTGTTATTTGGTTTTACAGGAGGTTGCTGTGAAGAGGTTTCTAGACCAAAACTTTTTGGGCGAATCACTTGATGAATTCAGAAGTGAGGTACAAGCTTCGACCTTCACCCATTTCATGAACTTTTTCGTGTTCGATCATTTTATGGCATCAATGCATGCTATCTCCTTACTAGCTGGGGAGGACGGGAAGTATTCTGCCAAGGGGGTGGCACTAAAGGAAAAACTTTGTTTGAGAGGGAGAGGGGGGGAGTACACTACTAAACCTAAGAATTATTTGCACCATTTATATGAATGTAGTTAAAACTTTGCAGGGACCACCATGGTTTGGTTATCGCTTTAGGTGTTCTAGATTCGTGTAGTTATAGTGAATGAAGTAAGGAGTTCTCTCTCTCCCTAGAGTAACATTGTATCCTTCTATGTACTTAGGCAGCGTTTGGTTGCTGGAATAAACACTAGAACGGTATGGAATCACAATTGCATTGGAATGGAATCGATGTTTAGGAAGTTAGAGGGTAAAGTAGAAATATTTTCCATGTTTAATGTGCTTTCCAGAATCTTTTCTTCAAATATTGAAGTTAATCTTTTATTCTTAAAATTTGAAGGTTCGGATAATGAAAAGACTCAGGCATCCTAATGTTGTTCTCTTCATGGGTGCAATAACTCGCCCTCCAAATCTTTCCATTGTTACAGAATTTCTTCCAAGGTATTCCAGAAATTTCGTTCTCTTTTTATGAAACAGTTACTTTCGAGTATCTTTTATGGAATTCAACTTGTTTCATAGATATTGTCGTAACTAATGGTTCTTGATTCTTAATTCTACACAAGTACAAGGAGCTTCTTTGCCTTAAGAACACAACCATTGTCTCCTTCAAAACGCAAGTACCATTCACAAGGATTGGATTTTATTGTAGTTTATTTTTAACTATTACCCTCAGTTTCTTAGAAATAGATAATATTGATCTTCATTTGGCGTCGTAGTCTGGCTGAAACAAAACGCAGCACTGATTTTGTGTTTTTTGAATTATCGAATTTCGTTGTCTTGACCTTGGTCTATATATTTATGTATATAAGAAGTTAGAACTGCATTGTGTTGATTTGGTTAATTATATCCATGCGTTATTAATATGTCATATTTTGCAGAGGTAGTTTGTACAGGTTATTACACCGGCCTAACAATCAATTAGATGAGCGAAGGCGCTTGAGGATGGCTCTTGATGCGGTAATATTCTCTCGTTCTTTCCATTATTCCAGTATGAGCCAACAATCATGTATTGTAATTGATATCTTCATCTAGCTTAACTTTGTTTTTTCAATGATCAAATCTTCAGGCTCGCGGAATGAATTACTTGCATAACTGCACTCCAGTAATTGTACACCGTGATTTGAAGTCTCCAAATCTTCTTGTCGACAAGAATTGGGTTGTGAAGGTGTGTTTCTCATCTCTTTGGCGATATTCCTGTACACATGATGGATGGGTAGGATGTGAAGTTTTCTGCTTGTTATTAGGTCTGCGATTTTGGGTTATCACGAATGAAGAACAGCACATTTCTCTCATCAAGGTCGACTGCAGGGACGGTAAAGCCCTACTCGATAACTTCTCTTTCTCAAATGCTGCATATATTTGATTTATTAAATCATGAAAGCTATATCTTCAGGCTGAATGGATGGCTCCGGAAGTGCTGCGAAATGAACCTTCCGATGAAAAGTATGTGTACTTCCCACCAAATGTTGTATTATATGTAACTTTTGTTTCCGTGGTTGGAGTTTTACTGATATATAAAATTTGATTTACTGTGTAGATGCGATGTTTATAGCTACGGGGTCATATTATGGGAGCTCTCTACGATGCAACAGCCATGGGGGGGAATGAACCCAATGCAAGTTGTTGGTGCAGTTGGATTTCAACATCGCCGTCTTGATATTCCAGATAATATAGATCCTGCAGTTGCAGATCTCATTAGAAAATGCTGGCAAACGTGAGTATCCTTTCGGTATCTATTTTTCTTGTTTTATTTTTGGAAATATAGTCTTATCATTTGTAAATCAATTCAAATGTGTATTTAGGCAGATGAACAAACCTTACATTTGACCTAATTAACATTGCAGAGATCCAAAATTGAGACCGACGTTTGCTGAGATCATGGCTACTCTGAAACCATTGCAGAAGCCGATAAGCAGAAGTGCACAGACCTAGTGCACAAGTAGGCAGTGGCCATTGGAAGGTTCAGCCATCCTGCGCCGGAGAATCCCCAGTTGGGTGGCTGAAACAGTGAATATCGGCTTGTTTGACAGCCAAAATATGGATGAAGGCAAGTTGTACATTTGATTGGAACAACTTCTGAGAAGGAGATTGAAGATCATGACCTAACATATACTCCAATTTGAAAATTTTCATTTGCCGTTTTTATTTTTCGGTTTCCTCCTCATTTCTGTTTACCCAACAGGGCGGCCATTTGCAAGGTTGTGTATTTGTTTGTAAAGAATTCGTTGGCAATTGTTGTAATCTATGTTTTGATTTTCGGTGTTCGTTGGTCGGAAGAGTATCTTGTTGCCTGAACCTGAAGGTGAAAAGGCAATAGTTCTTAATGCAAATGCAGTACTATTCACAGTTTGACATACAGAATCCGATATACAAAATAATAATGCCATTTCTACTACATTTAGCGGCCACGTTGCTTATTCCTCCCTAATAAAGATGAACCGCACTCGTGTTTATAGGATTCACCTGTATTAGTGAGGTGGTCAACAATGTCAAGGACCCAAAAAAGGGTAGGCTTGTGGGACAATAGAAAGAGGAGCAACCCACCCGTTTAATTTTCCATCATATACATGGATAAGGTAGGGACCAGGACCTGCTTATTGGAGGAAAGTTTTTGGTTCCCCATTTTTCACTTGGCAGCTCAATCAACATTGTTATCTTCCTAGAAATGGCCTCCTTCTCTGGTTCTTCACCATTTATCTCCCACTCTCTAACAAGACCAAACCACTTCTCTGCTTCTTCATCACAAACGCCGCCACCTCCGCCCCAAAATCTGCCTTCACAACCGCCTCATTCTCCGACACCAATTCAGCAGCTCAGCACAAGTTCATCCGAGCAGCCTCCGACGCCGGTAAAAGCAGAGCAGCAAAAGCCTTCCAAGACCAAAACCAAGGCAGACTCCACAGACTGGGTAGCTTCCACCTTGACAAGGAGATTTGGGATTGGTGCTGGCCTTGCTTGGGCTGCCTTTCTCACAGTTGGTGTTGTCTCTGAGCAAATTAAGACCCGCCTTGAAGTCTCCCAACAAGAAACAAATACAAGGTTTGCAAATATACATATACATATACATATATCCAAATTATATATTTATATTTTTTGATAATTATACATTTTTGCAGAAACGTTGAGAAAGAAGAAGAGGTGGTGTTACCTAATGGAATAAGGTACATTTCTTCCTTCCCTACATACATAATGTAACAATCATACGTACATGCATATATTCGTTTTAGAACTCTAAAGTTAAGCGAGTTTTCCAAGCACTTATGAGCATGTATAAGCACTTTCAACCGGACCCTAATTAAACACACGCATTTTTGCGTGCAGATACTACGAGCTAAGAGTTGGTGGCGGGGCTACTCCGAGGCCGGGGGACTTGGTGGTGATCGACCTGAAGGGCAAGGTAGAAGGCAGCGGACTGGTGTTTGTGGACACATTTGAGAGGGAGAAGAAGCCGTTGGCTCTGGTGGTGGGGTCAAGGCAGCCTTACAGCAAGGGGGTGTGTGAAGGGATAGAATATGTGATGAGATCCATGAAGGCAGGTGGGAAAAGGAGAGTGGTGGTTCCTCCAAGCTTGGGGTTTGGAGAAAATGGTGCAGATTTAGGCCCTGGTCTGCAAATTCCTCCTTTTGCAACCCTAGACTATATTATTGAGGTTGACAGAGTCTCAATTGCACCTGCATGAGGATCGTTCATTCTGTCTTTGTTAATTGTATATTTTTGATATTGATAAAAGAATGTGGAATAAATAATTTGCGTTTGGTTACATAGAGGGTGTAACTTAGGAAATTTCGATTCCAACCAACTCCAACTCCAAATTGAGAATTTCTAATTTTGACGCTTCCGAATCCGAAAAATTGAATAGGAATCGGATGGTGATCACTTTAATGCCTACTTAGTTGCAAGGTTACGCTATCAAACTCGACAATTAAGGTTATCTCCAACTGAAGGAGGGCGAAAGGGCTTTCTTTAGCCCTATATAGCCCTGCAATAAATTATATTTTAATGAACAATGTCATGCCATATTTTATACCATCTCCAACCCGGGGGGGGGGGCAAATGACCATAGGCCAAACATAACCTTTTGACAAAAAATCATCTCCAACCGAGGGAGCCAAATGCCAAGTTTGAAATTCTGGCGCTGGAGGGATGGGCTAGCTAGAAATGGCCAGCGGGGGTATTGGCCCAATGGGATCCACAAGCCCTTTGGCCTAGCCCTCGGTTGAACATGATTTTTGTGTCATTCCGAGTTATTTTTAGCTAAATGACCTTTTAGGTGGGTCTGTTGGAGATTGCCTAAAAAACTTAGTAAACCCCTTTAAAAAACTTAGTAAACCTCTATTGTCGAGTTGTGCTACTTTCTATTCCGTTCCAAGGACTGCTTTACAAACAATTCAGGGCTAAAAATTCACCATTTCGCTTTCGGACTTTTTGAGAGAGGGGGAGAGAGAGAGAGAGCAATGGTGTTAAAACTGCAGCCAGAAACTTTTTCCTATTGTATTGAATTTTCGAAGAGCTTCCTTTCCACTTTTTGATATATCAGCAGCTGCAAGCAAAGCATAGAGCTTTTTATTCAGGAGCAAAAACCCAGAACAATTTCCATGGGAAGAGTCTTGGATTCCAATTTCTTAGCTCTCACTGCCACTGTCACTGTAACCTCTCTCTCTCTCTCTAAAAGCTTTCTGCTTTCTGTTTTGTATATCTTTGTTCCTATTGGGTTGAATTTTCTCTCTAGAATATCTGCAATATGGTTTTTTTGTTGATTAAGGTTGGGTATCAGTTGTTGTTCTTCATAGTCACTGCTCTTCTCAAGTTCGACAAAGTCACCGACTTTGCTGGTAATTCTTCTCTCTGAACTGAATTTATTTCCTGAGAATTTGATAGTTAATTAACTTAGGGGAGTAGTGAATTTGGATTTCAAAGGATTTTAATGGATTTTTTTAAGTGACAGATTTCAAAGGATTTTAATAGATTCTACAATTCCATATGGATTTTGACAGATAATTATGTATTTCTATTATAGATTTGTATGGATTTGTATGGATTTCCTTCATGGATTTCTTAGGATTTCTTTTTTGACTCCTACAACATAAATTCTTTTCTCGGTGCACAATCTGAAAAAGACATAAGCATATGTATATTTATATGGAAATATAAACCAATCAAATATGTCTTTTCTTTCCCTTTCTCATTTGAATTGTGATTTCTTTACAAAAAAATAATTTTAACTAATCAAAACAAGTAGTGCTTCTTAAATCAAATGTCTCAAAATTAACCCTTTTCCCTCAACAATTGGTTAGTTCATAATGTGTTATTCAGTCTAAGTACAATTACCAATATAAATAGGCTTTGGAAGATGCGTGCACCCTTGCACTAACATGATTACACGAAAAAGAACAGAAAGCTTGAATTGGCAATAAGACTCTTAGTATTAATTTCCAAGAGTTCAATTAAAATGGTA
>JAOTRO020000019.1:188226-199935 GCA_028566515.2 Pyracantha coccinea | reverse complement strand
GAAATTGTGCTACAAGGTACAAGTTTTCTTAACACTGAGAACCATCCAATTCATGTGCATGGACACAACTTTTTTATAGTCGGTATGGGCTTTGGGAACTTCAATGCTGCCAAGGATCCGGCAAAGTACAACCTCATTGACCCTCCGGAGAGAAACACGGTGGCAGTTCCAACCGGAGGATGGGTGGCGATTCGATTCAAGGCCGACAATCCGGGAGTTTGGTTCATTCATTGTCACCTTGAAGAGCATACTTCGTGGGGTCTTGCCTCGGGGTTTATTGTCAAGAATGGTCCAAAACCGTCTCAGTGTGTGCTTCCTCCCCCTGACGACCTTCCCTTATGCTGAGATTTTTGCATAGACGACTCGATTTAGTATTTGTTGTATAACGAAGGCTTTGAACTGTTAACTTCTTTTTTGTGGACATATATACCTTATCTAATATATAGGCTTTGTACTTTTGGTATTAAGGACCGCACTACAGAGTTTTATGTGTGTTTGACATATTTTCACTGTACACACGTTATAATCGAAAATGAATAAAATAAAGTAGTAAAATTGTTGTTGTTTTTTTTTTAAATCTCTCCTTTCAATCCCATCTTTTGGAGAACTTACCTGGTATGGTCCAAGTACGTGCGTGAGGAGTTAGATTGGCAAGTTTTTGTGTATCTTTTGGCTCTAGGATCTCAAAGTAGCCGGATGAACATAACAGGATCAGTTTTCTTTAAGAAAATAATAATATGACTACCAAATGGTTAAAAAAAACTTGGAAATAATTATAAGGTGATAAAGCGAAATGATTGTTACATTGAATGAGATTATTGTTACATAAGTTTGGTGGACCGATCTATCTAAACTACTATAGTCAATTCCATGTTTTATCTACTGTTTAGCAATCTTTAAACCCTCTCTTACAAAACAATTTTTTTAATGATGGTTTGGAAGCACTTCTAAAATGATTAAAAATGGTCGGAAAAAAATATTTTTGAGTCCTAAAAGCACTTGAAGTGCTTTCTACAAGAAGTACATACTTCAAATGTTTTTCTAAGTTTCACTTGCATTTTTACCAAAGATTGGTCCCCAAAAAATTTCACTAAAAACACTTTCAACTATTTTAAAATCACTTTTGAGTAATAGTAATTTATTTACAATAACAATTAATCTATCATACAAGATATATAATTTGTGATAAAAATAAAATAAGAAAGAGGAAAGGCTGAGAGATTGAGAAGCATATTTGCTTTCACAAACTAAAGTGAGAGGCACGCAGCTTTTTCTATTTGGAACTACTGCCAGCTTTCGAGTGGTACGCGTGCATTAGCTACTTACCACTGGCAAATGCGACATGGAAAGTTCCGTAAGGTTGCTTAATAGGACAACTCTAACATCACATGAGACCAACGTAAAATAAAATAAGATAAAATTCATGATAATTTTACGATTTTGTATAAAGTCACTTGCGAATGACGACGTGATCAGAGAACCTTACTGAAAATTTTCACCGTTAGAACACAGTAATTATAGATAGTGAGGAAATTTCACTTGGAAAGCTGAAGCGTGACCGTTTAAGAAGTCTTTTATTCACTTTCTGCAAGGCAACAAAGACTCTGTGCGCTTTATGTGATGCCTTTGGTCACTCTGAAGTCAAAATTCCACTGCATTAAAATAATGACTAGGTGTTTTTGGCAAAAGATTAAAGAATTGCCGAGGTGGTTTCGAGGTTCTCCCTTCTCTCGTCTTTCCAATGTCCTATATGTTGTCAATGCCAATAACAAATTGTTAGTGGGGACCTAGTTGATGAATTGGTTAAAGGGAGAAAGGAATAAAAGATAAAGTTGCACATAAACACACACAAAATCGCTTAAAATCGATGATGAATTTGCTAGATTGGTTGTTTACGATGGAGCTATCGCCGTGCTATTTAGCCTATGGGTTATTTAAGCATGTGTGATTTGTTGCTGGATTTGGGGACTCCAAACCCCAATGGTTGCTTGATTTCTCTGTAACGTTTTACATATTTTCACAATACGAGAGAATCTGTGGTATCTCCGAGTGTATAGAAACGGTTATAAAGCAACTTCTCCAAGCATATCAATTTAGCATTTTCAGTATTCTTGAGTGTATACACAGTTGCAAGGCAATTCTCTTAGTGTAACAATTCATAATTTGTGGTATATCCGAGTGTATATACACGATTACAATACAAGTTATCTTTTTGTATATCAACGCAGAGTCGGTAGTAGCCTCAAGTAGGCACGTTTAAAAGGCACATTATTCATGTATATCAATGCATATATACAGTCTAAGTATACACATGTGGTTACAAGTAAATTCTCTGATTGTATCAATGGAGATTGAAGTATCCTCGAGTGTATACACACAAGTAGATTATCCAGGTGTTATCTGATGAGCATAATAGGGACCAAAGTTAATAGTTGAATTCTTCTAAGTTTCTTACTTAATTTCCCTATGAATGATTAGTTCATGATACCAATGCTAATCTCCACCAACTTTATCCACATTTTATAGATAGATATAGCACATATGTTTGATCTTTAGATCTATAAACACAGAACCAGAGATAGCAAACTAGCAAACAGCCAAACCATTCCCAACCCCACACCCTTTCCTTTTCTTTCCTTTTCTTTCATCTCCTCCAACATGCACACCACTACCTCCATCCACTTTAATTCCTTTCACCCTCCTCCTCAAGTGCTCCATTGTTGATTGATAGTACCAAAAAAAGACCTAAAAACCAAAAGTATAAACAAACCCAAATGTTCTTCACCACCTTCTTCTTCCTCTGCATTCTCTTCCCTGCCTTCCCGGGTCTCCCCAACCCGGACGCGGCTCCCACCCAGTCATTCCTCCCAAACCGAACTCCCTCCCCACCCGCTACAATCCCTGCATTCCCAGAACAATCCGACTTAGTCGGGTGCCCGCTGCACCTCCCCAATGAGCTCTTCCATGGCATCAAGTCCGCATGCTCCGCCACCAAAGGCGATGCCTCAGGTCACTTGCAGCGTAGCAGGTGCTGTCCTGCGCTGGCCTCGTGGCTCTACTCTGCCTACTCTGACACTGCTCTTGGCAGAGTAGGCAGGGTGGGCCCAGCAGTGGCCGGTCAGCCTTATGATCCGCCACTGCTGCCGGACGACACGGAAACTTGCGTTCAGGACTTGGGAAAGGCGCTGAAAAGCAGAGGTATCGAGCTAATCAAGCCGAATGAGACCTGTGATGTTGTGTACTGCTATTGCGGGATAAGATTGCACCCCTTGAGCTGTCCCGAGGCCTTTTCGGAGAACGAAAGAGGGACGCTTGTTGGGGATGAGAAGGTGAAGAAGTTGGAGCGAGATTGCTTGAGCAGCGGAGCCAATGGCAATGGGTTTCCTGGTCTTGGTGGCTGCTCCAAATGCTTGCACAGTCTCTACAATGTAAGTTCCTTTTCTATGTAATTGTAAAGTTTCTGTCTCTGTTTTATTTATTGTAGCTTGTAGGCTGCATCTTTTGTTCCTATTTCCACAAAAATGAAGAAGAAGAATTGAATAGGGTTTCTTCTGGTTCTTCTTTCTAATTTGGAAAGTGTTAATTTTTTAGTGTGCCGAAAACACGGCCTATTGCATCAATTGACATGATACAAATTGCTGGATTTTTTTTTTCAAGTATCAAATCACTGAAATTATAACATTTTAGTGTACTCAGTTTCCAGCACACTGAAAATTTTATCCTTTAAATTAATAACGTTTAGAAATAGTAGACGCGCCTAGAGACACAACTTGACTACTTACATATATTTGTACTCAAATCATTGTGTGATAAATATGCAAAAGTAGCTCTTGAAAACCACTAAGATAAAGTTCTACACATGTCAAACCAACGAGGAACTCCTTACAGAGCGAAGACAAGTATTTTCGATGGAGAAGTCCTATCATTGTAGAAAATTGACTATATTAACAGTATACTGATACTGTCATTTGAGAGCGTTTCCGAACCTTTATTTATTTCGGATTTTTGTTGTTGTTTTGGATTGAGATTAGTTAGTTAGGTTCTTTTATTCGTTTGGAATATTGCTGACTCTTCAAAGCAAGGTTAATGTGTAACAGTATTTGTATGCCAGCATGAATTTGATTTGGATGCAGCACCAAACCCTTGTTTCTTCAAGCAATGACTATCGCTTTCTTACTTACTTTCCTCTAACTAGAAAACTTGATTGCGAATCAGCTTAACAAGAAGAAAACTTCCAATTCAAGCAACTTAGGGGACAGGACCACCAAAATGCACAACAAAGATTGTCAGCTGATGGGTCTAACTTGGCTCCTTGCCAAGAATCGGACGGCTTACATCCACACAGTTACATCCGTGTTTGGGGCTATCATGGTAAGCACCGACGGCTCTGATCCTCGGTCGTGTACGCTCAACAGCGATGGACTGCCTCTCGCTGTCGATTCTTCTGAAATTTCTGATCAGTCCTCGTCCAGCATCCTCGCAGCTTCCGTCTCGTTCTACATTGTAATGTCACTTTCTTTGTCTTTTATGTTGCAGCTTGCCCTATGCTCCATCCAAAACTAGTTGAGATTCACAAATATTATGACCCGTGATGCATTGTTAGTTTTTAAAGGGGAGGGGTTTTGTGGGGATCGAACCCACAACATGGTTAATAGGCATCATTATTTCTCGTCATTGCAGTAAAACGTCATTTGCTGTATTTCTTTTATGTACTCTTGTAATTGTTCTACGTTTTATGACATGCCCAATTGCCCCATGCATTGGATACTTCATACGTTTATGGGCAACTAAAAGAAAAACTTGTGTAGGACAGTTGGATTACGTGTTGTGTCAGAATGCTTTCGCAAAAACACACCCTCATGAACTTTGGGGGTCTCATCCGACCCCTCTAATCCAACATTATTTGTGGAGAGAGTACTTGGTTCCATCCGATCCCTCTAATCCTACACTATTTGTGGAGAGAGACTACTATGCACTCCCGGAATGCCATCATGGCGTCCGAACACTGGAGCATAGATCCCAAGAGTTCAGCGGGGGGTTTGGTATAGCAACTCACGTTCGTTTGCGCTGCTCTCCTGTCTGTGAAAGGCACGGAGCGGCCTAATTCAAAGAAAAAGAAGTAGATGTAGGTAAGTTATTCTCTAATTTGTGAGAGATGTCGCACCACGATAGCCGTACCGAAGATTTGTGAGGAATTTTTGTCCAAAAACTAGTAAGCCATATGTGGAACCAAGCTAACATGTCCGAAAGAACTGCCGTTTTGTATTGAAGAGAGAAATTATGGAGACTGCACGTAACCTATTTGGTGGCATTATTTTTGTGACAGTTGTGTTCTTCACGGGAAATTTCTGAAATGTCAACTTCGCCCAACGGGGGGGCCTTTGTCTTCTAGGGTTCGTGTTAGGCATAAGGTATGGGATTGAGCGAGCGGTGTGGAGCCTACATAGAATTTTCGATTATTTTGAATATAATAAAATTGAAAATCTAAGTGCTTGAAGTATATGGAAGTGCTTTTGAATAGGTGATTATCCACAAAACATTTTTATGATCCGAAGCATTTTCAAGTTTTTATGTCAAACATTGCAAAAAGAGTGTAGTTGTTTGAAAATGTTTTTGAACATTTCAAAAATAATGCAAGTAGTGGTTTACCCTATCGGTTAAGACTTTCTTCTTTAATCCATTGCGTCATGAGTTCGAACTTTCACTCTTTCGTTGAGTGTAAATTAGTGTAGAATATCACTTGTACAAATAAAAACAAGAATAATGCTAGGAGACTACATTAGTAGACAAAATTTTATAAATTAAATGACATGGAAGTTGATGATTGAGTTATTACTTAAGCATTGATAAACGTGTTTATTCATATGATGACAAACCATTTAGTTTGCAAATTTTGTCTATAAATATAATCTCTCTAACGTTACGTGAAAAACAAATTGAAACATGTCGAGTGTTTGATTCTAAACTAACCTGAACCTATTGATAATTGATCCATTATATTTATGTTCGTGCGATCCATTTATATGATGGGTTGGGCTTGGTTGGGTTAGGGTCATGTGCTTTGAATGCTCAGTCAAGCCATCATTCGGTTCATAACCATTTGGACCAAAGAAATTTACGGTTCAGACCCATTATGTCAGTTTTATTTCTTGACGGAGATGGCGTATTTCATGCCAATATTGTCAGAAACGCTTTTAGTTTTCAAAGTAATTTTAAATACGAATATCAATTGGTTGAGGATGGATTCAAATTTAAATTCATCCATTTATGAAAAGAAAAGGTTAAAATTTGTTTTCCATTCTTTAAAACGAAATAATCTCACGCTACCCTCTTCTGTAGCCCCGATTATTTCTTCAATTTTTTAAATTATTTTTATAAAAATGTGTAATAATTACTATGATATTTTCTTCAGTTCGCTAAAGAAATAACTTAGAGAACTTTCTTAGGCATGCGCAGCAGCACAGGCTGATCGGGGATGTAGACTGGAATAATTTAGTGCTCCTACTCCTACAAAAGCTGAAAAATTAAGGGTTATCCAGCAGTGGACATAGAAAAGCATGTTGTCCTGGGAATATTTTCACCCTGTGTGCTGAAATTAAACTGAATGCCCTCGTTCTTGCCATTATCTGACAGCCTAATATTTTTTTTTATAAACGATAGCGTTAGAGTTTAAATTGTTAAACGTTAGGGAGGAGGAAGGCTAGTGGGTTTAAGCCCGCATCAGGGTGCATCAGTACTTTACTGCCAAATCAACGTCCGCTCTAACAGAGCCTATTGGATATTGGTACTTTAGAATTTGTTGGGCCTATTGGCAGAATAGTTGGAGGCCCATTGCATGTTTATCAATCGTAATTCAGGTGTGTCAGAGCAGTATCTCTGTCTCTTCATGTTTTATTATCCCTCAGCCGGAAACGAAAGCAACTTTGGATTGCGCTTAATTCAAACAAAGTTGATTAAGGTCTCACCCACCCGTTGAGAGCTAGAACAATGACAGATCCATGATTCTAACTTCAAAGGGTCTTAAACAATTACATTTTCTTTTAAATGGAAATAACGTGCAGCGCACAAAAGTTTTCACTATTCTAAATTTGGCATTTCGTCCAGCATTTAGTTTGCATGTTGTTCCCTGTCGAGCCATGTTGCATTCATGCTAATAGATGTCAACATTTGCCGAATGTTGTAGATAGGTCTTACATAATTCTATTCAATGACTCTACCAAGTACTACCGAGATCCCATGCCGAGTGGCGCATGCAGACCCATCTTACTGAGAGATGTTGATGCATCCTGCTGAGTGTTATCTAAATATGCCAAACATGCGTTTCATCGAACATTTAGTGAGCACAAAAGGGTCCCTAAGGACCTTTACTAGCTTTCTCCTGACCTTAGGAGGGTCCCAAGATCACCCTGGGTCGCTGTGTGGATCCACCCTAGCCTTGGCTATGGAGTCGTCTTCACTCCAGCTAGGGCTATTCCTTTGAAACCAAATTGAGTTTTGATTTCTTATTTGAATTATAGTAGTTAAAAATATGACCGCACAAAAGAAAACACATCAATTGCCTTGTTCTTTTGTCAGCCTCCCTTTCAAGTGATAACAAATGCACCGGTATCTAAAACACTAAATTTCTTCACTTAGGTTTAGCATTGTAAACTATAGTAGTGTGCTTTGCTTCATATACTCAAGTCCGAATCCCTTTTACGCGGTAGAATGAACATAAGATGTGTATGAAATAAATAAATATAAACATTAATTTTCAGAATTTTTACACGCAGAGTAAAACATTTTCAATAAAGAATCTTTTCTGGTCATTGCTGACGCAAATTTCTATTACCAATTCAACAACCTTTGAACAAAAAGACAATCCAGAGTGTTCAGAAGACAAAACCACAACCAGTTGGAGTTACAAAGAAGGCCGAGCTGTAATGTAGTAAGGCTCACATTAACAAATCTGCACCCCCACTCAAAACGAACTGAGGCTCCGCAAAGACTGTTTGTCCTGACCTGGATTCATGCTTATCTTGAGGTTGCATGAACCATGAAGGGTCTAATACATGTGTAAGGGGATCGACGGTAAAGATCGAGCCATCTGAACGGTCAAGATGGGTTCAACCCCTGCGGCTGTACACGCGTTGCTCTCTGCTTTCTCTTTGCTTTTTGATAGCCTATGCAGGTATCATACATTACACATACTTCGAAGGGGGCCCATTTCACCTTCTTTTCTTTTTTTTTTGTGAACGGGCCCATTTCACTTTACACTACCATATAAACCCTACTCCTCCTCTCCCCTCATCACAAAGCATTTCTTGCTTTTGCTTATGTTTCGCTTAGCGTCTTTCCTTTTCTTTCTAGCTGTTTTTGCTCTTAATTTCCTCCCTGATCTCATGGCTGCCTCCGTCGATCCCCTTGTCGTCGGCCGAGTGATCGGCGATGTCGTGGACATGTTCGTCCCCACCGTGAGCATGTCTGTCTACTTTGGTTCCAAGCATGTCACCAATGGCTGTGACATCAAACCTTCAATGGCCATCAACCCACCCAAAATCACCGTCTCTGGTCACCCTGGCGAACTCTACACCCTGGTTCGTGCTTTTTCACCTCCTGCACACCTAGATCAACTCGATCCTTTTGCATGCATGAGTAAAATTTATATTTTTCACATTTTTTGTGTGCATATATATACATATATTCCTGATAAAATTGTTCATGCAGGTGATGACTGACCCTGATGCTCCGAGTCCGAGTGAGCCAAGCATGAGGGAGTGGGTCCATTGGTGATGATCAACTACTTCTTCTTGCATGAATTGCGTTTTAGTTTATTTACCTTAGTTTGACAGAGTTTTTGTTTGTCAATCTTTCTTAATTATTGGACCCAGAAAAATTAACTTCATGCACACTGTTTGTGATTTCAGGATCGTGTCTGATATCCCTGGAGGAACAAACCCTCTCAGAGGTAAATTACAATACGAAGAGAGAAAGAAAAAAAAGTTGAATCTCTTCCTACCTGTTTATTTTACCGTTTTCAAATCTTTATTTTTCTTTGTTGCAGCTTTTTGCATGCATGCAACACTGTAACAAGGGTTCTTACGGATACACAAATATGTACACACATAAATCTTCGAGCAGAAACTTTATTCCATTCTTTTCACTGTCAAAGAGAGAATCTCTGGCAAAACTCTCGTTTCCAAGTGGAATCATTATGCATGTCTTTGGCTTCAAATGTTATCAGATTATTTATGAAAAACATCATAAATTTTTTTCAGGGTTACATCACCTCATCTGATGTCCCCATATTCTCTAAAAACCGTGCATGTTTTCACTCCTATACCTCATAAGCATCTGTCACTAGCCGCAAAACTGCCCTAATTGGGTATAACAATTTACCATAACCACGTGTCGTGTATCATGCCTTTTCAATTTGTCAATGTTTTTTTTTTTTTCGCACAATTCTTTTTCTTTTTTTTAAGCACTCGAATTAAGAATAAAATACTTTTTAAATTTTTTCCTAAATGGTGTTTTTGTCTTTGCATGGATAGCAAAGACGACACGTAGTTCATCCTGGGAACACCTTTGCTCTTAATGACACGTACGTGCCACTTGTCAAGGTTACCTTGTTGATGTGGTAACCTCACCCACGTGGCACAAAAAAAATTTCAATACCAAGCTCTCAAATTAATTTTGATTTTTTTTCCTAACAAAAAAAGCTAAATTTTGGTTTAAATATAAAACAATAACATGTAATAAGACTAATAATATGACCTTACAATCAATAAGTAAAATAACAAAATAATTATTGCAGGGAAAGAGATACTGCCGTACGTTGGTCCGAGGCCACCAGTGGGAATTCACCGCTACATTCTGGTGCTGTTTCAGCAGAAGGCTCCGATGGGGTTGGTGGAGCAGCCACCCTCTCGTGCCCGTTTCAACACCCGCTTCTTTGCGGCGCAGCTCGACCTTGGACTGCCGGTTTCCACCGTCTACTTCAACTCACAGAAGGAGCCAGCAAACAGGAGGCGCTGAGCGTTTTCATATATAACTAGGGCGGATGGTGTGGTGTTGTTTTCACCAAGGAATAAGAAGATAGAATTAATTGGTGAATAAAAGATGGGAGTCTGGCTTTAATTAGAGTGTGTAATGAAGCTAGTATTATTTATAATATGTAATGCATGCATGTTAATTATTATATGAAGCTAGCAAAACTGGGGTGGATCTTTCTCTATGGGGTTGGGATTTTGGGTGCTTTTGGTATGTATGTGCAGAAACTGTCTCACTCTTAATTATAAGTCTTTTCCCTATTTTAGTTGGGCTTTAATTTGAAGATTAAATGATGTTGTTGTGTTCATTGCTTCTAATTTAAGGATAATTAAGAAATGGGTAAAAGTCGATAATGACTTGATTTTTATTTAATGGTAAGGTTTGACTTAAAGAAAGAACTTTCTTTGCATGTCGGACGATTGCCTAAAAAGAAATTTCACATTATTTTGGTTAAAACCAATGTTTGCACGTCAGACGGCAGTTAGACGTAACGTTTACTGGAAGTTAGACGTAACGTTTACTGAGATAAGAAAGGCCAGTTAAACGTATGCCAGTTAGGCATAACGTTTACTGAGATAAGAAAGGACGCGAGTTAGACATAACGTTTACTAAGATAAGAAAAGCCAGTTAGACGTATGCCAATTAGATGTAACGTATACTGAGATAAGGCAGGCCTGTTTGATGTAACGTTTACTGAGATAAGAAAGGCTTGTTAGACGTAACGTTTACTGGGGTATAAGAAATAACTTTCTATGCATGTCGGACATCCGTCAAAAAAGAAATAACTTTCTGCACATGTCAGACATCAGTTAAACGTAACGTGGACTAAGATAAGAAAGGTCAGTTAGATGTAACGTTTACTGAGATGAGACAGACCAATTAAACATAACGTTTACTGAGATAAGAAATAACTTTCTATGCATGTCGGACGCTTGTCAAAAAAGTAATTTCACCTTTGTGGTCTTATTGTGCATGTCTGACGCTTGTTAAAAAAGAAACTTCACACGGTAATTAAGGCGACATCAATATCAAGAAAGAAATTTTTATGCATGTTGGATGCTTGTTAAAGAAGAAATTACACAATTACTGTAGTCAGAAAGAACTTTTTGTGCATGTTGGACGCTTGTCAAAGAAGAAATTTCACACAGTAATTAAGACGATATCAATATCGAGGAGGAAATTTTTATGTATGACGAACGCCTGTCAATGATGAAATTTCACAATTACTGTGATTAGAAATTTTTTTTGTGCATGTCGATCATGTGGTCACGATAAAAAATCTTTCTTTGCATATCAAATGCTTGTCCAAAAAGAAATGTTACGTACGTTACTATTGTCAGAAAAAACTTTATGCACATGTATGACATCTATTTTACGCACGATAATTTAGATGACATCAATAACTAAATAAAAATTTCGCGCATAATAAAACACTATTGTGGAAGAACTTTTTATACATACCAGAAGCATGTCAAGAATGGAATTTTCACTCTGCTTTGACAAACTCTCATCAAGAAATAACTTCAACTCCCCGAAGGAGCCGGGGAACAGAAGGCCCTCAGCGTTTCCATTGAATGGAGTGGTGTTGTTTCTTTACTGTGGATTTAATTATAGTATGTTTTAGTGAAGCTTGTATTTCATGTAATGTAATGCATGCATGTTAATTATATATGAAGCCAG
>JAOTRO020000019.1:148973-165262 GCA_028566515.2 Pyracantha coccinea | reverse complement strand
CTCCCTTACAATTTGTATGGAATTAATTGTGTAAATCAAACATTCAAATAGGGGTGTTTTGGGCATCAAAATTTTTTAAATGTGTAAAGTCAAATATAATTAATGAATTTGCTGATGTGGAATCTAGTCAATGAGTTTTATGTGGAGAAAAATAAGTTTCAGGAACTAAAGTCATACTTTCAGTTTTCTTTTTTACAGGCTCACCAACCTGCTTTCTCCAAACAAACAAAAAAATTAATTAATGATATAATCGCAATTTAAATTTTCAATAAACTTACGAATTGGAACATGCCATAAAAAATTTAAAAAAATTAACAAAGAAGAAAAATTGCTGATAGGAAAAGAAAAGAAAAAAGAAATCAAATAGTAACTCAAAAGAAACCAAAAATAAGAACATAACTGCCAAACAACTCAAGTTAAGAGCATTTTCACATACCACGTTCACGAGAATATACATCATTTTATGAATGTGCAAAAGAATATTGGAAGGGTGTGACTACGTGCATGGTAATACGTATGTACTCAATTAAATGTTTTTAGATTTACTTACGTGCTTCACAAGTTATCTATTATTTCATGCATAAAGTATATTACAATATGACAAATTTCCTAAAAAAATTGAAGTTTAGAGTTGGTAATTAAGATGTCATAATTAAAAGTGATTTTAACCAAGGGGATTTAGTGGATATGGAGTTTTGACATGTTTATTTATTTATTAATATATTTGGTAAAACATATGCGAGGAATACATATGTATATGGTAACAAATTAAGTGTGTTCTAAAAACATATGTAAGTAAATTTGCATATGTTTCCATTTCTTCTTGTTTTCATTTTTTGTTTTTTGTTTTTGGCAAGTTCGTTGTGTTAATATTTGCTATTTGGTGGACCGATACGATGTACTTGATGTCAATGACAATGTACAATGGAAATAGGGATGAATGTGGAAAATAAACAAATATCAAAATTATTAGGACATTTCCATTTTTTCTTGTTTTTAAACTTGTAAAGTAATTTAAAGTAAAGATAGAAGTTGAAACTATATAATTGAGCATCGAGCAGATCATGTGTATGTCCTAATTTTGGCTAAATTCATGGATAGTCTGCTCTTATACCATGTTACAATATATGTCCATCTCTAAATTGATTGTCAATGGATACAGAGTCCCAATGTCATGTAAACTCTCATGCAAAGATGTTTAGGGGGTGTAGTCAAATTAAGATTTGGAAGGATTTTAAATGATTTTAGAATCAGGATATAGTCAATTAAAATTTTAAAAAACTTTGAAATCATATTGTAGTCGAAGTATGATTTAATAGGATTTAAAGAATACATCCAAATCCAAGTGTAGTAATTAAGATTTTAAAAGATTACATACAAATATGTTGGTATTCAAAATGTTAAGATTATGAAAGATATCATTAAGTAAGAGATTTTGTAGAATTTAAATTGAATTTTATGCTTAACAAAGAATAAAGAGAATCCTATTTCCACCCTTAAGATTTCTTTACAAGCTTCTCTCTCAAGTTGACTTCTCTCTTTCACCACCTTCAGTTGCACACTAATATGGTAACGTCAAACTTCAGCTCCAACTTCAAGTCAATAAAGAAAAAGAAAAAAAAAGGTTTATTTTCATTAAATAACAAAAATTAAATATAAATTTTGATAAAAGTACCTTCAAATGATTAAATTGAATATGTAATCTAACATCAATTTTTTTTTAAATTTTAATCTTTTACAAGGACTAATGTTCAAAAATCTCAAAATTATATTCAGCTCATCACTCATTCTTCACTCTCACTCACTCTTCTTTTCTATAAAAACGACACTCTCCTCTCAACACCATACCCTCTCTCTCTCTGTCTCTCTGTCTCTCTGTCTCTCTCTAAATTTCTTCTGTAGCTGGGCTGCTGGAAGATGAGAACTCCTTTGTGCATGCTTCTAGGTTTTCTTGTGATACAGTGCTTCGCGCATGCGGCGGAGCACAATGGAGCTTCAGTTCTTGAGCCGGAGAGTGTGAAATTGGACACAGGTGGGCTGAGCAGAGCCAGCTTCCGCAAGGGTTTTGTATTCGGAACGGCGACGTCCTCTTACCAAGTCGAAGGCATGGCCAACAAGGACGGTCGAGGGCCCAGCATTTGGGATGCATTTGTTAAAATTCCCGGTAATTACATGTACAGGTTTTATTGAACAAATTTGTTTATTTAATTTCAGTTTGCAGTACTATCAGAAAAATAATAGTTATATATATATAATTTTTTTTTTGTTGAATATTTATTTTTTATTTGGATATAGGAATTATTGCAAATAATGGTACAGCAGATGTTGCTGTGGACCAGTATCACCGATACAAAGTAAGTTTGTTTTTCTCCCATCATAAATTTATCGAAAAAAAGATTATTTATAGGAAAATAGATTATTTAGCTTGCATATTTCTTTTATTTGTTGTCTTTCCGCTTTAATTGACTTTTTTGTGTGTACAAATTAGAAAGAAATTAAAGAGACTCATCTGCCTTTTGATGTATTCAGCTTGCATATGTTGAAGCAGTTGTAAAAAACAGAGGATGCATAAGCCTAGTGACAAACATGTACAGATATATTGACCAAACCTCTACGGTTTCACAAACAACCTTCACAAGTGTAAAAAAGCAAAGGTTTAAAACACGATGAAGAAGTTGCTAGTGATATCTCAATCTAACCACGCACTACATGCTTGTTAACTTCTTTATGTGATAAGGCGTGATTGGTTTAAGATAATGGCGCAGTATTAATTGTCCAGTTGAATGAAAGTCCTTGTTGCGACATAGAGCAAAAGAGCCTGTTGCCCATTTTAAGTTTCAAACACAAAACTAAAGCAAATTCAATGTAGATATTGATTGTGGTTGATTTTTTTAGGTCTGAAGTTAGGAAAATGAAAGTCTAGTTTTGTTGTTACAGGACGATATTGATCTCATGGCAAGCCTAAATTTCGATGCCTATCGATTCTCAATATCATGGTCCAGAATTTTTCCAAGTAATGATCATAATCTCTTTCATGCCTTTTTCATTTCTCAAATTTATTTTCTTCTAAACTTCTGTTTCTTAATTTATGAAGATGGCACTGGGAGTGTAAATTGGAAAGGAGTTGCTTACTACAATCGATTAATTAACTACTTGCTCAAAAGAGGTAAATGCCATGAAACTTTTGGAACGGAGAGTTCCGATCATCTAACAACGCATGACATACATTGCTGATCAAATGGTGGTCTTTATGATTCTATGCCCGGAGGGTAAAAAGTGAAGATGTCGTGTTTTTGTGGTTAAAACGCTGATGTATGACATGCATTGCTGTATGATAGAATTTTCTCTATGCTAAGATGGCGGTTTGAAGTAAGAACTACAGATTATGCAGCTATGATCTTTGATTTTATGTCTTGTTGTTCTGTAGGCATTACTCCATATGCAAATTTATATCATTACGATCTTCCCCTAGCTCTTGAGAAGAAGTACTTGGGATTGCTAAGTGACAAAGTGGTGTAAGTACTTTGAAAATTCTATCAAACTTTATCGTCATCCAAGATCGTATTTTCTACTAAATTGTTATAAAAAAAACAAACTAGCAAGAGTAGTACTGGAATCTGAGATGTGGTTCAATTTTGGCAGGAAAGATTTTGCTGATTATGCAGACTTTTGTTTCAAGACGTTTGGAGACAGAGTGAAGAACTGGATGACCTTCAATGAGCCTAGAGTGATTGCTGCTCTTGGATATGATAACGGATTCCACGCTCCAGGACGATGCTCTAAAGCATTTGGAAACTGCACGGCTGGAAATTCAGCAACCGAGCCTTATATTGCTGCTCATCATTTGATTTTGTCACATGGAGCTGTTGTTCAGAGATACCGCAAAAAGTATCAGGTAAAAGAAACTATTTTGTCTTAAAATGCTGGTTTATATATCTCATTTGGAGTATTCAAATGAAATGAGTAATGTGCATTCTTCAGAAAATACAAAAAGGAAGGATTGGCATTCTCTTGGATTTTGTTTGGTATGAGCCTCTTACCAGATCAAAGGCTGACAACCTTGCAGCTCAAAGGGCCAGAGACTTTCATGTCGGATGGTAACTATACGTAATGAGTTCTATTCTCTGAAAGTTTACAACAGAGAAATCATAACTAAAAAAATTGTCGGATTGGATTTTCGTAGGTTCATCCACCCGATTGTTTATGGAGAGTATCCGAAAACAGTCCAAGAAATTGTTGGTGACAGGCTGCCTAAGTTCACCAAAGAGGAGGTTAAGATGGTGAAGGGTTCAATGGATTATGTTGGAATCAACCAATATACTACTTACTACATGTATCACCCAAAACCATCAAAATCAATTTTCTTGGGGTACCAGCAGGATTGGAATGCAGGATTTGCTTGTAAGATGTTTTCCTCTCTCTACCTTAGATGCTTGTTTGAGGTTGCTTTTATAAGGAGTACTTATGCTCATAAGTGCTTATGCTAGAAGTGGTTTCATTAGATACAAGTTGAAATTTTCTTTTAAATCCAAGTGTTTTCACAAAAGCAATTGGAAGTACTTTATGAAGAAGCATCTAACAAGTGTTTTTCCATAAAGCGTTTCTATGAACCCAAAAACACTTCTAACTCTTTTCTGCCAAATGCATACAGAATTGCTTTTGATTGTCAAAAAAATGTTCTCTCTTTCCAGAAGCAATACCAAGCTCATAAAGTGCTCCTATAAACCCAAAAACACTTCTAACTTGTATGTATTTCATGCAATTTGCAGATGCAAAGAATGGAGTGCCTATTGGTCCTAGGGTAACTTAATTATGATCCAATCACAATAGTTCGTTTCACTTCAAAGTTTCAAAATCATAGCATTATTCATTGAAGATAATTTGAACATTTTGCAGGCATATTCTTATTGGCTGTACCAAGTTCCATGGGGTTTGTACAAAGCTGTTATGTACATAAAAGAGCGTTATGGAAACCCACTAGTGATTTTATCTGAAAATGGTAGCACAACAAGAAAACTACAACTTGTTACTAAATAGTTTTCCTTTTTTTCTTTCGTAGTTGTGAATCAGTTGGTGTTCTTTGATTTGCAGGAATGGACGACCCTGGCAATGTGACCCTTGCGGAAGGATTGCGCGACACGACAAGGGTCAACTTCTACAGGAGTTACATAACTCAACTGAAGAAGGCAGCAGATGATGGAGCCAATGTGATGGGCTACTTCGCTTGGTCGTTGCTGGACAACTTTGAATGGAGGCTGGGATACACTTCCAGATTTGGCATTGTCTACGTAGATTTCAAAACCCTCCAGAGGTACCCAAAGATGTCCTCCTACTGGTTCAAGAAGCTACTTACCAGAAACAAGCACTAGCTTGCTTCTAGTCCAAGTTTGGAGAATAAAAATGCAACATTTTGAGTTCTCTGCAGTTGTAACGTCCATTTCGATCAAGAAACCTAGCAAGTATTTTGGTATCTCACATTCTCTATATTTCTGGAAATAATTTGCTTTGAACTCGAGTGATAAACTACTCTGATCTATAAGGGAGGGCATTCAAACTCGGCTATCAGCTATATGCTCTAATCTATTTGGGAGGGAATTCAAACTGGGTTTACAAAATGAGAGGAATTGAATTTGAGTATAAAGGTATAGAGACACTACCTAGTCAATTAACTATGCCATAGAAGGGATTCTAGAAGGAAAACTCATATAGCTCTATGACCAATACAAACACACAAACACTTTTGTGGAGAATCATCAAACACAACAAACAAATGTGCCGATTCCTTAACTATCAAAGCCGAAGACCACCCACTTCGTGAAACTCCTCATAATCTTGATTTGTTCAATAACAAGAGGTGAGTTTTGATTTGGAAGATCCAATTTCAATCCCTTGGTTTGTTGAATAGTGGAAATTTGACCAAATGAAAATTTGCTTTTTTGGAATTTGGCTTCATTAATTTGAATGGAACTCCTCATGAAGACATTTGCCACGTCTGGTGGCTCACTTTATCTTGTGAATCATGTGCCACGTGTATTTTGTGTGGGTACACAACTTGATCTAGTGAATTATGACTAGTCACATGGTCAAACTTTAAATTTCTACCAACAAAATTTCAACGTCTACAAATGTCTCCGAAAATGCTTGCTTGTCTCGTGTTGGAGGTGTAGCTTGAAGTCACTCTTGATCTTTATTTTTCTTCTTCTGTCCACGTATCTATCCCAATAATATCTTGTGATTGGCAAATCTTGAAATTTGATGTTGACATTCTACGTGTGCTTGACATTTGCAAAACCTGTGATTTGGAATTTTGAAAGTCATTCGAACTCTTTGAGTCATCAGTGGAAATGTGGACGCCAGACTTTGCTTTTTTCCCTTTCCATATTTTTCCCAATGGAATTATAGTAAGGCTTGGAGTCTTGGACATTATGGTCGTGCTTGTTGATGCCATTCTCCAAACAGAAAGAAGATCTGTATAATCAATGTGATTATTTCCTACAATACTTTCTGCCACTTCGACACTATATATCAGAAATTTAGATGGTAAGTATCATGAATTTCCATCCTTTGGGAATTATTTATTTATGTATGATTTTTTTTATTATCCAAAATGGTCTCTTTGGCCTCTAATATATAAAATCGATAGAAGTGGTTGTTCACCGTCAACCACTTTGGTCCTTCCATGAAAGTATCCCTTAAATAAAGAAAAATAACAAAACACACTTTCAATTTTGTCAAATCATTTTGGCCCGCTATTTATTAAATTGAGAGTATTTTTGTTATTTTGGTTCTTATTTAACATAGATTTTTGAAAGGACCAAAATAATCGACGGTAGACAAATTTAAAAACCACTTTTATGGATTTCAAATTTCAAATACCAAAGTAAAAAATTATGTCAATCTCAAACTATTTTAGCTAAAAAAACCTTTATTTATTTATGTAGGGCTACCGAAAGTAAAGTTGGATTTGTTTACATATTGTTTACCGCCCCCGGTAACCCTAAACCCTAAACAGAAGATCGAATAGGCAAATTGTTGTCGTGCGTGCGTTTATGATGATGATGAAAGTTGCAGTGAAAGTTGGGAAAATCCTCTCTCCAGTTGTGGTCAGAGCAAGTAACAAAAACCTCACAGCAAGAATTGCTTCTCTTTCCACCGCCACCGCCACCACCTCATCCTCCTCCTTTGGCAACAACCCCTGCGTTGATCTGTATGTGGAGTCCTTTAATGAACCCTTTGGCCACCATGACGATATGTATTCCGATTCCTTGACGGAACCCTTTGGCTCCTGTGACCCTAACAAATGTCTGAAGTCATTGCTCCCGCTGGCCTGGTCCCACGATTCCCTTACTACCCTCAAGCTCATCTGCAACCTAGCAAACCGCGGCTATGAAAGAAGGGAAAAGGAATTCTTCCACACGGCGCTGGTTTGGCTCCACAACAACCACCCCAAAACCCTAGCCTGCAACATCGAGGCTATTGCAGGCGGCGAACGTTCCCAGTTTTCTTTTGGCAGTTTAAAGGACTTCGTCATTATTCTGTACCGGCTTCTTCTTCCAGAAGGAGGCAGCCACAATAGTGTCTTTGATGTTGCCATCTGCAGGAAGGGTGTTCTTGAAAGGTACGAGCGTGACCCCAATTATCAGTTTTACACAATCGTGTTTCGGATGTTTTTGCGGCCGACTTTAGGTCTGATTTTGAAAAGTTGAAGAAAAAGAAGCCCAATGAGAAAATTAATTGTGATGATTTTAGCAAGTCAAGTGCGCCCTTTGTCCTTGGACCCATAGATACAAACGGCTACCCGTCCAACGATTACAATGCCAGCTGTATTGCTGTCACTACTATTCCACTGTGTGAAAGCATCGCGAGGAAGGTTTTTCCTCGCGGTGAGGAAGAGGGCGAGAACGAGGTTGATTACACACATAGAGTCCTGAATCGGCTAAGTAAAGAGGTTTTGGAGCCGGTGTGGAAGCATAGTCCATATTTTTTGGTGGGTAACGTGAAAGCCGGCGAGTCCAATACTTTGGCAGATGTTGTCCTTCCCCATAAGATCATCCGCTCTGAACTTCAATGGAAGGCAATGGTGGAGGACTTGTCTAACAAAGGCAAGTTGAAGAATTGCTTGGCTGTATGTGAAGTCACGGGAACCTTGAGTTGGGTGTCGGTGGCTATGGGGCTATTGGTGTCTCAACTGAGTGATCACGAGCCCTGGAAAGGAAAGGTCATCCCTTTCACTCGTAATCCTGATAAGCTCCATCTCATACAAGGCAATGATCTCAAGTCCAAGCGCGCCTTCTTGAGAGACATGAAAGGCCTTGGAGATAGCACAACAACTCAAAAGGTGCTTAATTTGATTCTCCAGGAGGCCTTGAATGCCAATTTGAAGCCGGAACATATGATCAAGAAGGTGCTTGTTTTTGCCCACTTGGACTTTGATACGTCTTGTAGCCATGCGGATCACTGGCCGATTACTTATCAGGCAACGAGGAGCAAGTTTGCAGAGAAAGGCTATGTGGTGCCACACATAGTGTTCTGGGAATTGTATCGTGACAACAAGATCAAATGTTCACAATTATCAGGGTTGACCACCTATAGTGGCTACTCCGATGATTTCCTCAAGTTGTTCTTGGATAGAGAGGGGGATGTCCGTCAGGATCATGCCATGGAAGTAACAATATGTGGAGAAGAGTACCAAAATCTGGTTGTAGTCGACTGACTACTACTCAATCGTCGTTGATCATTCTTTTAGTTTAGTTCAACTCTTTTAAGTTATCATTTCTTCACTCTGTTGGCTTTCTTTTCCTTATTCTTTGATCTTCTAGATCTCTGTTGGCGCCTTTTTTTTTCTTTTTTTTTTTTTTGTGTACTTTTGTGCTTGATCTTCGTTGTTGGATGACGGCTTTTATAACAATTTTTCGTTTTCGAAAAAGAAAATGACAGTAAAACATAACATTTTCGGAGAATGTTAGGAACCTTTCTTTTTTGTTCTTTCTCATTTCTCCCGTTTATCCTCTACATGTCCATCAGTTCTCCAAAAGGTTAATTAAGTTTTTAAATCATTAATTAATAAATAAATTAGGCTGAAAACACGTCATTAGTACCTACGTTCACCACAGAAGAAGTTAAGATGGTGATCGGTTTCAAAGGATTATTTTGTAAACGACCAGTAATTTATACTGCAACCTAAGTTGTAAAATTTGGGGTAGGCTCTTAAGTTTGCAAAATTTGGAATTTGGCAATGCACAAAATTAAGAGAAAGTCTGACGAACAAGGTGAAACAGAAGCCCAGGGAAGATTGAGGATTAACCAAACCAAAATCACTAAGACATGGAACAAAATCAAACAGAAAACAAAAATAAATTGCAGGGAAAAGCGAACCAGTTAAAGCACAGCTAAAACCCTAATCACCGGAGTCGATGCTACTGCCATTCCAAATCAAATTCAGAGTGCTAATAATTAGCATGTTAGGCCACTAGCATTAGAGCGCTACTCCGTGATGTATTTCAAAGACCCAACTGTGTCTTCCCTCATATGTTATGTCTAGTAATCCAAAACAGAAACCATATGACATAGGAATAAATTATAGTCATTTTGTATTTCTTTGCGTAAGGGTATTTGTCCATTTTCTTCACTAAATTAATGTCGTAATGATTTTAAATTTGTCTAATTTTTTACAACGATGATCTATGAATGATGATATGAAATATAGATAGTTCAAATGTCACATCCCGACTCGGGGTCCACCACATCCCGGGCCCGCTCCACCGCCGTAGCACGATATTGTCCGCTTTGGGCCCCTACCACGCCCTCACGGTTTTGTTTCTGGGAACTCACACGAGAACTTTCCAGTGGGTGACCCATCATGGGAGTGCTCTCGCGCGCTACTCGCTTAACTTCGGAGTTCCGATGGAACTCGAAGCCAGTGAGCTCCCAAAAGGCCTCGCACTATGTAGGGATGAGAATATACATATAAGGATCACTCCCTTAGGAGATGTAGGATCTCACAATCCACCCCCTCAGGGGCCCGACGTCCTCGTCGGCACACTCGCGGCCATGGTTAGGTTCTGATACCAAATTGATACCAAATTGTCACATCCCGGCCCGGACCCCCACCACATCCCAGACTCGACTCCACCGTAGCACGATATTGTCCGCTTTGGGCCCCGACCACGCCCTCACGGTTTTGTTTCTGGGAACTTACACGAGAACTTCCCAGTGGATCACCCATCATGGGATTGGTCTCTCGCAAACTCGCTTAACTTCGGAGTTTCGATGAATCCCGAAGCCAGTGAGCTCCCAAAATGCCTTGTGCTAGGTAGGGATGAGAATATACATATAATGATCACTTCCATAAACGATGTGGAATCTCACATTAGTAGTGACCAATGGCTCGACGTCGAAATCTTGACATGTTTGACATATTTTATACATATACTAAAACCCAACACAAAATCACTGTTCATTAACAGTAGATGGACTGAAACGCCATTCGAATGCTTCTTTGTGTGCCACTTTTTGCACTTCCTCCACAGTAAAAAAACCTTTCTGCCCTGATTACCCACGCGCCCCTTATTGCTCCAGCACTGTTCACGAGCCACACGTCCCGTCTGTTTCTATACGATGTCGACGCGTTGGTCCGGTCCCAGAAGTTGTACACGCTTCCTTCCTTTTCGATAGCTGTCTCACAAAACCTTTTCTTGCTTTGAAACCTCACCTTTAGCTTTTTTGTTCTGAAACCTCGCATTTTCTGGATCTCCGATCTTGAGTTCTCCATCACTTTCTTGCTAAAAACGACGAAACCAGCATTTTGTAGCTTTTTAATCCGATTAACCAATTGGGTTTTGCTTGATTTGTATTTATTTTTATTTATAATTTACAGGGTGATCTATACGATCACGAGAGTTCGGTGGAGGCGATCGAGCAAGTCGACGTGGTGATGTCGACGGTGGGGCACGCGCAGTTGGCTAATCAGGCTACACATGCTATAGAACCTACCTGGGTGATGTGCTTTGAGGTAAGATTGCTTAAGGATGTTCCAAATAAGATTAAATTCCTGTTCATAATTTTGATATAGATGTAAATAGCGAATTTCCTTTCGGTTTTCATTTCTTTCTCTCGAGGACCTCACCTTGTCTGTTTGCTTCCACTGATCTTTTGTTTCCTGCACTGATTCCACTTCTTTTTCGCCACTTTCTACCAAACGCACTGTGTGCTTCCTGTTTGGTCTAAGTTCCTCTTCTTTTTCTGCAAGAAACAATTCCGTCGCGATTAGATGTTTTTTGGATAGGCGTTGGAGGCTGCAGTATGGGAGGTTTCTTATCATATCTGAATTGCTAATAGATTTACCCTCTTTTTTTTATTTCAGAATTTTGGGTCGTTGGAGGAACAACTTGGTTGCTTGACTTTTTAAGGTATATAGTTTGCTATACTTTAGTTTTAATTTCTTCAGTTAGATGTAACATCACCCATTTGAGTTAAAATTTTCTCTCATGTAGCGGGTTTCATTGTAAAAACTGATTTCACAATGTTTGAATATGAGCTAAAGGTTGTTGGTTGAGATGATAATAAGCTTTTCTAATATCAGGTTTTAGATTTTTGAATGCTGCTCGAACAAAACTAAAGTCTATTTCATTTGCTTGATTCAGTGCAGTTTTTGTGGAAAGAAATTGAATTCTATGCTTATTCTATGGTTGCTTTCTTGCATTTAAAATTACTGTCATCTTAGGCAATAAAGTATTTATTTGGTATGAATTGCCTGTGATGGTGGATAAATCTTCATGCAGGTCTATCTGGGGGAGCAGTATGTAGACAATCCTATGTTGTCCGATGTCATTTTCTTAGTCGAAGGTTTAAATCATTTATCTTTATTTAAGCTCTTCCTACGTATGCTATGTTAGCTGACATTACAGAATATTCAATTAGCATGGGTGATTGTATTGTTAACATAAAGGACCTCTTTAAATTTTTGATTGTGTACTGACCAATTGCAGATAGACGGTTCTATGCTCACAGAATTTTCCTGCTTGGTTCTTCAGATACCTTCCGTGCAACATTTGATGGTGGTGTGATTTTCTAATTTCCCCTTTGCAACAATTTCTTTTTGGTTTTTGGAGTATGTATGATTTATTTTTAATTAGAGAAGAAAAATTAATAAAACATAAGAAGCAATTGGAAACATGGCTGCAAGTGATAAGCCAATGTCTTTTTTTTTTCAATTAACTATATTACTTTTGTAGTATGTGCATGCGCGCGCAGGAAAAATCCAAATCGTACTACAAGATCTTAGGGCTCTGTGTTTTGTGTCAAACCAATGCATTGAGAGAATATGAGCCGTTACATCTGGTTTGGATATGTGTCTATGGTGGTACCCCCATTTCAAGGCAATTGAGAGCGCTTGACTATGGTAACCCAATATCTTTCTTTGTTGTTTTTCCTTAATGGGTTATTGATTCCTTGCTTTTTTTTTACTGAGTTTTTGACTATCGATATTTTGCATTTCTGAGCTTCAAGGCACAAAATGATTATTTGTTATTGGGTTGCTAAAGGCAAGCAAGACACATAAAAATGACCATTGGGAATGAAAAGTCACTTCTTAGGTGTATTTATACTTTTTTTAGTTGTATCATGCGAAATTAAGTGTCGATTTGCTATGTGTATTTTGTCGAAGTTATGCTTTGATGAGCTTAGATTCCTAAAAGGTTCGATACTAAAATGACATGAATAAGCATAATGAATGGTTCGAAAGATGCTATTAATGGTTTTGTGAGTATATCGTTAGTCTTTTGGTTGTATGATTTGCTTTTGTTTTTTCTTTCAGAACAGTTTGCTCATCATTTTTTGGGGCTGCAGCTTTCGAAGCCCTTTATGCTCAAGGTAAACAATTTTGGATTTTTCCTTTCAGCCTTCCAACAAATTTTTTTATTTGAATGTTGTGAAAGTTGTGTTTTATATGCTATATGAAAGTTGAATCTGTGATTTTTTTTTTTAATTCATGGTATATATTCTGTTATTTCATAGTTTTGGATGATGTTGGATTGAAAAGCTTTTCTATAAAACTTAGTTATTTAAAGTGTTTTATCCGTTCTTGCATTTACAATCATAAATTATAGCTGATTTGTTAATCTCTTACCAAAATACGCAAATTATTTTGTAAATTTGTTCTTATTCTAGCAGGAACAACAAATGCAGAAGGGGAATACATATATAATCAGTGTTATTCCCGCCAAAACCTTTATTCTCACAACATTGGGTATGATTGTTAAAAGTTTCAGTTCATTGTACCTAAATTAAAACAATTTACTATTAGCTCAAACTTTTTTATATTTTAAACATGATATTTCATGCTTTTTCTAATCCCGCAGCAACGCGCGGGTAGTACTTTATAGTATAATCTATATTTGAACTATGGCTCAAGCAGTGAAAGTTTTCTATAATGCTATAGCTATAAATATATCTACACCCCTGGAAATTAAATTTTGTGTTACTGAACCCCTAAACGTATTTCAAATCTTACTTTTCTTTCTTTATATTTAAAGAAAAGTATTTTTAAAGGTGAAACTTAACCTTTTAACCTTCACTCGAAAAAAAAAGAAGTCATCATATCAGTTTCGCCAAAAAATAAAAACGTTAAGTTTCTTGAGAGAGGAAGAAAAGATGAACACTCAATCTGACCTGGTTTTTACTCTGACGCGGCCGGGAAGCAAATAAAAGGAAAGCGAAAGAGTTGATAAAATAAAAAAAGTGGGAGAAAACTTATCGTTATGTTGAATTGAGAAGTAACAGATTTTGACGTTCCTTTTTTTCTTTTCTTTTCTGTCTTTTAAGTTATAGTAGTTGTATCTATACTATCAACAACACTTTCACACACTTCGATTGAATTTTGTTGTTGTTATGGGATTGTACGGGTGTGTATTGCACTTAAGTTATTGGATTTCAAGGTATTATATGTACGTCACATATAATCTGAAGTCCACATTTAAGTTGGAACGTGGCTTATACACTTGCTTAAGCGTGAAATGTTGTCTAATAATGACATGCGATGCCTTGCAGCATTTGACAACTGCATAGTCCAATGTTCATGCATGAAATATATTAGTAGTAGCAGTAGAAAAATAGAAACTTTGTACACACTACTAAACCATGTTGATTTATGTGGAAATTCTCACACACCGTTGATCAAACAAAATAAATTACAACTTCAATTACTTTAACTTTTGATTGAATCAAGGTATTTTTGTATAAAGTCTCCACACCCATTAATTATTGAAATATTCGGATAAAGTTAGGAAACCAATTTTTTTTTTAAACCAAAGTTTGCAAATCAAATGATCTAGTTGTTGATGATTGAATTGTTACCTAAGCGTTAATTAACGTGCTTATTTCCTATTGGTGACACATCATTTGGTTTAAATTTTTGGTCTCTCTAGCATTACCCAAAATATCTTGCATCTGTATCATTAAGAAAAGAAGAGTTTAAATATCCTAACCCCACTCCAACTAATACCGATGCCTTTTGTGATAAAACATCCACATGTCAGATTGTGCATGTGATAAGTAACAAGTTGGAGATAGTATCGGTGTTGTTCTAAGTGGGCTTTTGGCCCGTCTCTCTAATAATTCGACATCAATTGCATGAGTGATTAAGTACGGACAATATTAATGTGATTAGTGGTGAACCACGACTCATCTCTCTTAATTAAGTACGGACAATATTAATGTGATTAGTGGTGAACCACGACTCATCTCTCTTAAACTTAAAAAAAAACCTCATTAATCGTTCATGTACAGCGATGTTTGGTTCTTGACCAAATGAAATGTTAGGTAGATCAAAATTTTAAACTATATGATGTGTCACTAATAGAAAATAAGCACGTTAATCAACACTTACTAATAATCTAATCATCAATAGCCATATCATTTGGTTTAAAATTTTGATCTTCCTAGCATTACTCGCAAATCGTTTACAAGAATTAGTTTGTTCTGTTTTTCTTACAATAATTGTAGGAATTTCTTACAACAATTTTGATAGTACTATAAAATTAAGGGTCACCTTTTGAAATAATTTGCGGTATTTAATTAAATTGTTGAGCTATCAAACTAAAAAAGAGATAGGTTTTGGTGCTTATTAGGAGAGTAATGCTAAGTAGATCAACTTTTTACATTACATTTACATAGATGTGTCACCAATAAAAAATAAGCACATTAATCAACACTTAAGTAATAATTATATCATCAATAATCACATCATATGATTTACAAAATATAAGTTAAATATATGATCCCCTAAGATCACCCTTATTTGAAAGGTTGTATTTGAGATCACTACATGGTGCACTTATATAAGGATGATAAATAATCAAATAAGTTATGGCCAAGAAATAATCAAATTGTCTTGTTTGGACATAATATTCTACAAACGGATCCATATTTTTCCTTAACAGAGTTTAGTTTACCAACGGTTGAAAGGGAAGAATCTCACCAATGACATAGCTAGTGTTACATCCTGTTAATACTGAACCAAATAAGATATAACAGAGAAATTGAGGAAAAGTAAAACCTAATATTCAATTCCAAATATAATCTACACATTCATAAGATGCATGTATGCCTGCATCTGCATGCGTGCCTAAAAGTGTCTCTTTCATTCTTTTTTTTTTTTTTTTTTATTTCATATAACAAATTTTCACTACAGGGAAACTGGAGGCGTAGGCATTGTTTAAAGGATGATGTGGCAATTCACTGTTAGATTTTTTTTTAAATTATTAAAATGAAATTTAACTATCAACCATGATATATGATACTTTTATTTTCTTAAATTTATGAAAAATGTTCTTTTTGAATGCATTGGGTATAAGATGATGCTGTAACCAGGGGCGAAGCTATATAGGGGCAAGGAGGGACGGTTCTTCATTCTCTCGTCGGAAATCAAGTGTAGAAGCGGTGGTTCCACCCTTCTGGTCCCGTCGTAAGTGATGAAGTTGGTCTGTTTTTCTGGGTTCCATTGCTGCCATGCAGCTCTACTGTGCTGAACCTAAAAACTACCAAGCCTACGTGGCTTTTGGGCCGAGTAATTAATAAGCTAACTACGTCCTTCGGTTGTGTGCGGGACGTGCCAACTCGTCGACCAAGCTCGGCCAGAGAGTAAAATATGTTGATGTAGCGTTGGACGCGCTGCTGATTTCTTGATCTCGCGACTGCGGTCGAGGAAGGAATACGTCTCGGCCTTCGAGTTCTAGAGCCTGAAGACAAGGCTGCTAGTTCTGCAAAGTTCACAAATCGTCGATGCCAAATTT
>JAOTRO020000019.1:133450-148873 GCA_028566515.2 Pyracantha coccinea | reverse complement strand
TTGCAAAGGGAATTCCGCAATTCAATCCCCCAAAACCCAAAAAATCCTCTCCACCCCAGACCAAAAGGTCGGGTTATATGGGCCCAAGGATTCCAGACCAAACAATCGTGCAATATGTGCGCATGAATCCATTTGACGTTAGCCACATTAATATTATTTATGGGAACTTTAATAAAAAAACTCTCGGTACTATTTATTTTAATGAAAAACCATATTTTTACAATAAAAAGTCAATCCTGGTACTACTCACTTTATTCTTTATTTTGTTATTTTCGTTAAAACTCAAAGTTTTCAAACCCTTTTCATTAGTCGTCAAGCTTGTAGACTTCACACCCGAGTGAAAGAGAGTGAGCGGACCAAAAGCATGCTATGGGCTTACACTCAGGTCATCTAAAAGGGGGCGACGTGGACAATTGTCGTCCGTTGGATTTCCTACGCCTAAATTTTTGGGCCGTGGAATTACTAACGGTTAAAAAAAATTCGAATTCAACCCCCAAAGATTGTACATGTGGCACAACGTCTACCGTTAGAATATGTAACGGCTATATCATCAACAGGATTGGTTAAAAATACAACCAAAAATCTATCCAAAAAAATCATAATTTTGGATAATGACGTTGTGTGACGGGATTGGTTAAAAATCATATATGAAATTTTTTGAACAAACGATATTATCTACACTAAGGGGGTGGGGGACTGGGTTAGGCCTCACAATAAGCTAGCAATAATGCTGTTGAAAATCTCCTTTGACGAGAATCGAACTTAAGACCTCTCACTTACAAGTGAAGATGAATATAACTACACCATAGTATAAAGTGGCAATCCTATCCGAAATTAAACATAAAATTATCTTTTTATTAATTTTTTTTAAAAAAAAAATTAATACCAATTGTCCAAAGAATTCGTTTACGGGATAGAAATACACTCATGCAATCACTATGCACTATGCAAACACTGGCAATAATTGCCTTTGGCCAATTACCTTAGCAATTATTGCCTTAGTGGGGTGTAGTACTAAACCCTAAACAATGTTTGCAATGATGGTTTTGTTGTAGAAATGAGTAGATAGTCGATCACCTTAATCACTTTATTAACTCTCATATTACGATGGTAATGCTAGATGGGAAGTTAATTATTAGCTAAACGGTCAAGTGAGCTCAAACAAAGCTCAAAATGGGAGGCTTCAAGTTCAAGGTAGCGCTTGTCCCTAGACCCAGTGTACAACTGTAAAGTTTTCGAAAGGAGATTTTTCTGTGACATGGGAGATTTTGCACTCTTTATCAACTTTGGTAAGAGTTAATTATGTTTATTGATTTTTTTTTTTTCAATTCAATCTGTTTTCCTTTCTATTGCGACAGTTTGGTTAAGCTAAATTATTGGTAGATGTGATTTGCGGATGATCTTATCTATTTGCATTATTTAGTTTCTAATATAAGATTGCATTGGATAACTTACTAAATTCAATATACATTGAATGAATAAATGATTACTAACTTTTGAATTTTGTCCAAGTTTAGAGTAGAAAAGCAACTTATCTACTCCAATCTAGATTAGTAGCAAATTAAACGATATATTACGATTCTCAAAGAAAAAAAAAGAATTGAGAGAGAGAAATTATTTTCATACTAATTCATCATCTACCTTAAATTTGAACAAAATTTAAAATTGCATCATTTATTTATTCGACGCACATTATCTTCCAATCCTAAACACCAAACGAAACTATGAAATCTTACCATAAGGTCTTATCTCATGACAATTGCATTCATAAAATGTATAATCGCAAGCGCATGTACGGATAATTTGCTCGTATTAGGTAGCAATTATCAATGTATTTTTTTTTTGCAACATTATTATTTTGACGACGTTGAATATTTAGCAAGCAAGATTTCTGGCCCTAATATATAATACAAGCGCAGATAAATTCATGTTACGGAGTGGGTCTATATTGTGTAGGAGTGGAGCACAAATAAAGTCATTCCCCCAATAATAGACATGATAACAAAACAGATCATGTTGAAATATGCTTATTCACCATTGAACGTGTGATCAATTTTTTTCTATACAACTATATATTTTAAGAGAAAGAGGATTAGGTTATGTTACAAAATGGATCAATTACTAATTAAGTATCAAACTCAACACAAATATAATATGTTCTTGTCATCTATGTGAGTCTCTTACTTATAAATGAAAAAGAATATTAACGAAACGCTGAACTAATTAGTGTGTGCTCCCATCACAGTTTAGCTTGGAGGCAAAGACATTGAGTTATCCTATTAATTGTAGCATGAGGTTGAAGCAAGCAAATGTCCCCTTGGTCGGGGTCCATGGGGCATGTGAGAAGCACATGTGACTGCATCTGATTTTGTTCTCTTCGAGTTGTCCATATATAATCTCATTCCATAGGCAATCTAACTAGGTTTGTTGCAACTGAATTCTCATTTGAATGACGTTCTTGTTCGTGGTTTGTGTAATAATTTGTAAAAATGAGACAGTTGATCCAAAATTCGTACAATAGTTTATAAGAAAAGTACGACGGTCTAAAATTCGTTAATTCCGCTTGGTATGTCCTATATCGAACTCATTTGTTTAAGGGAGTTTTAACAAAACACTTCCGGTACTGTTCACTTTTAACCAAAAACCACATTTTTACCTTTAACTAGTATTATTCACTACACCTTTAAAAATGAATTTTCATTAAAAGAGAAATTTTTTTGGACTTTTTATTAGTTTTCCTTTTGTTTAATTCATAGATTTTCTCACAACAACAAATTACTATAAATGGTCTAACTGATTCCATATAGTCATCATGATATATCCAAAAGTGCAACTATGCAAAAGCACTTTAAATACTCTAACTTTAGAGAACATTCTAAACTTTCAAAATTGAAATAATGTTAGCAAATTATTTTGGGTGTTGGATGTAGTAAATTGAATTTATGACAGAATGACAGAAACCAATCCAAACTTGTTGAGTTGTTGGCCATGTATTCTTAGTTGAAAATCGAAGACCTTTAAACTTTAAATAACATGGAGAGTTGAGTTTTTATTGTGATACATAAACCCTAATTTTATTAAACGCAAGGATTTCAAATGAATAGATGCAATACACGTAATCGAATTATAAAGAAGTCATTTGGAAATCCTGTATACTAGTAGCTTGGTAATACTAATGTAGTGCATTTTCAATCTCTCTATCCATTCAAATCAAAAATCTCTCAATCTAGTGTTTTTAGTTCATTTGTAGCCTAAATCCCATAACACTTAGAAAGCCTTCATCCAAGCATGTCATTAGTAACTTACATGATCCCGTTGATTTTTTTTTTTGGTCAAATGATAGATTTTGTTAGATTAAATGTTAGATTAGCCACTGACAGAATTTGAACTCACTTTGTCATGTAATGGCTCAATACCTTTCCAGCACTGTGATAAAGGATCACCGCCACATGATCCTGTTGATTCAAAAAGGATATAAAAGTGGCTACATGTCCCCCCTTTTTTTATCAATAGTTAGGTGGGTTCTGAGGGGGGAGGGAGAAAGAGGGTGGAGAAGTCTCGAATCCACTGAAAATGTTCACAAGAGTGCTTAATTTCCACTTTAACACTAGCCGTTCTCAGTGGTAATATGCCCTTTACTCTATTGATTTTGTTCGGGTTTTCTCTTTTTGTATTTCATAAAATCAGAGTGAAAATTACAAAAATGATTTTTCGTTGTTAACAAAAAGAAAAGGCAAATGTGTTTTTGTTAATCTCTATCTAATGTTATTTCGTCAAATTGGATTGAAAATTATTAAAATGCGAACATCTACTAAAATTAATTGATAACTAAAGAGATAGATTGTACTAAAAAAAAAAACTAAAGGGATAGATTGAATATCATTTAAAGACTGACTACGATACTTACATGTATTTATTATACTTGTTAACGGTCGCATATAATTCATATGAACATATGTATTTAATATAATCGTTATTTGACTGTCGAGATGATAATTGTATAAAAAATTAATGAATTTCCTAACACAAAATTCACACTATCAACAAAACTAATTGTAGTTAACCCTCGATAGCATCATTGTCATCACCAAATTGTGCATGAGTTATGTTTTTGGTTAACGTTATTGTTTGTCCTGGGTTTTTAAATGCGGGCTTCAGATATGGGTTGAAGACTTGGAAAGCCCTTTTGTCCAGTTAGAATTCTGTACGTCTTCTAATTTATTATGGGCCCATCGGATAAATGTCATGCAATAACCCAACAAGACCTCCCGTTTTCTTTTGCCCATCCCATATTTCTAATTTGAAATAATCCTTCTCAACGAATGCGGAACCAGAAATTTTCTCATGCCAAATTGAATTTTTTGTTAAATTATTACCCTCCACCGCCGCCACCGCCAAAAGAAAATAAACCGTACCTTAGCTAGAGGTGGTAAATCAATTCTTTGGGTCGTTAATGGCAGATGTGGCATTGAGGGGGAGTAAAATGTGCAATTGCACAAGGTTACCAAAGAAATTTGGTAACTTTATGGACTAGCAATAATGTAGCTTAAATTCGTTTTTTACGAGAATCGAACTTAAGATTTCCTAACTTAATATTTATATGTAATAATGTTATATACTAAAAAAAATTACTTTTATTAGCACTTTAAAATCTCATAGTGCACTTCTGATAAGTGTAAAGTTTTTTTCTTTCTAAATACAAAAATTTGGGATGCACAATGACATATTATGTGACATCCCACATCGCGCCAAGGGAGTGATCTTTAAATGTATATTTCTATCCCTACCTAGCACGAGGCCTTTTGGGAGCTCACTGGCTTTGGGTTCCGTAGGAACTTCGAAGTTAAGCGAGAAGGAGGCCAGATCACTCCCATGATGGGTGACCCACTGGGAAGTTGCTCGTGAGTTCCCAAAAACAAAACCGTGAGGGAATGGTAAGCCCAAAATGGACAATATCGTGCTACGGTGGTGGAGCGGGCTTGGGATGTGGTGGCCCCGGGCCGGGATGTGACAACAATGGATTGGATGAGTTAATTTGTTAAATTGATGTACGTTGAAGTAAGAAATTGATAAAACTTTCAAGTTTTTTCAAAGTTATAACTTATACGTAGAAGATGGATTAGTCACCAAAAAAACATCTCTCTTCTAATGCTAACATTTTTGTAGAACAAGACGATATGTTTATCTTATGACCCTCCATCTTTTATCTTTAATTTTGACAAAATTTGAAGGTTGCATCAACTTTTACACTATAGGTTCATTCGCGAACGAGACAAGTTGATCTAGGAGGCCTCTTCTTGACATGCCTCCTATTAGGAAATTTTTTTTAGTATGCTCGGAACATGGGGTGATACATCACTTATCACTATATAAATAGTGACATTTATGTTAAAAAATTAACAATTTGAAAAATAAAACTTCCCAAACTTATATAATTACACGTGGTACCACCTGTCTAGGGACATGAAAAAATTTCTCCCTTATTAGTAGCCAAAGTACATAAGCCCGCGTGAGATGAAGGTACCTTGCCGGCTGTTCCCATGTGTGAGCTTCAATGGTAACACATACTTCATGTCACCTCGGTTGTATTGTCTATATGTTTGGTTTGAAAATTCGTCACATGTATGAAGCTCAACTATCACACATGCTTTGCGTCTCTTCAGTTGTATTGTCCAAGCATTTGATTTGAAAACTTACCACACCCAAACGAGCATGTTGAGATAAATCTCACATCTTTTAATACTAACAAAATCCAAAGAGCATCCCCGCCACGCAAATCCAAAATTTAATTTTCATTGCATAAGTCAAATAGTTGGTTGTTAGATAGCTATCGCTTCATCGCAATTTGATGTTATTATATTCATGATTCATGTCCCACTACGACAAACCTCATTCATGTTCAATTATCTACCAGTCCATTGTCTACAAAAAATTAAATTTTTTTTGGCAATGGAAAATTAAAAAAGGTTTTCTCATTGTATGGAATTCCAACGATATGCGTGGCTAATTTTAATATGTTTATTTTTTATTAGTGCACATCATTGATTTGTAAATTAAATTTAAAAATTAGATTAATTATAATCTTCTACATTTTCCCGACTTGTTTAGACTAAAAATCTGTTCTTTTACAAATATTAGTTTAACTAATTTCTTATTATCATTAAAAAAACGAGTAACTGTTTTTCTGTTATATTTAATTAGTTTATTCATTCATTAAAAAGTCATTAATACTTTCATACGAAAACTTCATTAATTTGTTATTATTTTACACGCAGTTTAGATTCTAAACATACCAAGAATTCAAATATACCTACTAATATTATTGATAATCAAACGTACCGATATAATCAAACCTACTTCTAATAAAATTGTAGAGAAAATATTTAGTCAAATTCTTAAAAGAAACATAAGCTTAACAAACGAAATTGAAATCGACTGCGCTGCAAAGCCCAAATGAGCCCAAAAAGAACAGAAATTAAAAAAAGCCCATGTTTAAACCCAAACGTTTGTTGGGCCATTAAACCCAACTTGGACAAGCAGGACGTATTTAACGCAAACAAAAAGGAAAACAAAAATCATTAATTCCGAAAAGAACTCATTCGTTAATCGTTACCAGAGCGCGCCGGAACGCTCACGCCTCCCGCACTCTCACCGTCGCACGCAATGTCTCCTCCCTCCGATGACGACCAAGACCAGTTTTCCGTCGACGAAGAAGAAGAAGACGATGACCTTTTCGAAGCGGATATGGAAGCCCTACGGCGGGCCTGTATGCTCACCGGCACGAGCCACGACGACCTCAAAAACGACGGCGGCGGCGGCAACGACGACGAACGCCAAGCTTCTGCGGCCTCAGAGTCCGACTCCGACGCGGACGACGATGACCTCGAGTTGCTCCGCCAAATAAGGAGCCGGTTCTCGAATTCGTCCGACGCGTGCGAGCCTCTGTCTCTGAAGCCCTTGTGTACTTTGCCGCCTGATGCCTCCGGCGACGAGGAGGACGATTACCAGACGCTCCTCGCCATTAGGAAACGTTTCTCAGCCTACGGGAACGGTATGCTTTACACACAATGTATATGCTTGTTTGTATTTGATGCGAAAAGTTTAGCTTTGATGAATTGGTTGATATTGGATAGGTGCTGCAATCAAACTAGTTCAGTAGGATAAGGACCCGTAATTACTTAGGGAGCGATAATTAAGTCACCTTTTTGTGTTGTTGCACCTTGATTCGAAATTCACTCCAAAGCCGTACACTTCAGGAACAAGGATATGTAAATTTGTAATCTTTAGCTATCATGGAGTAACTTGAAGGTGTTGCATTTTTTAGCTACATTAGGATTTGGAACTTTGGAGTACGATTTTAAGGATTCATCCGCTGAAATCGGCTCATTTGAGGTCGGTTTTGTGGCAAGCATTGCAATGGTACTTTTCGGCTCAATGCCACAATGAAAATGGTGTTTTTTTCGAAGTTTGTCTTATATTTGCATGATTCAATTGGAGCTAAATCGAGTTCATGAGCCCCTTTCCGGATTTGATGGTACTTGAAGTTGAATGGATATGCTTAAATATTTTGTTGTCATCTTTTTGCAAGATTTCATGTCCTCTTCCCCACTTTAATTGTACCTCAGACAATATTATTTGGATTTTCAGATACTCTAGAAAATGATACGAAACAGGTTGGTTCCTCTTGCAAATCGGTGAAGGAAACTTGCGATGAAATTTCTGCTACTAGAAATGATGCTCTTGAAAGGTTTCCAGATCCTGAAGATGCTGATCTGGCCACCAACCCACTGAGTGACAATGCAGAGGGACAGTCTTCTGGGTTGATTGTGTGGAATCAGTCAGATTCTTGCAGCACGTCCATGTTGCCACGCAAAGACTCGAGCTTCCCAAAGGCTGCTCAGGTGTTTATGGATGCCATTAAGAAGAATAGGGCCAGCCAGAAGTTTATCCGGAATAAGTTGATCCAAATTGAAGCAAAAATTGAGGAGAACAGAAAACTGAAGGAACGTGTTAAAATCCTTAAAGACTTTCAGGTTTCTTGCAAAAGACGAACTTGGGAATCATTGTCTCAAAAGAAGGATCCTCGTGTCCAGTTAATTTTACCGAAAGGGCCAAGGGATTCCAGGGATTCAAAGGTTAGTTGCTTATTTTTATAAGCTGTTCCTAAGTTCTCTCAAATCTGTTTAGATGATTGTTCATTTTTTGGTATTTATGAATTAATTTTGTACTTTAGGTTTAGGAGTAGTTGGTCAGAATATACTCTAAAGTTCCACTTGTAATAATATTCAGCCCTATGATTGTCATTTTCCGTGACAATCTTAATATGATTGTCTTATGGGACATTTTCTTTTTTTGTTTGTTTCTCCTTTTATTATAGTATCTCTAAATTCTCTTGGCCTCATAATTTTGATCAGCTCGATCGATGTTTTAATTTGTATGCTTGAACATCTTAGTCTGCGGTGTAGTGAAAGAGTAAAGTAAAAGAACCGTGTTGATTACTAATCGCTTGGCCTAAGGTTGCATGAGTGTTTGAAAAGAAATGTCCTAATTCCTTTCAGCAAGACTGTTCGCTTTTATTACTGAAGTTTTCTAGCTTCCTTCTAATACCTGGGATACCTATTGTTTCTGCAGGTTCATGACAAAAAGATCTCAGCTTTGTTGTATGGCCCAGAAGAGAACTCTCATGTTGCTAATTACAGAATGACGATGAAAAAATATCTGGATTCATTATATAAAAAAAAATGGTCAAAGTTAGAAAGGGAAGCCCTTGAAAAGGGTATAAAGCAACAATTTCAAGAAATGGTGCTCCAATCTTCTGTTGATGAATCAAGGTTTGTTATGTCTTGTTTTATTTCTTATGGTGGCATGTTATGTGATTTTTAATGTGTTTTGTGAAACCAAACAGAAGTTTTGAAACTTCAGAACGAGCGTTAATATAGTTTAATTTTTGACATTCATGGATGGAAGGCATATGTTGACCAAATAAAAGATGGAAGGCATATATCTCTATCCCAATATATTATAAGTACAATTCCAACGATGTGATTCATTATGGTTTATAGGAGAGTTTGAGTGTAGAATGCCTTTGTTTGTCAAGCTCGTTCTTGGTTGAATACAAAAGGAGAACGTGATTACCTTGACTGCAAGCTGTAATTTTTTTATATAATGAAACTTTACATTGTTTCTTAAACATGCGTTCTCTGACTCCATATAATCCTTGACAGTTTTTCCGAGAGACCTTGTGGAGAATCTATTCATATTGATGACATTTTGGCTTCAATCAAAGGTCTTGAAATTACCCCAGAAATGATCAGAGAGTTCCTGCCTAAGGTTAAATGGGAACAGTTGGCTTCCATGTATCTCCCGGGTCGTTCTGGTGCAGAATGTGAAACAAGGTATGAGATATTTTAATGGTTCCTTGTTGTTGCAGAATTAAACTTTCTAATGGGTTATTCATTTTCATGTTTCTATGTTGCCCAAATTTTGAAATAAGTTTCTTTGTTGAATCAGTATGTTGGCATACATCATAAATACATATAAAATATTTATATTATATGTTATTTGAAGAATATTCATGTTCAGTTTTTGCTCCATCTCTCTCTGAGTGCAACCTTGGAAAGAGACCTTAGCTGAGTATATGGTTTATCACACTTCCAGCTTTATGTTTATAATTTTACAAAAATAGTCGGTATGGTAACTTTGTTTCATAATGTTTGTGTGATGAACAAGTATGATTAAGTAAGCAACTGAACTTAAGGGGTTATATTATACCTGTTGCCATTTTACTGGAATGGGTTCATTTCATTTTGTTCCGCGTCTCAAAGTTTGCCGTTCTTGACTGGTGTTTTTGTCTCTATTGATTTTCCTGAAGCATTTATATCCTTCAATGAAGCGAGTTTTGGCAGACGTCTATGGGGTCACCATCACAGACACATTTACTATTGTTGGATTTAATTAAAAAATGCAAGGTCAGCATTGGTCATAAAGGTGGGACCCATACGTGACATGTATTTTACTCATAACAGTGTGTTGAGCGTTGCTGTGATGATTGCCATCACAGATGTCTGTGACGCTTTTGTTAACTGTGTTTGTCAGTCCACAATAGCCGTATTCAAATGGCAGCATCTTCTGTTTGTTTTAGTTTGATTTATCTAATTCATCCTTGCAGGTGGTTGAACTGGGAGGATCCTTTAATCAATCGTAAATCATGGATTGCAAAGGAGGACAAGAATCTTCTGTATTTTGTCCAGGAGAAGGGGATCAATAATTGGTTTGATATTGCAGTATCATTGGGGACAAACAGGACTCCGTTTCAGTGCTTGGCACGGTATCAAAGGAGCCTAAATGCTTCCATACTTAAACGGGAGTGGACCAAGGATGAGGATGCAAGACTTCGCTCTGCTGTAGAAACTTTGGGTGAGGGTAATTGGCAGGCTGTAGCTTCTGCATTGGGAGGACGAGCTGGCACCCAGTGCTCTAATAGGTTCGTTTTTCTGTCTGTTTATTTTCAAAATTTTTGGAGCCCCCTATTGCTAACTCAAGAATCCCATTTCATGCTATTTTGCATTCATCATTCCGTCTATTAGAATCTGGGTTTCTTATGGCAGCATATTTCATACTTCACAGATGGAAGAAATCTCTTCACCCAACCAAGAAAAGAGGAGGCAGGTGGACTCCAGAGGAAGACAAACGTCTGAAAGTAGCTCAAATGCTTTTTGGACCAAAAAATTGGAATAAAACAGCTCAATTTGTGCCAGGTCGAACTCAGTCACAGTGTAGAGATAGGTACTGCTACCTCTTCTCAAGTTAAGCTCAGAAACTACCAATTGGAGAAAATTGTTAATTTTTTATTTCTTTTGGCAGATATGTCAACTCTTTAGAACCGTCTTTGAACTATGGTGAATGGACTGAAGAAGAGGACTCAAGATTGAGAGCAGCAATCGAGGAACACGGATATTGCTGGTCCAAAGTTGCTGCATGTGTGCCTCGACGTACTGATAATATGTGCTGGAGGTATGACGTCTTGATTATGTCGAATTAATTAATTGAATTCGTGTTGCCTGTACTTATTTTGTCCTGATTTCATTTTGACCAGGAGATGTAAGGTTTTATATCCAGAAGAAGTGCTCCTGCTCAAAGAACAGAAGAAAATCAAGAAGGCTGCTCTTATGTGCAACTTTGTTGATCGGGAGGAAGAGCGTCCAGCCCTTGGCCCCAATGATTTTCTTCCACTGGTTGATACTTCAACCAAAACTTTAACTTATCCTAAGAAGCAGAATGGAAAATTAAGGTATAACGTTCAAATGCCCAGAAAATCATGTTTGCGATTTTCCCCACTTCTGTTATGTTGAAGCCAACAAAATGTATTTCTACAAGCTTTCTTATATTTTTCGGTTTCTTGTATTAATAAGTGGAGAATGCATACAATATTGTGATATTCTATCTCTGCTTTATGTCGTCCTTACCATATCTTCCTTTTATTCAATGCAGCAAAGTTCGGAACAAGGCTAGACCCAGGAGGAATAAAAACAATAGTGAAAGTTGTTCAGATGCTCATGGGATAGATAATTCTGATCAAGTTGAGACATCCAACGGACATGATGTGCCAAATAAGAAGAATAATGTTCGTAAACAGCGGCGTAGAAGGCGCAAAAGTACTGAGCCAACAGGAGAGGGTCAGGTTATTGTACCTGTTCCCGATGAGCACGTTACACACAAAGAAGAACAGAGGGAAACGTCTTGTTCTGATCAGATTGTCGGAACATCAGATGGAGATGATACTACACTTGCTGTCTTTCAACGCAATAAATCAAAGAAGAGAAATCTTGGGTCTCCCTCAAATGATACGAGAAAGAAGAGAAAGCTTGTAGTTTCTGATTGTTCTGTTCAAGATTCCCCCGCCAACAATATCCAGAAGGGAGCTGGATTGCATCCTGAAGCAGCCATCATGGTTTGCGACAGCGAGCAAGGTGGACTAAAGTTAGACAGCGAGCGGAATGTTGCCTTCCAAGAACCTGTGAGCAAAGTGGCGGGCGTTAGTCCAAAAAGTGATCATGATGCTGATGATGTTCTTGCTTCCTTGGGGAAAAAGAAATCAAAGAAGAAGCGCCCTCAAACTTCCAAAAGCAGTCCTCAAGCTTGCCCTCCTTCAAGTGCGACAATGAAATCAGAATCGCTACCAAAAGGAGTTGGTCTAGGAAAAGGAGAGGGGATTGATCATTGTGAACCTGTGCGTGAAACAGGGAACAATGGTGCCGAAGGTGATCATGAGGATGGTGATATGACACTAGCTTGCTTTCTGCGAAGCAAATTAAAGAGGCGGCGTCAATGTGGTTAAGCATATATCTTGAGTCACTAGCAGCTGTCTCAAACTTCTTCAACTGTTGCAGACTTTGATGTGTAGAGGTAAAGTCCACCGCTTATGCTGAGAATTTGGAGCTAGGACTAGGGCCCTTATATTGACTGCTTTTTCATCACAATTCGTTCGGAGTTTTTGTGAGATTCATTTTGTTCGACAAGTTTTGTGAGATGTGCACAAGGTGTTTTGCTGCGTTGAGCGACCAATTTTGATGAATTCTTACAACTGTATAGTATTTTTTATTGAAATTTGATTTTTTGCATCCCTCATTCCCTTTGGACACCATTTATAATTATAAGGAACATAACAATATTTTTCAAACATAATATCTTTTTTCTTTTTAACTAGGTACATGATCAACTTCTAATTTTTGAGTGGAAACAGCTTTTTTTAGTGTTAATGACAATTCTCGTTTTTCAACAACTCTGTTCTAAATCTCCCAGTATTTGTATATTGCATTGTTGTTATTCGCTATTCATAAATGTCATTTTTTTTTCACTTTACGACGAATTTTTTTTTCCAAGAGCTGTTCATATGAAGAGGTAAAATAATCCAACGTTAGTTCAAACTCCGTCGGTGGCTAATCTACTTATTGTTTACATAAAATCTAATCATTAATTCTTGATTCATAGTGTGTTGGCTTCATATAACATTCCGTAAAAAATAATTTTAAATTTCCATGTTTTAGAGCAAATTTTCATCATTTCCATCGAAGACAATCGATATCGATATTAGATATATCAATCGATATTTCCACAAGTTCGTCTATCAATATTTCCACCGATACCAATATTTTAAACACTGCACAATACGTCCGCTTGCAAGCAACTCGATCAAGAAGCTAGAAAGCCAGACTGAAATGCCAACGGGAACTTTGAACCGCGATCGCCGGGTTCAATATATCGAACCAATATGGCAAGGTAGTAAGCACATAAACAAAGAATCAATATAGGTGAGCATGCTAGTAAATATTGAATTTGATTATCAAATTCTATGCTTAACACAAGATCAAAAGACAATATCACATCTTCATTTGAAAACCGGAACTAAAATAGCTTGGCCTCAAAGCCATATGTTGTCAAACAAAATGATAAAAATCCAGCAAAACCCTAAATAAACTTTAAGACCAACTACATTTAAAGAAAGTAACTCAGTTGTCTTGACAAAACATAAAGTTCTGGAAATCAATCACTCGAAACTTCGATTTCAACGGCCGATGCCCCAGACTCTGATAACTCCATCAGTGTAGCCACTGAACAAGGTGCTGCCATCAGCGCTCCAGTTCAAACTTGTACAGTATATAACCTGCAATTCAGAGCAAGAATTAAACAAACCGAAACAATTAAAGTTCGGCCATTACTAGCATGTACAAAGATTAAGAACCAAACAAAACCAGTCACTAAGTGAAAACGCTAGTAATCACGCATCACAATCCACACTGCTAAGAGTCAGTCATATTAGCAATCAGATCAGATTGGCAACTTAATAGTCATTCTACGCATGCAGTGACACAAAGTAAATACAGGTCGGAACACATTGTCAAAGCACTCGAGCAATGCGGAGTTCCTTTCAGGGCCCTAAATGCTGTAACGAATGTGAATGAAAAACCAAGATTTGAGCAAAACACCAACACTATATGAAACAAGCAAAAGGAAAACCACCATAGAGTTGACATTACGAAAAGAATCTAACAGGGGAAGAAAAGAAGGCATCACACAAAGCTCAAAAGCTATTCAAAACAAAACAGCATCATCAACTAGTGAGCGATGCACGTCATCTTCAAAGAAAACACTTGTCAAAAGACTCGAAGCTGGGCAAAGCAGAAACTCTATAGAGCAAAGTTCAGCTCATTATGTATGATCATCATAGGGGATACGATGGCCAAGACAAAAACGATAATCAACTCTACAATTGATAGGGGGTTCATATCCAATGCAAATTACCCAACAAATCCATACCGTTATTCCAACCATCTTCGGGTCAGCTGCCAACGTACTAATATCAATAAACAATTAAGATAAAAAAACAGCTACACATAGGTAACAAAATACCACACTATACATACCACATTTGTGATAACAAAATAAGAGAAGTAACAAATAGACAATATAATCAATAAGCAATTTCGTCGAAGCCCCAAGTCATTACAAAAATAAGCACAATTGAAACAAAAAAGGTAGCAGGTGATCAATTGACACAAATGAAAACAATGTATAACGTAGAAGCAGTAATAAAATAAACACAGCGAAAAAAAGTATACCTTCTTTTTGTATGAAGTAGCAGCATGGGTATCCTCAGTCTTCTCAGCCTCGGTCTTCAGATCGACCTTCAACTCCTCCACAATGGACTTGCTCTCCAAATCCCAAATCTTGATGCTCTGCTCGGTTGCGGCACACAGCCAGTACCTGTTGGGACTGAAGCAGAGAGCGTGGATGATCGAGCCAGCCTCGAGATGATACAGCCTCTTGCCCTCTGCCAAATCCCAGAGCAGAATTACTCCGTCTTTGCCTCCGCTGGCGCACAACGAACCATCAGGCGACACCGCAACGGTGTTCACATACCCATTGTGGCCCTCAAGGGTGTTCCTCAGCTTGCAGTTAGACAAGTTCCAAACTTTCACAGTCTTGTCCCAAGAGGCGGAAACAATGGTGGGCTGCAGCGTACTGGGGCTGAACCTGACGCAGCTGACCCAATCGCCGTGCCCATCCTGGTCCTGGATGGTGAACTTGCACTCACCGAGAGTGTTCCAGAGCTTGATCGTGCGGTCACGGGAAGCCGATACGATCTGACGGTTATCAATCGAGAAAGCCACGGAGAGCACATCCTTGGTGTGACCCACAAAGCGGCGAGCAGAGACGCCGAGGGCCAAGTCCCAGAGGCGGAGCTCGCCGTCCCAGGATCCAGACAGCGCGAACTGGCCGTCGGAGGAGAGGACAACATCCTCGACGAAGTGGGAATGTCCGGTGAGCCTGCGGCGGGGGACACCGTAGGTCGTCTCGTCCTTGTTCAGGTGCCAGAGGATGATGGACTTGTCGCGGGAGGCGCTGACGATCATCTCGGAGTTG